>CAOLHI010001972.1:0-354786 GCA_948474755.1 Ctenosaura bakeri
TTACTGTTTACAGCTTTGTTTAGTCTTATGTCAAGGGATAAAAAAAACAAGTATATGAAATAGTTCTTGGAGAATATAAGCAACACATGTGAAACAGTACAAAATAATCTAAATATAAGCCACCATAACCAGTTTTCATTCTTTCTTAAGTAAAATATCACCAAACATCAGAAAGTACTGCCAGCAACAACAACAACAGAATTCCAACATCTTCCAAGCACTTTTCAAGAAGCAGTCACAAAAGTGGTAACCCATCTTCATCCCACTCCTTTCAGTCTCAGCTCAGTGACACCACAAAAAAAGTGACAGTAAGCACTGAGGTTCAGGGAAGCCATAGAGTCCATACAGCTAGAATATTGAAGATGCTTTTCTTTCTACAAACAAATTCCAGTTTCCCTCTCTTCCTTCATCCATCCACCAAGGCAAGCTTCCTCTGTACTTTTATTTTCACCCGTTTTAGCACTGAGGCATGTATTAACAAGCACACTTTCTAGATATTATTTTTGCAAAAATATTTTTAGGTATCCCTTCTTCAAACATCATCAAAACATTTCACACAAAAAGGAGACAAATTCCTACAGCCATATATAGTTGACCCTCCACATTTGCGGGTTTGACTTTCACAGATTTGATTATTTGTGAAATTCTCCAACCCCTGCCCCCTCCTACCTCAGACAGTTCTTTTCTGCGGAACCTTTCTTCTTGGTGGCTCCAATCAGGCTGTGCACCCCTTTTAAAAAAAAATACTTTGGTTCTCTTCCTCCTCTATTAGCCACTGCTGGCCAGCTAAGAATGACTTGCAGCCTGATTTCTCAGCACCACAAACCCTCTCCTGATGCCACATACTCAAGGAAGGAGATGTACAAAAAAGAAGAAGTCAGAGGCTACCATGCAGACCCAACTCCCTTTCCTCTCCTTTCCCTGACCTGGTTTGGATCCTGGGAGCCCGCTCTCCCCACCATACCTCAGCCCACTTCCCACAGACACATACATTTTGATAATTGTGAATTGTCTACTTTTGCAAGGGTCCTGAGCTCTTAACCATAGTAAATGTGGGGGGCCAACTGTACTGAGTTTGTAGAAGAAAGCAAACTCACAATCGCAAATAATCCCTATGGTATTAGAGATCACAATAAAACACAGAATACAGGCTGCTCTTCCCCAAAATTAGCATCAATACTGATGTCACTGCCAACAGTAGAAAGAAATTAAGAAGGGGCACAGAACCATATTTTACATTGTGACCAAAGTTTGATCCATGTAAGAACATATATCCCTCTTGGATCATTCTGATATCATCCACGGCCCTTTTCAGAATTTCTCTTATCAGTGTGAAACAGTGAATATATAATACTGGTAATGCAAAAAGCCCTTGAATTCTCAGGCTTTGGTCTATCGCACAGTTTGAATTTCATTCTCAAATTGGATAAGGATTCTTGGGAGTTGAACCCTAAAACATCTAGATTGAGAACTGCTGTTCTAGATTCAAATCCCTGCTCATCAGATGACTAGTTACTGTCCTTGAACCTAACCTTTTTTGGAGGGATTTTGT
Organism: Ctenosaura bakeri; assembly: GCA_948474755.1. Taxonomy (NCBI): domain Eukaryota; kingdom Metazoa; phylum Chordata; class Lepidosauria; order Squamata; family Iguanidae; genus Ctenosaura; species Ctenosaura bakeri. The sequence continues at coordinate 1,553 of CAOLHI010001972.1, forward strand.
GATCAAATGAGATCTAGGAGTCACGCCCCAGCATGTTGGAAGCAATGTGGAACACAAATATAGTGCTCTCCACTTTAGGTATCAGATTAGGTAGCAAGGGGTTTTATTTAGCTTTCTCAATTAATATGGAAAGATATTTGAAATCCCCAAACTTCTGGCCCATAATTAATTCATTTGTAAGCCTGAGGGCAAGGAACTGTCAAATTAACTATTTGTAAACTGCTCTGAGAGCCTTTGTGGCTAAACAACAGGGTATAAATACTTTAAATAAATAAATAAGATAAATAATTAATCAGAGAAAATCAAGGTGATATCTAAGAGGCTTGAAGACTGCAAACTGTTGTCTCTTACCTTCATTCCTCTCAAAAAAAACACCACAAACCCAACCTATATATGTACATAAAGGAGTATAACACAATAAAAATATTGCTGTAGTGAAAGAGATGTGAACTCTGGATCCACCAGCAGCTGACAACCTATGTATACTTCTTCATCACTACCATGTAAAGGCTGAAGTTGTCACACTCATTAGGGTCTTTCTGCAACATCTGTCAAAGTGCAAGGCATTTGCTAACACTAAACAGGATCAGCTTAACTGGGCCTTAAGCTAATGGAAGTACTGAATTGTAAACAGGTAGTGCTCTAGGACAGAATGTGTCAAAAGAACAGAATTTAAACAAGGCTATGTAAAGGAAAATGAAAAGCTAATCACCTGGGATTAGACTCTAAAATATTTCAAAGCTTTTTGCCCCCAATGGAAAGAACACAACAGAATATTACTGTAGCCTGACACCACAAATTGAAAAAGCAATAGTTGCTCATAGTCTTGATATCTAGTGCAGCGCTGAAACAATTAGAAGAGAAAAACAATATTGTCTCAATAACTCAGACAACCCACACAGCATCAAAATCTAGCTATCAAAAGTTCATCAAAATGAGGTTCTTTTCATCTCTTTACTAGGATATCCTATTGACATAAAAATCCATGGGTTCTTCATATTTGGCATTATGTGTTGTTTTCTTACCCCAAAGCAACTGATGCTTAAATCAACATAACAATAAAGATCAAACAATATACACCAGCAAAAAAGTAAATATAAAATTTTTAAAAAGATCTAGCTCAATCTATCCTAAAAAGGGGGATCAGGAAACATGAACACCATTTTCAAAAAAGCTTTTTCACAATGTTTTAAAAGGCTGAGAGATATGAGAGGCAGCATGGTGTATTGGTCTGAGTATAATACAGGACTCCAGGAGACCAAGGTTTGAATCCCCACTCAGTCATAGAAACTAATTTTAGAAGACGGTAACAGCAAACTTCCTGTGAACAAATCTTGTCAAGAACGATAAGGCCACCTAAAGTCAGAGTCAACTTGAAAGCATTAAAAGAACAACAACCAAATGAGAAATAATCAAGTAGACCTTCCATAAAAGGAAGTCCTGGAAGCTAGGCACCTATCCTGTCCCATGTACCAACCAAATCACCCTCAGGTGGATGAAGGACATAAGCAGAGCTTCTCCAGTAGATCTCAGCAGACAAACAGATTGTGTGAGAGCACTCTTTCCTTTTTACTCTGGATCCCAAGCCATTTAGACGTTTAAAGGGCATCAAAAGACACTTTGCACTAGGCCCTGAAGCATGCTGGAATTTAATAAAAAGGGAACATTGGAACAATATATTCTGCACAACTAACTCCCAGTATACATCTAGTAGTAATATTCTGTACCAGCTGAAGTTTCCAAACACTTTTCAAAAGGCAGGCCCAGACAGACTGCATTAAAATGGCCCCATTTAGATGTAACCAAAATATACAGAACTGGCCTGATATGTTTTCTCTAGCAACAAGTGCAGCTGACACACCATGCAGAGCAATGCTTGGTCCATGAACACTCTTCAACTACAGGGAGGATCTTTCAGAGGAACTGCTACCCAGTCCAAAAGAGATTTACCATCCATTCCTTGACTGGCTTTTCTCCTAACTAATTAACTTAACCAGTTCATTCAAAAACTGAATTAGGTTTTTTGTTTCTTTGCTCAAAATCAAAAAGGATGGCCAAAGATTCATCAGGAAAAGGATAATCCAAAATGTGACAAAATGTGTCTAACATCTGCATTTACTAATAAAAATTAAGACATGCAAATATAGACACAAGTACTATAATTTAAGGAGAAATACATTTCACCATTGGGGAAGACCGAACCAGGACTCTGACACAACGTTATTATAGCACTTTGATGCTACTTTAACTGCCATCACTCTATCTTATGGAATCTTGGGATCTGGAGTTTCTTGACGTATTTAGACTTCTCAGCCAGATTGCTCTAGTGGCTCCATCAAACTACAAACCATAGGATTCTACAGGATGCTGACATGACAATTTAAGTGTAATCACAGCACTACAATTGTGTAATATGAAAAGACCCCAGGTGCCTTGAGTATCCAATTTGTTATTGTTATTGCTATTTATGCATCCATCTAGTCCCACCTTTTTTCCATTACTAGGATTCAAGGTAGCTTACAAAAGTTAAAACAAAATCAGATAAATCACATATATGTCATAAATAAAAACACCAAGCTTCCACTGACCGGCTAAGGATCTCCACTCCCTAAATCTTTGTTTAGAATATCATTGAAAGACTAAATGCCAATAGATACTTGGCTTTATATAACTTTTTCCTTCAGCCACAAGCCCCTCCCACACACTATTGGGCTGGGTTTCTCTCCTGAGGAGCAATTCTGGTTGCCTGGCAACCTCCTTCGAGGCTACTCTGGCACTTCAGATAGCCACACCCTTAGAACTTTGTCACAAGGGCTTTGCCATTGCCTTCCTCTAAGGCTGAGAGAGGGCTGACTTGCTCAAGGTCACCCAGTGGATTTCTATGGCCAAGCAAGGATACAGCCATTACAGGTCCCTAACAGAGATAAAGATCTTTAAGCTAATGATGAGAAAGCACTTTCCTCTGAGAAACTGACTGAGAAAATAACAAGTCAGAAGTAGATCTGAGGGCAGATGTCTCTGAACATAAACAGACAGCATCCCATCTCTGACATGAAGTTCCCTTTTAAAAAAAAAAGTCATTCTAATCTTATATATTATTTCACCTCTGAGTACATAAATGTCATTCAGTTTACTTCTAAGTATGTGAAAATGGGATGGACTACAACTGGAAAAGCATGATAAGTCTGAATAGAGACTTTTGCCATCTTTCTCCTCACATGCACAAACAGACACTTTAACCAAAAAACAAACAAAAACAAACAAACTTGTGTTCAGTCACAAAACAGAGAAGAGGGCAAAAGGTTAGAAGAACTGAGATGCACAAATGCCGCAGAATAAAGAAGCAAAAATAATTTTTAAAAATTAGGAGAAACATATTTCAAAATTATAATAATAATTCTGCATGAGAAATATCTTTTAGATTTTGAAAACAAGTGCTCTAATAAAACTCTCTCTCTAGGAGTATTTAAGCATCTCTTTGCTAGTTTAGCGCTTTAATGACAGTGCTGCTTCAGCTGTCTGCATAGAAGGAACCTCAAAGATAATATTTTCTCATTGCCTCTTGGTGCATGTACTGTGTGCAAGCAAGAGATTGTCTCCTAAAAGTGTCTTCCTTTCACTTCTCACTCACACACCTTACCTGCCATGTGAGGCTCCGCTCAGAGGAAAGGAACAGCAAGGAAGAGAGGATACATTCTAAAAGATGACACCCCCCCCCCCAAAAAAAGAGAAAAACAACCCTTTTGTAAACAAACACACACAGAAGGGAGGAAAGAAGAGAGGAAATGCATGCTGAGAACTGGCAGAAAGGGAGTGAGGAAAGACCTTCTGTTTCTTTTCTAAAAAAGAAAAGATCAACCTTTTCCTCTGGACAATGTTGCATCCTAACCAACAGCAGGGCAGCCTTTGACATGGATGATCCTGACACCCTACATCTAATCCATTTGTTTTTGTTGTGTGCCTTCAAGTAGCCTCTGACTTATGGTGACTGTAAGTCACACAGTCCGAGAAAACCCCACGACAGGTTCACCTTAAGGTCGCCCAAAGTCCAAAATCACTTGAAGGCACACAACAACAACAACAAGAAGAACAACAACAGCAGCAGCAGCAGCAACAACAACAACGGCAAACCTATCATGAGATTTTCTTGGCAAGATTTGTTCAGTGGGACATTGTCTCTGCCTTCCTCTCAGGCAGAGAGTGTGTAACTTGCCGAAGGGCATCCAGTAAGTTTCCACGGCCAAGTGGGGATTCAAACCCTGCCTGTAGAGTCATAGTCCAATGGTTAAACAACTATACCACACTGCCTCATTACTGCCTGCAAATATGATCGTGACTCATCTCTGGGGAATGCGGATGAGAAGGAATACACATTCTAGGTTGAGATTTTAAAAAAGGCTCTTTTACACTATATCAAGCTGGCTCTCTTGTTTTTACCAAGCCCTAAATATTACAACATTTTCTCATCAAGGAGTTGTTCCAGTCCCTTGACCTTTGGGTTGCTTCTTTCTGTACCTTTTCCAGCTCCATCATATCTTTTCTCAGGTACACTGACCAAAACTCTATACAGGACCCCAGTTGCGCAGTGGATTTACATATATAAGTAATTTTCTCATTCCTTTTCACATTACGACCAACACAGAACTGACTTTTCTTCCTTATCTTTACAGCAGCCAAATACGGGGTGATGTTTTCACTGAGCCATCTACCATAACACAAATCACTATCAGCTCACTCCCATCAATGTATATTTGAAGTGGGTTTTTTTTAAAAAAAACATTTGCTCATCATGTAATGGTTTAAGTGTTGGACTACCAGTATGACTCTAGAGACCAGGGTCTGAATCTTCACATGGCTAGGGAAACCCACTGGGTTACCTTGGGCACGTCATATTCCCTCAGCCTCAGTGGAAGGCAATGGCAAAACCCTTCTGAACAAATCCTGCAAAGAAAACTAAGTAATACGGTCATCACAGGGTCACAATTAAGTCAAAAGAACTTGAAGGTACAAAGCAACAACAAACACAATGAATTTCATTTGTCAGAGTGAGAAACAGTTAGAGAGCAAAAATATTAGACTGAGAATTTTAAGGCGAGGAGGACAGAAACAAAGAGCTCTCAGTATTTCTGTTAGCCTAAGCAGATATGTAGGAAAAACCCTTTGAAAAATAGACACTGTGTTTTGTACTGCCTGCTATACAAGAATCCCAGAGATAGACTGCTTATGACCATCTAGAATTCCTTTCTGTCATGACATTTCTTGACAAGATGATGCAGTATTTGTCTAAAATTGAAAAATATTACTTATAGGGTAACAGACACTAATGAGGCAACATTTTCATTGAGCCATCTACCACAACTCCAGTCACTGGCATCAACTGGGTGAGTCAGATACAAATATGTCACTTGTCTCTAATGTCTATCACAAGAGATCACTTTGAACAGAATTATCCTGTTAAGAATGATGGTAAGGTTTTTGACTTTAAAGACCAGCCATTCTTAACGGGGCCCTGGGCACATTTAAAGGGGGTCACAGACTGAAACCTCTGAGAATGGGAGCCCAAAGGGTTTATGGAGTCCCTGGTGACTGAACCAATGAAATACCCAATCAGCAACTTTAACTGGAGTTAACAGTTTCCCTATTTATAATATCTTTCCAATACACGGTTTGACAGTTTCCTTGACAAAATTCAGTAACAGAATTAATGTTGCAACATTAATTATTAATCACTGTCTAATTTGGAAGCCAATATCATGAAACCTGCAGAAAAGCATCAAGCTCAAGAATTGCATTAGCCCTGATAGATGTTTAGTTTCATATAGTCTTCCTTTAAGTTTTGTCTAGTATGTTGGAATGTTCAACTTTTCTTGGTGCTTAATAATAAACGGTTTTCTATCTACCTGTTACAGTCATATCCCTGTTTGACAGAGGAGCCCTAGAACCTGAGAAAAGTTTCTAAGGGGATCGTGTCCAAAAAGAGTTGAGAATGGCTGTTCTAGACTAAGACCACAAAAGTGCATCTGATAATTTGTGAAAAAGAGGCATTTTTGTGCCAAACTCTATCTTTCATTTTATCTTGTTCTATCCACCATACAATTTTCCCTCCCTCCCTCCCTCCCTCCCTCCCTCCCTCCCTCTTTCTTTCTTTCTTTCTTTCTTTCTTTCTTTCTTTCTCATCTGCTTTTAGTTTTAACATATAAAGTATTGACTGGCTGGCTACTGATTTCTTTTAAACTATTGTTTCTTAATTCCATCAGTTGACGCCAACTACTTATAAGAAACACTGCACTCCCAAACTAAAGCTTGCCCCATTTTTATCAAAATAGTATAAAGAGAGCCAAAAGACCTAAGATAAAATATGCTTACTTTAAAAAAACAATACAATTAAACTCAGAGGTCTTCAAGACCTGCAAACTCAAAGAAAAAGTTTATTATTTCCCCAAATAAATATAGCAAGCTTACACATTTCTCCTCTAATTAGTAGAGGTTAAGATACCTTAAAATATCTTTTGATGTTACTGATATGTTAAAAATATTTTAACAAAAAAGAAGATTAAAAAAGAATGTCAAGTCACCAACAAAGGACAGAATGTAATAACAAGAAAAGCCACAGGCAATAAAGGAGCTATAATAAGAAGCCTGCAGTTGAGTTCTAATTGATAGTTCTATTTTCTTTTGTGAACTTCAGTGTGGTACCAAAGCCATTGGTGAATTACAATTTCTGTACAATTTCCCAACTGAAGGTTTCTGGTGGGTTTTTGTCCTTAGAAGCTATATTACAGACACAAAGCCCTTGCAAGATTTCATTTCACTATGAATTAGTGTCTAACACTGAGAACACCTTTCATCATGAGCTTGTATTGCCTTCAGGTGCCTATAAATTCCATTCTGTCTTTGTGCAGCACTTGTCTATCAGAATGTGTCATCAGTTTTACTGCAGGCAAGAGACAGACACACCTCTTCCTGAGACACAGACAACACAACAATTACCACAGCCACTTCTCCTTTATCATTTTGTATCACTTCAACATCAGTTGCTAATCACCTAAAACTTGCTATGGAAATTGCCAACTTTCCAGGATCTTTGCTCATTTTAAGTGATGTTAGAAACCATTTCTTCCACATGAAGGTACCAAAGAACTTACAAGGGTATCAGCTGTCAAAAACGTACAACAGAGGAGCTCTCATGGAGTTCTCACTGCAGAGTTCCTTAAATAATGGACCATTTACCTCTAATAAAGGGTAAAATCAGAGAGATATTACCGTTATCTAGCTGAGTAGTCTAGACAGCCCCAGTGTAGATAACACCAGAAATACTTCCATTCAAGTGGAACAGAACAGGAGAAAAAGAAAAGGCACGTGAGAATGTAATCAAAAACTGTTAAGTTTTTTTGATAGTTTCCCCCCACAGCTCTTCATTATGAACTCCTTACACTGAACATATACTTAATAAAACTATTGCTGCAAGGAACTTCTCCCTTAAGTTTAATACAGTGTTTTTCAAGAAAATTAAAGTCCCAGTAGATTGTGTTCTATTCAATGGTATGTAAAGCAGCTTCCTGTTTGGGACAAACCTAATCGGTATTTAATTCATCCACAAGAATTCTTGGCCACACTAAGGTTTCCATTAGGGGGTCACAGAGCATCATCACAGCTTTGGTTTTGACTGCAGATCTCAAGACTATTGAACATCTTGAGAAAAAAAACATGGGAAAGCAGAAAGGATGGGGGAAAGATATCAATTACATTAAACTAGCTCAACATTTATGCAGAAAAGCTCAAAGCTTATTTGGTGTGATGCAGCTGTGCAGTACCGGGAAAGCTAGTTGTTCTAAGAAGCTGACACAATAGACCTTGAGGTTCAGGTTTGACCATAAGTTTCAGTGCCATCACAGCAAGGTAGAGAAAAGGAAAAACAACTTGTTCAGTGAATGGAATCACCGCTAAGCTAAGCTGGATCCTGCCTTATCTTGGAACCTAAAGAAGTCAAGCCCTGGTTAGTAATTGAACAGGAGACCACCAACAAATACCAGATGCTACAGGCTATATTTCAGAAGAAGGGACTAGGAAAAATCACCTCCATGCCTAAGAAAACCCTATAAAATTCATGAGGTCGTCTTAAGTAGACAGGTGACTTGAAAGCACATATACAAACACAGTGGCAAAAAAGGGCAAAGTGTCAATGACTGAAACATTCATATTACATCAGGATAGGCAGTTCAAGCGCCTTAAAGAGAGAATTCACTTGCTACTAATTCAAGTCTAATTCATAATAGCCAAGGAATTCTCCCATAAGTCAACAGAAACAACGAAGACACTATTACAAGCACACACACTCCAAGCCAAATTAGTAAACACAGTTGGCCCTCCAGAAATCGGATTTCTCTTGCCTTCCCTAAAGTATAAATAAACCGACCTACAGCATCAAATGATTTTCTTTCTAAACCCATTCAGCCTCCAAGCTGTTAAATCACACCCAAATGTGTATTTTGCTTTTGCTTTGTGTGCTTTTTCCTACCAGGGCTTTGATTTTGTTTCATAGGAAGGAAGTGATGATAAATAAATCAGAGCACAAAGCTTGGGAGCGCTGGCAGGCACTTCCAAAACTATTGACCGGAGGAAAAAAGAGCTTATTAAGCACAAGCCTTCCTCCTTTTACAGTCTGACTCTCTAATCAGGATGCAAGGAAGAGCTAACGCAGTAGTTCCACAAGGAAGGAAAAATACATATTGTGAGCATGTCTGATTACCAGACACAATTATCTCGTCACAGACTGCTTGCTGCCAGTCTCCCTCACTTCTTTTTCAGAAAACTGAATGAGTCATGCGTAATAGCTAACGGAAGGAGTGATACTTCATTTCCATTGATATAAAACCACATTCATGCTTTTCTAAACATGGGATTATACTAAATATTGTAAAAACAGAACTATAGGAAACTTACAAAGAGCCAAAACAAAAGGCCACATATCTGGCAATATGCACTACTTTTATTAAGCTTTTGAAGATCTTTAAAACATAGGAAGCCACCTCTAAATTCAAAATGGAGCTCAGAAACATTATTTTGGACTACAGTTCCCAGACTCTCTCAGCCACCCAACTTAGAAGATTCTGGGAGTGACAATCAAACAGAAGGGAGGAAAAGGGACTGTAACTCCCAGAATTACCCAGCCAACATAGCTGAGAGATTCTGGAAGTTTGAAAAAAAAAAAAAAAAGAACAGTTTTCCTAAAAGACTGGGACAACCCCTATGTCAAGGAACCATAAACATTACTATGAATCACTGGGCAGCCATTATCTAAGGTCACAACTAACTTCTCCCTCTAAGTCTCACTGCATGTGCAGATAACCTGTGGGAAAAGAGGAGCCAGAACTTCCATAGTGACTACCAACACTACATGGAATTGGATCAGAGGTAACACATTAATATGCTAATATGGCACTTGTAAAGGATCCAAGGCTTAAAGTGTAAAATGTGAGCAATATACTCAAAGTCTGGGCCTATTCTGAAGAAAGGGAAGAAATAAAGAAATGAGTTATAGATGAATGCACCCCAGGACACATAAGACAGTCATTTCCTGAATGATTTCAATATTTGATAAGAACAGGTTGCTTACCTGTAACTGTGGTTCTTCGAGTGGTCATCTGTGCCATCATACACTAGGAGCTTTAGCGCCTGCGCGGTAGCGTTCGGAAACTTCTAGAGCTTGTTCGCTTGGCAGGAACCCCTCCCCCACGCCGGTACTACGCATGCTCCTCCCGCCGAGCAACGGTCTCTCCTCAGTTCTGTCGTCCGCCGTAGAACCTACAGGGACCTGAGAAAGAGGGGAGGAAGGGCGGGTGTGTATGATGGCACAGATGACCACTCGAAGAACCACAGTTACAGGTAAGCAACCTGTTCTTCTTCTTCGTGGTCTCTGTGCCTTCATACACTAGGAGACTGTGTAGCTTACCGGTCGGACGGCGGGTTAGGTCCTACAGCACGGAAGCCAACACCTCACGTCCAAACCGGGCATCTCTGCGCGACCGGCAGTCGAGCCTGTAGTGGCGCACGAAGGTCGATGGTTGGGACCAGGTCGCCACACGGCAGAGTTCATGCAGGTCAACTCCTCGCAGGAGGGCCGCAGAAGTAGCCACCGCTCTGGTGGAGTGGGCTCGAAGCAGGACTGGCGGAGGCTTCCTCGCGAGCTCATACGCCAGTTGAATAGTCCTCACCACCCATTTGGAGAAGCGCTGGGTGGACACTTTGAGGCCCTTCCGACGTCGCCCATAGCAAACGAAGAGATGCGGCGTCTGTCGGAAGGAAGCAGTCCTGTCCATGTAGAAGGCCACGGCCCGACGCACGTCCAGGGAGTGGAGAGACCGCTCCAACGGTGTCGTCGGGTTCGGGAAGAAGGCAGGCAGGATGATGTCCTGGTTGAGATGGAAACTGGACACCACCTTAGGCAGGAAAGAGATGTCAGGTCTCAGGACCACCTTGTCTCTGTGGAAGACCGTGAAGGGCTCATCGGATCGAAGAGCTGTGATCTCACCCGCTCGCCTCGCTGAGGTCACCGCTACCAGGAAGGCAGTTTTCATGGTTAGGAGCCTATCATCCGAGGTCGCCATCGGCTCGAAGGGCGGCTTTGTCAGCTGCGAGAGCACCAGCGAGAGGGACCACGGCAGTAGCGGCGGCGATACCGGCGGGTAGAGATGATGAAGTCCTTTCAGGAACCGCTTAACGGTATCGTTCCTTAAGAAGGCCGAGGCAGCCGACCGTGGTGGTTGGTATGCCACGATCGCGGAGAGATACACCTTCAGGGATGGAAACGCCAGCCCCTGTTGCCGGAGGTGCAGGAGGAAATGCAGGACGGTAGAGAGCCCCGCGGGCGATACCGGCTCACTCCTCTCGTTAGCGAAGGTCAGGAAGCGTCGCCACTTGTATTGATAGTTGCGACGGGTGGATTCCTTCCTGGCCGCGACGAGGACGGTACCGAGTACGGGATCGTCTAGTGCGATATCCTCCAGGCATGGAGGGCCAGGCGTGGCAGGTCCGGATGGAGGACTCGGCCGCCGGAGTGGGAGAGCAGGTCCGGTGTCGGTGGCAACCGGAGCAGGTCGTCTCGCGCGGCTTGAAGCAGGGGTGCGAACCAATGTTGCCTCGGCCAGTACGGGGCTACCAGGATCGCGTCGGCTCGGTCGGCGAGGATCTTCGATATCGTCCGGCCGAGCAGCGGGAACGGTGGGAACGCGTAGAGGAGTTCCCCGGTCCACGGAAACTGGAAAGCGTCCCCGATGGAGGTACGATCGTGGCCCGCTCTGGAACAGAATCGGCGACACTTCGCGTTTTCCCTGGTCGCGAAGAGGTCGATCGATGGTTCGCCCCAGCGGTCCCGAATCAGTCTGAACGCCTCTCCGGAGAGAGACCATTCGTGATGGGATGAGGTGTCCCTGCTGAGGGCGTCTGCCGTGGTGTTCTCCTGCCCGGCCAGGTGAACCGCCACGGGATGCGTGTGCAGGCGAATGCACCATTCCCACAAGTCGAGCGCGATGTGGAGCAGGGTCGTGGAATGAGTCCCACCTTGTCTGTTGATGTAGCAGACGGCGGTGGTGTTGTCCGTCAGAATCAGGACCGTGCGCCCCGCCACGGTGTGGCGGAACGCCCGTAGGGCTTTCAAGACGGCGAGCAGCTCCAGCACGTTGATATGGAGAGCGGTCTCGTCGTCGGTCCATCTGTCGCGGACTCTGAGATCGCCGCAGTGGGCACCCCATCCATACAGGGAGGCGTCGGTCGTTACCGTCACCTTCGGTGTCGGCTGTTGGAAAGGCATTCCTGACATGAGATTGCGTCGCGACTGCCACCATCGGAGGGATGAGCGGACGTCTTCCGGCAGCTGCAGTCGGAGTGTCTGTTCGTCTCGCAGGGGGTCGAATATGCGGACGAACCAGTGTTGAAGAGGTCTCGCTCTCAGCCTGGCGAGATATGTCACAGCGGTCGTCGCAGCCATGTAGCCCAAGAGCTGCTGGACGCTTCTCGCAGATAATGTCGGGGCCGCACGCGCGTGAGCGGCGGCCCGGATCAGGGTTTGGGCTCGAGACTCTGGTAGGTACGCCCTGGCGGAGGTCGAGTCGAGCGTCGCCCCGATGAAGTCCAAGATCCTCGCCGGCTCGAGGTGGGACTTCTTCGGATTCACCCGTAGACCAAGGCGGGTCAGGAGTGACAACGTCATGTGGACGTCGTGGTAAAGTCTCTGTTTGCAGGACGCCACCAACAGCCAATCGTCGAGGTAAGGGAAGACAGAAGCACCCTTCGTCCGCAGGAAGGATACCACCGGGGCCATGCACTTGGTGAAGACCCTTGGGGCAGTCGAGAGTCCGAACGGCAGCACCTTGTACTGGTAACAGGTGTCGTCGACTGCGAAGCGGAGGTACCGTCTGTGCTGCGGGCGAATGGCGATATGGAAGTACGCGTCTCGGAGATCGATGGAGGCGAACCAGTCCCCTCGATGGAGGAAGGGCAGGATCGACGGTATCGTGACCATCTTGAACCTTTTGGGGCGGATGTAGTAGTTCACCACTCTGAGGTCTAGGATCGGCCGGAGGGTACCGTCGGCTTTCGGTACCGTGAAGTACCTGGAGAAGAAGCCGGTGGTCTTGGCCTCTTGCGGGAGCTGCTCGATCGCCCCTTTCTGGAGGAGGGATTGGATCTCTTCCAGGAGGGCCGGACTCGACGGCGTGGAATAGTAAACGCCTCGAGGAGGAATATCGAGAAACTCGATGGCGTAGCCAAGACGGACGATGGAAAGCACCCAAGAGTCCGTAGTGACACACTGCCACTCCACGAGATGTCGAGCAAGAGTCGGTCGGTCTCCGAGCGCTGATGGTAGGCTGAAGAGTAGGTATTGGTAGGTCCTGCCAGGCACGTCAAAACCGAGACTTTGTCTCGGAGGAGGACTTCTTGGACGAAGCCGGGCGTCACCTAATCGTGCGTCTGGCCGATGAGCCGGAGGACGGTCTCGACTGTCCAGACTGGGCCGAACGCTGGAACGACGAGGTGGAAGATCGTCGCCAGGATGGGCGGAAGGTGGAGGTCCTGCGGGCTTGCGTGGCCGGCTGTAGCCCGATCTTCTTGGCGGTCAGCCTCGCCTTAACGAGATTGTCCAAAGCTTCGTCTGTGGACGAATTGAATAGGCCCTCACCGTCGAAGGGGAGATCTTCAATCCTCCTTCTGGTGTCCTCCTGGATGTCGGCCGGCCGCAGCCAAGCATGGCGGCGCAGGCCGATGGATCCCGCCATGACCCGGGAGGCAATCTCCACTGCGTGCCTGGAGGAGGCCATCTGCTGCCGAGCGATGGAGATGGCCTCGTTGAAGATCACGGAGGAGGCTTGGCGGATGTCCTCCGGTACCGCCTCCATCGCCGGTTGCAGGCGATCGAGCACCTTTTTCAGGTATGCCGCGAGGCAAGCCTGAGTGTTGGACAGCCTGATCTGCAAGGAGGCAGCTGAATAGAACCTTCTTGCATAGGCGTCCAACTTCCTGCCCTCTTTGTCCGGCGGGGTGGTGTGCTGCCTGCCGGAGCCTTTCGTCTGTGCCGACTCGACCACCACAGAGTTCGGTGCAGGGTGATTAAAGAGATAACCGGCGTTATCCTTCTGCACCCTGTAGAGGTGTTCCAACCGCTGCGGTATCGGCTGAGCCGAGGCCGGCCTATCCCAGGCGGCCTTCACCAGTCTGGATATCCGGGGCAGGAGAGGCAGCGGGGCCGCGGCAGGTCGCTTCTCCTCGAAGACGGAGAAAGCTGGATCGTCGTCCTCCGGCTCCGCATCGGCGATCTTAAGGCCGAGGGTAGTAGCCATGCGGAGCAGCATCGCAGAGAACTGGTGGACGTCCTCTGGAGCAGAATCTGGGATCGGGTCCCCGAATCCCAGCGGAGGAGACTCCTGGGAGGCCGCCTCAGACACCTCTGATTCCGCACTCGAGTCGTACGACTCTGAGGTCGGTGAGTCCTCTCGCCGCTCGCTTTCCGGCTCCTTCGCAGTCGCCACAGGTGTTGCCTTCCTAGGCTTCTCTGCAGCCGGGGCGGTGGGCTGGCTGACTACTGACTTCACCTTCTTAGTGGTGACAGGGGTAGTCTGGCAGGCTGACGTCGTCGTAGCCCGCTCAGTCACCACCGACTCCGTAGGGCGCGTCGCCGTTGCCGTGACCCTAGGAGGTGGCGATATCGCCCGATACCGAGGTGAAGGCTCCCTCGCCCTATGATATCGAGGAGAGGGAGAGCGGCTGAAGGAGCGGCGGTCCGACGGAGATCAGCTTCGGCGTCGACGGTACCGAGCCTCGTCCCCTCTAGGCGAGCGCGATTCGCGCTGTCGACGAGGTGACCGGGACCTCCGGAAGGTCTCCCAGCGACTCGGGCCACGATGGTACCGATCCCGGTACGATGGCAAATGTGACCGATAAGAGGCCGGGCGCTCTCTCCATTCAGATTCCCTCGCGTACCTGGCCACGTAGGACGCCGAGGTGTATCTGGAGGCAGACGAGCGAGGTTGTTCCTCTCTTGTCTCCCTAGGAGGCGGCAAGGCCACCGGACGCTCGGAAGAGCGGGACCGGGACCGGAAGGAGGTCGAACGCCGCTCCGGAGAAGCAGAGGGCTCTCTCTGCTGCAGGTCGGCCGACCTGCGACGGCTAGGAGGGCGGTGGCGCTCCTCCACCAGGGTTGGAGGGTCTGCCACAGGCGAGTCCGGGCGCTGTTGGGGAACGTCCTCGATCTCATCATCCGAGAGATCGACGGACTCGCCTCGCCCTTTGGAAGGCTGCTGAGTAGGAGGAGGAGTAGGAGGTTGAACGTCCCCAGCCGGGGAGCGCTTCTTCTCCTTCTTCTTCTTCTTCTTCTCCTTCTCCTTGCTGCCTCCATCCGGAGCAGGGCGCTTTTTAGCAGGCGTCTCCGTCAGGGGAGCCTCAGCCTTCCTCGCCGTCGAGGATCCTTTCGCTGACTTGGCAGCCGCCGACAGCTTCGGGATCCTCGGTAACGCCGAGATTGGCGTTTTCGCCGGTACCGAGCCCGATACCGACGAGGTGGACGGAACGGCAGCCGCCGATACCGTCGATGGCGTGGTCGTCTTCTTGTCGGCCATCTTGGAAGTGGAGGTCTCGTCTATCGCCCGCAGAGACTGTTCCCAACAATAAGACTTGAGTCTCGCGGACCGGTTGCGGAGAGTTTGGGGAGTAAAATCCCGGCAAATTGGGCAAGTCCGGATGTTGTGGGACTCACCCAAACAGAAGAGACACTCCTTGTGGTTGTCGTTGAGGGCAACCTTGCGCCCGCAGGACACGCACTTCTTGAAGAGCGCGGACATAAGACGAAGAACGCCAAACTGCGAAAATCCGAAAAGACCAAAGCCGAAGGGGAAGTCCGAAAGAGAGGTCAGAGACAGTCCAAAAGTCCGTAAAACCGTGAAAACAGCAAGCCAAGCACAAAGGTGAGAGGAACAAACTAAAGAACCTTCAGTACGCGACGGCGGACGAGAAAGAACTGAGGAGAGACCGTTGCTCGGCGGGAGGAGCATGCGCAGTACCGGCGTGGGGGAGGGGTTCCCGCCAAGCGAACAAGCTCTAGAAGTTTCCGAACGCTACCGCGCAGGCGCTAAAGCTCCTAGTGTATGAAGGCACAGAGACCACGAAGAAGAACCATAAATATGTGATGAGTGAAGGCATAATGCATGTGATTTGTTCTCCTGCAAATGACATACCCTACATACGGAAAATGATTAGTAATATTGCATAGATTCAAAGCTTAAATAAGATAACAATTCAGAATTTAGAAGACTGATTAGAATTTAGAAGACTGATCCCTGCTTAGGCACTACGTCATCAATACTCTTTGGTAAATTCCTCATAAACTGAAATGAGAACATGGGTAGCCTACTTCTAATATATTGCATTACGGATGAACACAAAAAGGAAGTATAAAGCATTTTGTTTGTGATGCCTTCAGATCATTTCAAACATATGGTGACTCAGAGGGGTCTTCTTGGCAAGATTTGTTCTGAAGCAGTTTGCCTCTGCCTTCCCCCAGTCTGAGAGAGTGTGATTTGCCCAAGTTCAACCAGCAGGTTTCCATGGCTGAGCAGGGATTCAAACTCCAGGATCCTTGTATCCTAGTTCAACACTAGAAACCACTACAATATACTGGAGCTACAACTCAGTGCACCATTACCTCTCCCCATTAGCTATTGTTTTTATAAGTGCACAGGAGGGCTATGACTTCACTGTCCATCCCATTGTAATTCAAATACTGAATAACCAACATAAATACAGACAGCAAAAAGTATAACTGGTAAATATCTCTATCTTAATGGCAATAAATGCTAGACACAAATATTGGAATTAAGCTTATTTCTTTACTATCACTTCTATTTATTTTATTTTTGTCTTTCCTTCAAAAAGTTGAAAGCAGTTCTCCCCTTCCAACTGTATTTTATACTCAGGTGAGACAGAAACTGGACCAAGGTGACCCAGTGAGTTCCTAAGTGAGCAGAAGTTTGAACCAGGATTTCACCAGTCTGCAATTTACACTACAAGTGCTCTCCTTGAACACTGTGGGCCTTATAGGTTTAGTGTTGTAATCCTACAGCAAAAAAATATATTGGTGTATCAGAGCTACCCATTCAACCCAAACTCATCTTTCAATAAAGATGCAACACTTTGAATGTGTTAGACTTGTGCATGTGCGTGTAAGTAATTGGGCACTCTTGCTTCCCTTCCAGTTAATGTAAGGAGCTACTCTGGGATCAATTGAAAAATAGTGCCAGTTTCCCCACATCCTTCTTGCCCACTGATTCCTTGAATGTACAGTGTGAGGGCTCTTTGGGAAGAGTGCATTGTATAATGATCTCTTAACACTTCTGCTTATTACTTTGAATTTGAAAAGAGAGGATTACTGCAAAACACTCATTGGTAGATATTTGAAGCTCAAAAAAAGAATCAATTAAAAGAATACAGACATATCTCAGTTAACAAAGCTTCTGACTGAGAAGCTTCTTGTAACAAAATCTTTCTGTGTCCACCAAACCCTCCCTTTTTCTCCTTGTTACCTGTATAGCTGAAACTGTTTAGCTACATCAGAATTGGGAGGATGATGGAGTACTAGACAAACACAGGTTTTTACTGCTGCATTCCAACAGTGTGTCTACAGTAAATAATACAATAAAGCTTGAGCTGGGAAGACCAGGATTCTAGCGTAGTTGATCTTTCTTCAGCTGTGTATATACCTGCTTACAACAGGCAAGGTAAACTGCAAATGCCTCTACAATCCCTTATTCTGTCTGGATGTGTAAAGATCAAAACAGAGAGCAAAGGGAAATTCAAGTACATCTCACCAATGATCGTCAACATGTTAAAAATAAGCATTGTTCTGTAAGTTTGACACCAAAATTGAAATCTTAAGAAAAATATGGTAAATACAAAATCACCCCAAGATACATTTTGAAAGATGCTTTTTGGTGGTTTCTAGAAGGTCCAGAATATTTTTCTTATGAAAGGCTTACCTGACCTGGTTGTTTCATTTCACAAGTGCATGTTGTTAGTTTGGGATAAAACTATGTTGAAACATGTTGAATAGCTCTTTTTTTTTTTTTGGTGGTGGTTCTGGAACATATCCCTAATCTTTCCATGTTATTTCTTCTAGTACCAAACTTCTGTTGAAGTAATGTTCAGGAACACAATTACTTTGTTAACTGACGCATACCTGTATAAAGCTGCAGTATCAGTCCTATATAATAGCTGCATTTCTTAGAAACTAGCTTTCTGTTTTGAGGGTACAATGATTTCAAAGAGATTTTAAAAAATATCTTTATCTCTCTCTCTCTTTTTTTTTTTTTTTTGCTGCAAAATATAGAGAAAAACAAACTGGATTTATATTCTCCTTCAAACAAACAATCTGCTGTTAATCATATCTATCATTTAAAACAGACATGAGAAAGAGAGGCTACCCTTTATAATTATGGACCTTGATAATTACCTGGTGGTTAGCAGCAGATCCATTCTCAATGCATCTTCCTGTGTCTCTCTCTTGATAATGTAATCTAATCTCCTGGCTATGCTTTCATCTGGCACCCAACACTACACACTGTTTATAAAACAACAATCTCATCCTGGGTAATGACAGAACAAAGGCAAAGAAAAGCAGCTTTTGTAATAAGACAGCACTTACCACTTCAAAAGTAGCTAAGTTGGTATAATTTACATTGCTGGCTTTTCTTTTCTCTCTCTCCCTTTTTAATTGTTTTAAAATTCTTCATCATTGGAAAACTTGATCTAAACTCAGGTTTTCGCTGTATGGGATTCTCTACACTGTGGTGCAGTATATTAATTATGTTAATTGTGTTAAATAAAGAAGAAGCAAGGACATTTGGAAATACTCTGATAGCATAGCAATTATGATTTTTTAACAATTTACACACTCAACACAACTGCAGAAAAAGAACTATAGGCTGGTAGTCACATATACCAAGATACTAATAATGTACTAAAAAGCAGCTCTTGCTTATGCACTGATTAACTTATCTCTAGTCTTTTATTCTTTACTCTAGTCTAAAGGGTAATTCTTCTTGGGCCCTTACCACTCCATGTTGCTACCCTGGCATAGGGATGCATTGCTGCTGGTCCTCAACTTGTGCCGTCACATGTCATTGCAGTCCCGCTGATGTCGTGTCCCCAGCTGTCACGATAGCACCATAAATCATTACCAGAAAAAATCCAGTAATGGCTTCCTTTTGCACAACGATCCCACTGGCTGAAGGGTGGAAGTGCTATCAAGTGTTTCCTTCCACATTATAACCGAAGAACAGGCCAGTTGTACTGCAGAAGGGAGCAGTGTGACCCAAATGCTACCCCTCTGCCTGCAGCCAACCAGTGCAGTGGGGAGTGTTCAGGCCCCCATGCCATCTCGGCAATCGTGAAGGACAATGCAGGATCATGGCATGGTGCAGTAACGGCCTTGGTCTGAATTCATTGCACTGTTCATAGCCCCTCACTATTTTCACTTGTCACACATCTCTGCCTAAACTAGTGCCTGAGTTTTGTCCATTTCCTTTCTTCTCTTGTTTTGCATCTTTTTCAGGACTTGTTGACAGGTACTGTCTTGTTTTTAACCTTTACATGCAACCTATAAGATATGGGATATTTTGTTTAAAAAATTATGATCAACAAAAACACTTTTGAGTTTTTGTTCTACTCACATATAATTGCGAACTCAAATGTTCCCATCTAACAGAAGATTTCAGAGTTACGCAGAGTTTGAGAGTCCAAGCTCAAAATTTCACAGTGAAGATCAGAGAACTGGAAATAAGAGTCCAAGGACTAGCCTATCTCAATAAATGCAATAAACTGCATGACACCAAGATAACCACCAGAGTCTACCATGTTTTCTACACCTTTGAAAATTCAGCAAAAGGAGCACTAAAGCTATAAATGTTCACTCAAAGGGGCCCACCTGAATCCATTTTTGTTTACCTTTCAGAAAGCCTGAACTGAATCTTTTAAATTACTTTATTTTTAATAATGAGAATTAAGACGGTGTGCTTCTAAATTTTTGTTCTGCGTTTTAATAAGTAGAAATCGGGATAACAATGGTTTGGAATTAAAAAAATACAGCTCTGGGACTGAAAATTGAAATGAAACATGTTATTTAGGAACAGGAACAACTCTCCTTTTACTATAACTACCATGTTAAGTTTGATTTCAGCAAGCCCTAACTTTAAAATTATATCCCACATTTTTTAAAATACAACCCCAAACCTTCCAACACCTAAGTATAAAAACTAAGGGCATCATAATATACTAGCAAATTCCTCAGTGCCATTCCCTCTGAAAATTCAAATACAGTAATGCTCTTATGCAGCTTCACGTCAGTTCAAAGAAAACTCTACTGGAGAACTTCCCAATAACACCCTAATTTGTTGTTCTTATGTGTCACCATGTAGGTGCTCATTTATGGTGAACCTATGAATAAGGCCTCTAAACCCCTGGTCATCAATACCGCTCTCAGATCTTGCAAACTCAAAGCCACAGCTTACTTGACTGAGTCAATCTACCTGTAGTGTTGTCTTCCTCTTTTTCCTACTGTCTTCCACTTTACCATCTTTACCATTATCATCTTTTCCAATGAATTATGTATTATGATATGTCCAAACTACAATAGTCTCAGTTTAGTCATCTTTGCTTCTAATGAGAGTTCAGGCTTGATTTGCTCTTGGACTCATTTATGTCTTTTTGGCAGTCAACAATATCTGTACAACTTTCCTCCAGCAACACATTTCAAATGAGTTGATATTCCTTCTGTCAGCTTTCTTAACTGTCCAAGATTTCATAACCATACATAGAGGCTGAAAATAGTATGGCATGGATGATAACAACTTTGAAATTTAATGGTAAATCTAGTTCTAGCATCATTGCCTTTCGAGGTCTTCGCATTCTTCTGAATTCTTGACTATAGTTCCCATTTTGATTGACTGGATCAATTCTCACTTCTTTATTGTTCACTTCTAAGTTATGTACATCTTCTTTGGTCACTGTTTTCACATTACAACCCACCAAGTGTGTAATTTAAAAAGGTATACTACATTGAGCTACATAAAATACAAACAACAACAACTTTTGTTGTAATAATTCTTACCATGAGGCTTCAGTTTTATGTAATTCTAGCTTAATACAATAATTGATAACTTAGTTTTGCAATGGCAGCTAGAATATAATGCCAGCGTATCCAAGCTCCTTCCCTCACATCTTTTTATCAAAATACAGGGCAATGAGCCTTGGGACAAGGACAGATGGAAATGTTTGCACTAACAGTTTAAAAATCCACAACTTCTTAATTGATTTTGTGGAAAAGATTCCTGAGCAACACAGCAGGAAAGAAAGCCTCCCTCCCTCATCTTACTTCAAAGAATTATGTGGATAACTCCAGATCAACGTTGCAAAGATTTTTTTACAATAATAGCTAATAATCTTTCTTTTTTCTAAGGGAAGATAAAACATTTCTTGGAATTAGCCTCAGGTTTCTAATCTGGATGAAAACAACTCAGATGCCTAACAGTAAGTTAAAACGCTCTAGTATTATAACATATAAAGCCATGCCATTAGCATCTGTTTTTAAATCACTGCAGCTCATAATTCCCTTAGGCAGTCTTGAAGAAAAAGGAAGGCAGTTCATTCCTCTTTCCCCCTCACCCGAGTTCCGTAAGGAAGTTGTCATGACATAGAACAGATGTGAAAAGCTGACTCAATTAAAACGCACGACTTCCCATGAAATGCTCATCACAGAGAAGGCCGTTTACATTGTCTTCTGTCATGAAGATTGGCAGAAGGTTAAAAGACCCATGCCACGTTCTATCAATCCAGCACTTTGCACCAAATATTTTCTGTGTTCCTCTAATGCAAAGAGAACACATACACACATTGTTCTGCCAAAAGCTTTTCCCATTTAATCCATATCCACCACCAGAGATGAAAATAATGATTACTGAATTGCTTACTACAGAAGAGAAACAGGCATCAGAGAGAAAACTGCCTCATGGAAACATGGGTAACAAATTATATTCACTACAAGTAATGCTCCAAACAAATAACAAGGCTTATTTCAATTACTGTGATGGTATGTACTGGCAAATGGAAAAGAAGATATATGTTTTGAATCTTTTAACCAGAAGAATTTTTCACAGACAAAATTATTGCTTTCCTAAAATATGTTAATGCTGGAGATATTACCTTATAGCTCTGAGTCAAAAACATTCTACTGAATTCTCTGTATTGAGAAAGTGATAAATGTCAATTTGGAGATGTAAGAAATTCCACAAATATATTGCGCTGATAAATATTCTGACACTGTTACACATAACTTCATCACACATGTTGTTTTGAGAAAGTAAAAAAAAATATAACTATAAAAATGCAAATTTAGTTGCATAAAACAGAGAAATTGTTATGAACTTTTCTGAAAAAAATATTTATCATTATACTATATATCATTTTATTTAGCCTGTTGAAGGCTGTGCAGGAACACGCAAATTCCCTGGTTCCTCTCTTTCAAACAAGAAACAGCTGTTTTCCCACAGCAGTATTCCTGCTTCCTGCAGCTAAGCTAGTTTCATGCATTACATGGGAATTGTATTCTTCATTGCTGTGTTAAATGTTTAATTTGCACCAAGCCTAAGTCATATCATATGTTCTTAATGTCACATCTAGAAGACAAGATGAGGTGTAAAAATGAGCATGTGCAGAGTTTATCTTTCACCTCTTGCTAACCCCCAGAGATCTCTCATCAAGAAATCCAGAATGAAAGGTTTAAATATTCAAAGGGGATGCTGAGAGACAGAATTAAGTATACCAGCAACCTAGAACATACACACTGTTTGCACTAGATCCAGGTCAGCATAGTTACAATAGTATTGTATGTATGTATACGTATGTGTGCACATACAGTTTGTGTGCATGTTTGTTCATGAATTAATATTATATATAGTATAAGTACAACATAAGAAGAACCAGTGTGTTGTAGTGGTTTGACGTTAGATGTTCCCTTGCTTCCCCCTCCCCTGACAAATCATCATAAGACCTTCCTAACTGAGAAACTATATGAATTTCCAGGGAGCCCACTCAGGGACTCTTCTGTTCCCTTCCCAGTTCTGGTGCTTTATCTAATAAATAAAAATTAAAGTTTGTCTGTTTGTCTGTGTGAGGTGAAGACCTCATATGATTGCCTGCCTAATAAGATTTGATGGCATCCTGAGTTTGCAGTTTAGGGAGGGGCCTTTAGAATTCTCAGTCAGAGAATAGGCCATTTGCTATGGAGATGAGGCCTAGCAGCAAGGAGGAGGGCAGTGTATTCTCTCAGGAACCAAACTTCTGTATGTTAATAACTCTGAATACAAATTGGATTGGGGAATAGAGGAGAAAGTTACAGACTCATTTCAACATTTAAACTTCCAAATAACTTTTATATGTGATATATACAACTAAGAATCATTTCTGAATGTCCAATTGAGGGGTTTTTTTAAAACTTTGCAGGCATTTCCTACATTAATCAATGTTCACATAGTACATAACAGTTCACATTACTTCATAACATTTCAAATGGCACCTTTTCAAAGTCAGAAATAACACATAAATATTGGCATAAATAACACATAAATATTGGCCGTTATTTTGCCCTGAAAAGGACAGTATCTTGGGGCATGCAAACTGCCCCATCTATACAACATTGATAAAGTACTGGTAAGTACAGAGCAAGAAACATAATGTTTCCAAAACATATTTATTACTAAAATACTGGATACTCTAAATAAAGTATCATTAATATGCAGATAACGCTCACTCACTCTTCCAATTTGGACCATGGCAGTTGCTGAAATGTTGGCACTGGTAATGGATAGATGAGAGTATATAAAATGACATTTAAACCAGATGTGCTATCTGTCAGTTGAAAGGATGATCAGGTAATAGAACTAAAACCTGACTTGAGATGACTCTGCAATCCCCTTGAGGACTCAGATTCACAACATGCATGTTCCCTGAATGCATCTATGCACTTGGATTACCAGGTATCTCCAGAACTGTATTTGCATTGAATTTGGATAGCTGAGGCTTATCGTCTGGTTGTAAAAAATCCAGAATAGCAAACTGGGGGAAAAAACTTGCTCACTCATGAGCAAGTCTGAATTGTGCAATCTTTGGGACAAGACCCTAAATTTTACTGATATTTGTAAAGAGCTACATGCAAGCTCTGCCATTCTCTCACGAGAGAGGCCCACTATCTTCCTCTTAGTGGCTTTCACCACCAGGTGAAACCTTTTTATTTAAACAGGCCCACTGTTTTCACCCCTCAAAATTATGTCTTTGTCTTAATATTTTAATGGAGTATCCATTAATGTCCTTGGTTGGTATTAAACCCTCTTTTATTGGGGACTGACAGAAAATTATAATAGCTTTTTTTTAAAAGGGTCATCTTCTTATTTCTTGTGATTATTATTAACCATGTTAGATATTATTTGCAAAAAGGCAGAATGTAAGTGAGAACAATAAATCCAGGGTAGGCAACTGTGGCCTTCCAGAGATTATTTCTGATTGTAGCTCCCATTAATCTTTGGTAGCAGAAGTAATGGTGAAGGATGATAGGAAACACACTTGAAATATATCTGTATGAATAGCTACTGACCACAAAACCTTATGCAGATTCATCAAAACCTGTTTCTCACAAAGTCAATATTCTTAATCATGTGACAATTGGATCAATTGATACTTTAATCATAGGAGTCAGCTATCACAACTAGAGATTAATATTCCTCAAAATCAATGTAAATGCATGTGACCAATTCCAAAGTCTTTATAATAAAGATAATTCCTTTATTAGGCTAACCAAAATGGCATGGTATGTTCTCTGTAGGCTTTTGAAATACGCATGTTTCTTCATTGGGTAAAGTGGTTTAAAAGGCATTCAGAGAGAGCAGGGGATGTTTTTAACACTGTCACTTTCTCATACAATTTGGTAAACACAGCTACCGGCACAGCCATATGAACTATAGTCACCATGTTGTTATTACCACCTCAACAGACAAATGTCACCTTGTCATAAATGTCATGAAACAACATGAAACTGTAATACTGAATAGGGATTTGTGATACAAAGAATCTAACATGGAAGCCCATTCCCTCTGAAGCGAAGTAAGGCTCAAAATATATATACAGGGGGAGGGGAGAAAGATAACTGAACTCCAAACAAAGGATATTTAACAGAACCTATTTGTTCTGCATCACTTGGGTTAGCCTTCCTTTAAGTAACTTTGTTGTAAGCAAGGTAATATTGGTATCTCTAGAGAAGAGTCTTTACATATTTCTCTTCCTAAAAGATAAGAGATTATGGATAATTCCCAGGATTCAGTCTACATTTTCTTTACAGTACAATTCTTGCATGACAGTCTGATTACCCCAGGGATCTAAAAATAGAAAAGTCAAATCTTGTAAAATGTTCTATATATAGAAGGATAGAAAAATTATATACATATCATTTTGTTGGAATCAAATGAAAACAAAACATAATCCCCACTGGTGATTCTACCATGGGCTGGCAAGGGCAAGAAAAGGATCATTAATAGTATTTATAAACTGTTTTTCCTGAGTGTTCCAATATGCCAGCTTGTAAATTAAGACGCATAATTATCCTCAGATTAAAGATTGGGAGTTGATGCTCAAGAGATAGTGTCCTGGCTAATGAGGTCTGGTGAGTCATGCCTAAACTGAGATTTGAACAAAGGAATTACTACCTTGCAGCTCATGCTTTTAACCTCAAGAACACAACCACTCTGTACATCAAACAGCAATCTAGTATTAATCTATCACTGGAATTTAGGCATATTCAGTTCTTCATAATGGTAATAAGTCCCAGGGGAGACATATTAGTCTGTTGAAGAAATTACTTTGTAATAATAAATTGTTTAAAATATTCTTAATGCCTTTTTTACATCTGTTTCAAAATACTATTCCAAAAGAGTCTTACCAACACAACCTTTAAAAAAAAAAATTGGAAATTGATAAAACCTGCATGCACACAGAAACTTTGCCTGATTACATTATAGAAATTATTTATATAACTTCACACTGAGTAAGTTAAATATGTAGGATGTAACTGAAGAATTTAAGGCTAAGACTCAAAGGTTTTATCACGCTTCACTAAATACAGAGCACAAACCATTAACTTTTAGTGAATGTCGGTTCAACTCAGGGCTGAGCAGGTTGCAAAGATCTAGATACCATTTTTCCAACTCTGGGATCTTGAGACTGGGGGACAGCAGTCTCTCCAAATAAATCCATAAATGACCAAAAGGCCACTTTTTAAAAAGTAAATTTTTAAAAACTCATTTTTTAGGGTTAAACTAGGGGTACTTCTTGTTTCAGAGGACAATTGTGTCTCTCGGAAATAAGAGTTTTCTTGGTTTTTTGGTGGGAGGAGTTTTCTGGAATATTATCACCATTATCACCATCGGCTCTGATGCCCTCGAAAACTACCTATGGAGACATTTGTGGGTCTTGCAGATACAAGATTCCCTCTTGTCCTAAATAATGATTCTCTATCAAACTTTAAAATAACTCACTATATATGATGCATTCATATGATTAATTCCTTTCTACAAAAGCTAAGACAAAAATAAGTTGTATTACAACTACAATGTAACAAGGGACAGTTTCACCTCTTTCTTTTTTTCTTTTTTTTTGGTGAGGTAACAAGGTTTTTAGTCACTTTGATTGTTACGGGACAGGCTTATTATTTTGACGTGTTTCTACCTCAGGCCAGTGACTTGTACCACTTTGGTGTATGTAAGCTTTTAAAGAATAACTACTTATTATTATTTCTTTTGTTGTGCACCTTCAAGTTGTTTCCAGCTTATGATGATGCTAAAGTGAAGACCCTATCATGGAGCTTTCTTGGCAAGATCTGCTCAGAGGGGGTTTGCCTTTGCCTTCTCCTGAAATTAAGAGACAGTGTCTTGCCTAAGATCGCTCAGTGGGTTTCCATGACTGAGCAGGAATTCAAACCCTGGTCTCCAAAGTCATAGTCCAACACCCAACCCACTACCCCACAATGGCTCAACATTAAATAGTAATACTGGTTATTATTTAGTTACTTGCAAACAAGAAGACAGTGAAGAGTTACTGTTTAAAATCACAGTTATAACATTATCCACCGACTTTAAAAGTAATTACTTTAGAAGTAACTTAAGAGTAATGTTCAAAGTTCTGCTCTCTATGACAATCTATTGGCTGAATTCAAATACCATGTGATAACAGAATCACTCAAAAGTACTGATGTCATATTCAGTAGCATAGCTGAGAGTTAAGAGAAGGGAATCTAATATGGTACAGCTACTGAGGGCTATCCCAAAGCATGCCCAAAATATCAGATACAGGTTACAAATACTAGTTATGCTTCTCAACAAATATTATCAACTGGGGAGAGAGAGCCTTCACTGCTGTGGTGCTTTGACCAAGGGTGGCACGCCTAACACCTCATCTCTGTCCAACTACAGTTTTTCAATTTTTTTTTCATTGTTACACCAGCTAGCTTTTACTGGTTTGCTTTGATATTATACTGGTTTGACAGTGACCTGGAACATGGCTTGCCATTCTATTGATGGAAATGCTCTGTCACTAGAATTGCAAAGAGGGATAATTCTCAACCCCCTAGGCACCCTCAAAATTTCCTTCAGTGTTCTGGGAAGTTTCCTGGAGCATATTTTGAGATGGTGCAGAGAGATGGAAGTCTGATTGGGTTGGCTCTTTTTCAAAAGGTTACATATCTAAATGCACACACACCATTTCTTGGAGATGACATTCTGAAGTTTTTCATTCAGTTGTATTTTCTTTATGCATTTAGTCAATTTGTATTAGTCAAATACATTCTGCCAATTATACAGCTAATTCTTCGGAAATATAGAAAAAAACATTACTGGTGGATAGTGAAGATTAGTCATTCCCAATGACTTTCACAGCTCTTTTAAACCAGCACGATAAAAGCAGAGAAAACAAATATACGACTGTCATTTCCAAATATTCTTATGTGGTTTCAAGGGTATCATTTATGAAGCAGAAAGATTTCCTTCTTTAGCAGTGTTCCAACACATCATTCTATTCACGTTTAACTCGAAACATGAATATACTTGCCTAGAATGTAAGTGAGGTATTTATACAAACAGAGCTTTTCAGAAATCTATTATTGTGAACACCAAACAGGAAGTACAGTAATACCACCAGTAAATGTTAAATAACCCTTAGTGTAAACTTTGCTGTTTAGTTTAATATGCATAACGTTAACTCCTTAGGTATAAGGAGACGAAACATGCACCATAAACACATTGACTCATTCAACAACTATAGGATTTCCCACAGCTTTTTGTTTTTAAGGAGCTTACATGACCCAGCCACCAGAGCGGAAGTCTCATGAACAAACTAGTACTTTGAAGCAGTTGAAAGAAGAGCAAGACTGTGGAGATTGTGGCAGAAATGCAAGGGCATATCACTGCAAAAGCGAGTGCGAAATGACAGGGTTTTGTTATGATTGCACTGTAATAGTTCCTTTTTTAAAAAATTGATTGTCGGTTTTTATTACAGTTAGAAAAACAATGTATTAACTAGCTTTCTTCAATATCATAAACTTCCAGGTATGCTGGACTAAAACTCTCATCTGATCCAGGCAGCTTCTAAGAACAGAAGCTTAATAAGCGAAAACTTCATACTGAAGCTTTTCTTTTCCCCCATACAAGTCAATGAATACCCCAAAATGTTAATTTAAAACATAATGAAGGAAAATCTCAGCCAGATAAAAATGTAAGAGTCTTTCCCAAGCAGATTAGGCCAAATGACTTGGGCTGCACATGGTGTTCCATGTCTGTTTCAACAGAGGGTCTTGATCCCATAATCCATTTTCTCCCTTTCAATCCAAAATGGGTCCTGAGTAAGGATGATCCTGTGATGAAATACACATGGTATACCCCAATTCATTTTATACACTCTCCATCTGGTATGAATAGAGAAGGACAGATGAATCACAGGCTTGTGATTCCAATTTTCAGCTAAGCAGAGTCAGCTCTGGTTAGTACATTGATGGAAGACCACCAATGACTATCAGGAGATATAGGCTATATTTTATATTAAATATACTCAGTGCAAAACCACCTCTGAGTATTCCTTGCCTAACAAAACCCCAGGAAATTCATGGGGTTGCCATAATTTAATAGGCAACTTAAAAGAACATCCACCCATCCGCTCAAGTCTAACCTGATCAACAGCACCGGTAATAGATACCTCTATTCAGATGGCTTTACCTGATTCCATGCACTGTTTTTAATGCTCCATCTCAAAAAAAACCAGAATTATTGTCCCTTTCACTCCGCACAACCAACAACAAATGTGTCCAAAACAATTTTTGTCAAGTGGAACTGATTAGTAAAGAAAAGAATGACAACAGAGGTCTACTACTTGACAGCTCACTTTACTGTAATGTTCAAGAGCAAACAGCCTGAAATCTGTTTTTCCAGTCATGTAATCAAGGCTATGTTGGAGACGAAGTTTTTCTTTGATGTAAAAAAAATGGTTTCTATCACAGCAGGACAAACACTACATAATGTCATATACTTATCAATATGCAAAATCAATATTTAGACCTGACAACATTTACTATCTACTTTACCAGACAAAGTATCTATCTTTCAGAATCCCTGCACACGTTACATTTTGTTATCTTAAACTGACTGAAGTTTGGCTTGACTGCCACCTGCTGATAATACAAGTACTGTTTCAATGCAGGAAATTTCAGAATGGGTGCATGCTTTCCAGTTTTATCAGCAGTAAAAACAGAAGTGAATAGAAACAACAAACAACCCAAAATTTGCCACTTGCCATTTTACAAATGGGAAGTGCCATGCTTAAATATGGGCTTCCCCAATGCAAAACTATCCTTCCAATCTGTTTCTTCCTCAATAAAACACACTTCACAAATTATTAATCAAAATCACAAAACTGTGTTATCCTTTCCAGTATACTCAGCATTTCTTTTTTAACTTTCATCCACACATCTTTTTTAAGAAAAAAAGAGTAATTAATGACTCCTGTGATAGCTCTGGATTCCTTTGGAATTTCTCATGTGTTTGAGGGAATAAAAATTCCCCACCTTGAACAAAATGCTTCTTGGTAGAGAACAACCTGTATTCCACAATAAGTAAACATCCAGAGGCTGAAAATATATGTTCATATAATTGGAACCTTTTATTTCAATACATGACAGATATCCCTTTTTGGGAGAAAATAATTTATGTGCAGAGAGCACTACCACTGTATATGTATCATGTTTATTTATTTAATTTTTATCCTACTTTTCTCCCAACATGGGATCCCTGGAAGTGTATAAAAATAATAAAACAATTAAAAAGCTTTCAGTATAAAAGTTAAAGCACAATTAAACCAACTTATTTCTGTCCATTTAAAAAGACTTATATAAGGCAGGTGGCTGGTGCTCAGTGACATTCTTTAAAACTTTTGAAGTGACAGCACTGCAAATGCCTGTCTTAAAGGTCTAGGTCAATGTGAATTCAGCAACAAAAAATGACTTGGATGTACCAAAATGTCCCATCTAGTTGGATAGGGTTAAAACAAAAGAAAGGTGGTGGTGGCAATGAGGGAGGGGGTATGGATAAAAAAAAACAGACTAAACCCAACTGTCTGCCTGGATTCCAGTAAGAACCCAACAAGTCTAAACTCACATTTCTTTCTTGTCGTTATTTTTTGTTAAAAATAAACTGATTTAAGCTATATAGGCCTACTGATGCTGGCAAAAGTCTACTGTGCAAATAGATTAAACCCTTTGTGGCTTAGCTCCTTCACTGCTGTTTGGGGGCCCTATCACCAAAGAAACAAGTGCTATAGCATCAATGTTTGCTTTTTCATTGTGTCAGACTATTCTTCAAGGTGATCTGAGAAATGAACACCCTTTTTCTTTTCATTTATTTTTTTCTGCTCCAAGTTTACAATTTGGGTAGCAACAGGAACAGGAAAAGCAATACACAATGCACTTTGCCAACAAAGTATTTCAGCATATTTGGAAAAGGAACATTAACTTTCGTAACCTGAAGTGTGACAGAATGATGCTTAAAGATGTTTCAAAGCATTTTGAAAACTAGGCACACTTTGTATCTACTTGCTTTTAATAAAAGTTAAATGGCCATTTTTATAAGTGCACTAACATGTTCCAGGGTGTGTGCTTGCCAATTACACACGCCTCGTGTGTTGACTGATGAACACACACCCTGGCGTGTGTTCTTGCTTACATAGCCCACGTGCTGGCTTGTTAAGTAATGGAATAAGGCTTGCCTCACTAACTGGCTTAAGCTACCTTTTCTTACCCTGTAGACTTCTAGAAAACTTGTACTGTGGTACTGATCTCTCCCTCTGGAGAAAGGATAGCTCTGTTTCATGAAATCTTCTTCCATCAGCAAAAAAGAATCTATAGCCCTTTTTTGTTGCAATAGACTACCCCTCCCATCCCCTGGAAACATTTTTGCCTGCTCAATCTAATAAGTCATGACTATTTCACCATTCTAACAAAGTGCCTTCTTGGCCATAATTGGCAACAGACTTCCACAGAAAGACAAACTATTTATGCCAATGTCAAGTATTACAATTGAATGTAAATCAGCTGTGTGTAAACTGCAATCTACAAGCCATATATGTCCCCCAAAAGGTTTTATGCTGCTTTTTGGAAATCCAGATGGAAGCAGAAACTGTAAATGAGTATCCTTCAGCTGTTTTGGCTGGTGTACCATCTCTGACCTTTCCTGGAAAAGCATACCAGATCACATTTATTCATATTTTTGGAACAGGAATGAGCATCATTCAGTCTTTGTGAAATCTAACAGTTCAAGATCCACCAACTGGAGCCTGGGGCAGCAGACAGGTTTAAAATTAATAATTCTAAGCCCAGGGATATGTTTTGAATACAACAGTTCTCACACACAGTAATGTTCTATAAAAAGCCAGTTTTAACTTGTGATTTGAAACTTAGGGGACTTTTTGAATTTCCCTAAGGAGAGATCCAAAAGTTCAATGTTATGTTCACAAAAAGCCCCCATCTTTTGACACCCCATTATCTGTTAACTTGCTCTTTTAATGCTTTCAAATTAAGGACAAGTTCCATTCATTCAACAGGGGTTCTGCTCTTTCACCATTTCTTCTTGCCTAAGGAAGCTTGCTTAGAACTGTTCACATGCACACACCGCTTGCAAAGTGAGCTGAGAGGGGTAAAAAAAAAGTGGTAAATTAGTTGAGAGACTTTGCAAGCAGCACACACAGTCGGTAACAAGTGAGCCATTGTGAGTCCTTTGTGCTCCCTGAATGGAACACGGGTTCCACTTTTCAACTAATTCGATTTTCTGACAGTGCTCCGTTCCCTATTTTGTCAAGTAAATAGGGAAAGCTTGTATAGGCTGAGTGATGCTTGACTTGATTTTATTCATTCTTCTGGTTTGGATCTGGAATTACTTGGCAGTCAACATGATTGGCTGTCACGCTGCTTTTATTTTATGACACTCCAATTTTTCCATTGTTATACATACTTCTGTATTATGCACTCTGTCAAAACAACAGAGACTTGAATCTGTATTTGGAACATCAAGTGGCAAGAAAATGCATAATTCTATAAATAAGTTCTGTCATCACCATTTTACCTTTGCACTCTTGCTAAATGAAGAACATTTTCCCTTAGAAAGAGCGTAACATTTTAACGGAAGTGCTAACTAGAGTCATTAGATGGAACTTTAATAGCTGCCTGAAAAGGAAATTCTTGCACATTCAGCTTTGCTCATGTCTCACAGTGCACATGCTACCTAACAAATGCCCTTCTTCTGCATAACTATTAATGGTTCAGAAGACCTACAATCCCTTGTGCTTGGTCATCTTAGCTCTTAGAAACAACAAGCAACTCATCTTTTCAGTAAAGGCTACTCAAGAGGAAATTTCTGTTGACTGTAGCCACAAAAAAAGTAGTAGAACAATGGGATGTACTAAAGGTATAATGAGTTGATATGGCCTATTTTCTTTAATACAAAGAGCCATGACTTGGCTTTGCTCAAATTTTCTAAAGAGCATCCGCGCAGGCATGTGTGTGAAAGAGTGGAAGGAGTTAATTTTAATTTATGTGTATATACTTTTATGGACAAAAGCAGCACCATTTATCCCAGTCTTATAGTATAGCTGGAAAAGTTAAAAAATGTGACCCAACAAGTTTTTCTCCCACCTTGTTTTGTCAGGCAGGTAATAAATCTTAAGTGAAAAAGTCACCCTGCTCTTCAACTGTCACCACTAAGAATTGCAGGTGGGGGTAGGGAACCAACTCAACAGCCTCAAGGTTGATTTAGCACCTTCTACATACCCTGACAATTGAAGGGTTGGAATCAGAAGTCACTTTTGTACACCTGGAAATATTTATTTACTATACTTGAGGGAAACACACGCACACTCCCCTGTAACTAAATCAGATACCCTACGAATGTCAGAGATATAAATAAGGAACATGTCTGAGCCAAATCTTTACTGACGTTAACAGCAAAAATTCTGACAGAGTTCAAGGTGCCACACCACCACATGAGAGGGGCTTCAGGAGAACTCTCTCACCTCACCTTGTAAAACATGGTACTTTATTAAGCAGAAAGATAACTGAATTAATAATCATTTAATGCTACCCAAGCAGGACCATTTATTCTCTTGCAGCATGCTCATTTTTATTAAAGCAAACTTTAACTGTTCCCTCAGTCCTATTATACTCTTTAGCTAGAAAATGAAGAGATAATACAATCTTTTCACAATGCTAAATTGCTTATTGTTCCTAAAGGTCTTACCTACTTGGGCCTGGATATCTCACAGCCCACCTTTTCCCTTATGGACTTGACCCTGCTAATTTGTTTACAGGACTGCTGGCACATATTTATCCCTAAGAAATGTTCCTCTTGGCTTTTACCATAATGTGAAAAAAACTTTTATTTTAGAAGGCATTAGCAAATCAGTTCACTTGTGTCTAATAGTTTGAGTTCTTGTTAACATTTTTCAAAATGTGGAATCTGACTGACTGGTTTTTCTATACTCTTATAAGACACTCAGTGGACTCAATAGATAAAAAACAAAATTTGGAAAAGTAATCCCTAAGTTACTCTTTATTAAGGTGTTATTTACTCATGGCTAAGGAAAGTGTTACCTCTTAGCTTATGAGGTAGCATGAAAATCTCCTTCCCATTATTTTTAACCATTTAAACAACAGTGCTGTACTGCAGAACAGCACATGACCCTGTTGGCTGCTTTAATGTGATGGAGGAAGTATGGCTAACCACCAGCTACACTTCCTGGGAGTAGCAGGCACAGTTTGCCCTAGCAAGTATGGGTGGCAATACACACTCGGGTACTATATAAATTAAGCAACCAATTTTTGTGCTGATTCGCAGTTCATGAACTTTGCTGAAAAGTTATAAAATGTAGGAGGGGGACCTCTAGCCACCTCATATATACTCCCCCAAATGAAGTAACTTGGAATAATGTTGCACTACAGCTCAAGAAGGGAATGTTGTTGCATTTTTTACAAAATGAACTACACAGCCCTGCATTCATCCTATGGAGTAATTTGTTAGGGTTACACTTGTTACTGTAATGAACCACTTCCCAGCTGTCATTAAAAAAAAATACTAGTATCTTTAACGCAGTGTAAATCCTTCTTGTGAATAAAACAATTTTCCAACAACCAACAAAGCTAGGCTTATAAAAGTAAGTACTCTCAGAAACCCAACAGTCAATGAAGATGTAAAAAATATTTACTATTTTAAAATGGCAAAAACTTTGATTAAAGATCATTTTATCTTACTGTTTTACTTTTATACAATTCATAATGATTTTTCTGCTTTCAAAAAACGACGACAAAGCACCTGGAGCAGTGAGGCAGTGTTCTTTTTGCTGACCGTTGGAAACTGTGACACACAGAGCACAGTTCAGAATAACTTCCTCTATTAAGTCTTGAATGTTCCTTGACATCATAACCACTTCAATGTGCTTCCAAACGCCTCAGAAAAGAAGTTTATTAATGTCAACACTAGGGAACAGACAGAGATACTCAAGTCCTACTATCATAAACTTACCCAATGCACTAAACTTCTATCATGAGCCAAGTACAGCATGACAAAGATGAGCTACAGCTATTAGGTCTGAAACTCTACTGTCACATACAGTTAATGGGCTAATCCACAAAGCAGTATGTGAAGTGCGAACAGAGAAGGCAGATGAAGCTAAAAACAGCCCCCATAAATCTATCAGTATGAATACAAATCATAATTGCATACAAATCAAGACTGTAAGTTCACAAAAATCACAAAATCATACAGTGGAAGAAGACACAAGGACCATCCTGTCCAACCCCCTGCCATGCAAGAATATACTATCAAAGCAGTCCCAACAGATGGCCTCGCAACCTCTGCTTAAAAACCTCTAAAGAAGAAGACTCCACCACACTCTGACACAGTGTATGCCACTGTCAAACTTCTCTGACTGTCAGAAAGTTCTTCCTGATGTTTAGGTGAAATCTCTTTTCCTAGAGTTTGAATCCACTGCTTCTTGTCCTAGTCTCTAGAGCAGCAGAAAACAACCTTGCTCCATCCTCCATATGATATCCCTTCAAATATTTAAACATGGCTACCATGTCACCTCTTAACCTTCTGTTCTTGCAGGCTAAACATACCAAGCTCCCTAAGCTGCTCCTCACAGGGCATGGTTTCCAGGTCTTTTACCATTTTGATTGCCTTCCTCTGTACAAGTTCCATCTTATCAATATCCTTCAGTATTGCATTCCATGTGAGGGCCGACCAAAGCAGATTAGAGCCTGGACACTATACTCCTATTAATACAGTCTGGAATCATATTGGCTTTTTTGGCTGCTGCATCACATTGTGTACTCATGTTATCTCTTTCACAGGTACTGTGTCAAACCAAGCGTTACCCACCCTACATTTGTGCATTTCATTTTTTTTTCTGCCTAAGTGCAAGACCTTACATTTCTCCCTGCTGAAATTCATATTGTCAGTTTTGGTCCAGCTCTCTAATCTGTTGAGGTCATTTTGAACCCTGATCCTGCCCTCTGATCTATTAGCTGCCCCTTACAATTTGGTGTCACTTGTAAATTTGATAAGCATGCTCTCTATTCCATCATTCAAGCCATTTATAAAGATGTTGGACAGCACTGGGTCCAGGACAATTTTGTGGCACCCCACTAAGTCACTTCATCCCACTAGTCACATCCGTTTGGGTTCAGTTGTCAACAAATTACAAATCCACCTAAATCGCAGCATTATCTAGCCCATATTTTACTAGCTTGTTTGCAAGAATATCATGGAAGACTTTGTCAAAGACTTTACTGAAAACAAAACATGCTATATCCACAGCATTCCCTGCATCCATCAAGTTTGTAAATCTATAAAAAAAAAAAGTAAGATTAGCCTGGTATGACTAGGTTTTGATAAATCCATGTTGACTTTTAGTGATCATGGCATTCCTAAGTGCCTACAGATTATCTGTTTAATGGTCTACTCTAGAAAAGTTCCTAGTATTGATGTCAGACTGACAGGATAGTAATTGTTTGGGTCCTTCCCCATCCCCTGTTTCTGAAGATGAGGACACCACTTGCCTTTCTCCAGTCTGATGGGACTTCACTTATTCTCCAGAATTTAAAAGATTATTGCCAGTGGTTCTGAGATTACCTCTGCCAGTTCTTTTTTCTTTTTTTCGCATGCAGTTTATCTAACCCTGCAGACCTGAATTCATTAAAATAGCCAGGTATTCCTGTACTACCTCTTCACCTATTCTGTACTACATTTCCCCTATTGTATCATCTGCTCCCCTTTTCCAGGTCAAACACTGTTTTCCTTACAAGAAAAGACTGAGGCAAAGAAAGTGTTAAATACTTTTCTCTGTCCCATGTTATCATTTTGCCACCTTCTCCACATAGTGCCCCTACCATTTCCTTATTCTTCCTTTCGCTATGGACATAATAAAAAAAAGTCTTTTTTATTATTTTTAACCTCTCTAGAAAGTCTGAGCTTATTCTGCACTTTACTTTTCTGGCTTTCTCTCTACACATGCTGACTGTTTGTTTCAATTCCTCTTTAGTGATTTCACCTTTTTCTATTTCCTTTAAATGGTCGTTTTAAATCTCAGCTCAGATGCAAGTTCTTTAGTTCTCCATCTTGGTTTCTAAAGACACCTCCCATTTTATTTCCTCATTGGAATGGTTTGAAATTGTGCCTTCAATATCTCACCTTTAAGAAATGCCCATCCATCATGAACCCCCTTCTCTTTTAGTATTCATGACCAAAGGATCACACTCAGTATTTCTCTAAGTTTACTGATATCAGCTTTCTTGAAGTCTAGAATGCATGTCCGATGATGCTTAGTTTGTCCTTTCCCTAGTGTAACAAACTCCAGTAGAACACAGCCATTCCTACCTAAAGATCTCACTACTTCCACCCCATTAGCCAGGTCACCATTGTTGGTTAGGATCAGATCTAAAACAGCTAATGCCATTGTTGCCTCTTTCACTTTCCTGACAATGTAATTGTTTGCCAAGCAAGTGAGAAATTTGTTGAACCTTAAAGTGCCAAGTTAGACTTCCAGCAATTATCATCATAACTGAAATCTCCCATTACTATTACATCTTTCCTTTTAAATGTTTGGTCAACTGTTCCAAGAAGGCATCCTTTAAGTCCTCAGTGTGGCTTGAGGATGTACAGTAGATCCCCACAATGGCATCACTGTTATTTCTCTCCCCTTTAATTTTTTTCCCAGATGCTCTCAAACTAGCTTACAGATTTAAGTCATAGTTCTCTTCACAGGTGTAAACATCTTGACCTCTGAGAGAAATAGTATGTCACTTCTATTCTCTGTAGAACACATAGCATGTTGCTGGAGTATCACGTGCATTATTAAAGCAAAACAAAAAGTGTATCTGTACTGAGCCATGAGTAAAATAAAAGTCACAGTTGGGCAATGTTTTCATCAGGACCTATAGACATTCTATAAAATGATGGAAATCTTCAGGTCCTCTGGAATTCTTCTTCAGAGTAAGTGTACCCAAAAAGAAAAAAAATAATCAAGCAGTGATTCTCTCTCTTTGGACTCACCTTTATTGTAGAACTCATGGCAATGACCTCTGGCCAAATTTTTGAAGAATATTTTAGAGAAGAGTCGTGCTTCCTAGAAACCCCCAGAAATGTCAAATCCAGAATATCACAGATATGTGATCTCAGAAATAAAGGCAGATACAAAAAAGCAAATGTTTAGGTAGCTCTCTGATATAATTATTAATTTTTCCTTAAGTCCAACATAATACAAATTAGAAGCAGATTCTTTTTCTTCTTTCATCCTTAGACACAAGACTTTGAGGGAAGCACTTGGAAAGGCAACTATTTATTTTTAAAAAAGGCTCCAGATGTTTTCTTCTCAGTTGGTTTAGGATTTTTTTAAATCTTAAATTTAACTATAATCCTTTTTTAAAAATCTTAAATTTGACTAGAATCCTACATGGGGCTAACAGGATTTCAGGCCCTCACAATAATGCTTCACATGTTATTCTCTGAGGTCACAAAGATCTC
Source organism: Ctenosaura bakeri (assembly GCA_948474755.1). Taxonomy (NCBI): domain Eukaryota; kingdom Metazoa; phylum Chordata; class Lepidosauria; order Squamata; family Iguanidae; genus Ctenosaura; species Ctenosaura bakeri. The sequence continues at coordinate 39,745 of CAOLHI010001972.1, forward strand.
CTGCTAGCAACTCCTGTAACTAAACAAATAAAAGAATAGGAAACAATTTTTTTCATAGGTCATCTGTGAAGCATGTGTGAGATTACTTGCTCTTGTTGTTGTGCTGTGTACCAAGTCTTTTCTGACTTACAGTGACCCTAAAGCGAACCTATCACAGGGTTTTCTCAGTAAGATTTATTCAGAGGGGGTTTACCTTTGCCTTCCCCTAAGGCTGAGAAAATGTGACTGGTTCAAGGTCACCCAGTGGGTTTCCATGGCCAAGCAGGGATTTAAACGCTGGTCTCCAGAGTTGAAGTCCAACTTTCAAACCACTACATCATGCTGACTCTCTACTTGCTCTTCACTTAGGGTTAAATCCACATATATCCTAGCTAGAAAAGATACATTTAAATAAATGAGATTTAAGTTAATTGTGACTAACAAGTCTAATTCTTGTCAGTGGATCTACTTTACCTAGGACTAAAACTGAATTTCATACCCAGTTTGTGTTTCAGTCACTGAAGGCAACTAATAGGACCACTCATGTTGTCCACCAGAGTCTCTATTAAACCTACATATAATAACACTGCATTCACCAATCAGATGGAAGATTGAAAACACGGCTAGAAATATATAAAGAAAACAAGAATGAAACAATAACCACAATTTGTTCCAGACAAACCAAATGGGGAACTTGTTTACAACTTCAGATTAGTTGATTTATGAGGCTCTCAACATGTTGCCAGATGATAACTCACATATAAGATTCCTCCCCCTTTATGAGTACACCCATAAACCTTGCATATTTGAATTTCTTTCATAATCCTCCAAAAGGGCAAAACTTTGATGTTTCTCAAGAGGAAGCATTTGGGTTTTCTGTTTTTGCTTGAGGCTAGAATTTAAAATCTTGTTACTGATTCTGCCAAATCACTCCTTTTTATTTTTTTATATCAAAACCAAACTACTCTTAATTAACATTTAACTAAGCTAACAAGCATGTACCATTTTAAAAAAAATCAGAGTAGTGCACACTGAGGAATTCATTAGAAGCTGAAGTAAAATCAAAGAGACCTTTTTCCCACCTATGAATTGGACTCTAAAAAAATTAAGAAGTAACAGCTTGGTTCTAGAACACAAGGGATAAAAGAAATGTTTGAAAATACAAACATTGAAAATACAAACATCATTGAGTAAATGATTCGTTATGGATATAGAATATTTTAAAAAAAATCCCAAGAGATGAGCTTTAAAAAAAAGTGGCACTGGAAGTTGATTCACCTGGTTCCATCTAGTGGTTCAGTGTCTGTACTGTATCCACCTCCAGAACTCAAGATTTACAAATATGCCATTTTGCAATGAAAACTTTTATTGCATTATTAGTATCCAGATAGTGCAGGTAGTGCAGATTATTTTGTGTTACCCAGAGTACTCAGTTATTCAGAATGGAAATGTAGCTCATTGTAAAATATGTGTCTGGAGAAAGATATTACCAAACACAAACGTTTTCAGATTTTTTTTTTTAAATATAGCCTTTAAACAACAAAAACTATGGTAGTTCAAACACAAGCAAGAAATCAACAAGCAGATGTGAACAGAATACTGTTATTGTCCCTTGATGCAGGAAGTGTTATAAGGATTTCTTTTTACACAGATCAAATCTCTTTTTCAGACTTGAAACAAAACTTATATATCATGCACCTACAAATAAATGTTCATAACATAATAAAAAGTAACAATTTTTCAATGAACCAGTTTTATGCTAGATCCAGTGAAGAAGCAGCAACTACAGCAGCAACATCAAGAAATAATCTTCTAGTCCTTTTTCAATATTTTAATACTCAAACAGACTTTGAGGAAGCTGTTATTCTTGTTGTTGTGTGTCTTCAAGTCACTTCTGACTTATGAAGACACTAAGGCAAACCTATCATGGGGTCTTCTGAGGTTGAGAGTGTGTGATGCACTCAAGGTGCCAAGCAAGGAACTGAATCCTGGTCTCCAGGGTCATAGTTCAACCTTCAAATCACTACCTGCTGGGGAAGAATGCTCCTAAACAGCAGCATTGCCATGGGAGAACAATATTACACAGCTACTATAATTGGGAAAATATTATTCATGCCTATTTGACTACAAGCTTTTGGCTTATGCTTTCTGCTTATGCAGACAGTACAGGAACGAACATGGAACCATTACTTATGGGTTGTGAATATGCACCAACTGTCATGGGAATATGCACCAATTGTCCTCTGTGCAAGAACATGTTTTACCCTATTTATTTTCAGATCTGACAGCACAGTGAACAGGCTTTGTTTGTTTAGACAAGAGCAGCTCTAAACACACGTTGCACCTTTCATTCACTGCATTTTCACTGGTTTCTGCTTCATGCTACAGTGAAGCTTCTCAGCACAAATGAAACACAGAGCACCATCAATCTAGGAACAATATACCACACTGACATCACACCCTCCCATTAATCTTCATTTGTCCAATCGCATCCTGTCATTCTCATGCAAATAGAGCATTTGAGGATGCAACTGCTGCACACTGCTGGGATAAGGAGAAATAAGGCTGTCAGAAACACCAGGGTGCCATTCTGGACCACGAACTATCACTACACTCTCAACCCTTATGCTTTAGACATCCCAGCTAATGTGTTTGACATTCAGATCTCACCCAGCAGGAGCTGAAACAATCCAATTCTACAGCTACACACATCTTACTTCCTGTTGTGAAACAATCACAGAGCTCCCTGGGGTTGTAACAGCTTCTTCTGTTCCAGCCTGCCATTACCAATAGAGGCTGGAGGCATTATTGATGATGGCAACCAAGGAGAGGAATTTCTTGCCCAGAGAATTTCTGCTTCTCTGCTAGGAACAAAAACATTCCATTTGGTGACAGGTAAACAAATATTCCCTTACATCTCCAGGAAGGTTTGGAGATAGGAGATTTTTAAAAAACAGTAAAAAATAAGGGAAACTGCATGAACAGTAATGGTCAACATAAGACATTTCTTGACTCATGTATTCAAGATTAAGAAAGAAATTTTAAGAAAGCTGATTTCTCTAAACTTAGGGAATTACTTGATGAAATCCTGTGGTCAAGAATACTAAAAGCAAAAGGAGTCATGACAGATGGGAGTTTCTTAAAAATGAGATACTGAAGGCACAATTGAAAACCGTGCCAATTAAGGAGGAAAAATGGCAGGTCTCTAAAGAAACTAAAATGGCTGACTGAAGAACTCCTGGCTGAGCTAAGTGTTAAAAGAAACATGTACAGAAAATGGAAAAATGGTGAAACCACCAAAGAGGAATTCAAGCAAATAGCCAGGAGATATAGGGAGAAGGTCAGAAAAGCTAAAACACAGAATGAACTCAGGCTTGCCAGAGACATCAAAAACAATAAAAAGGACTTTTTTAGATATGTCTGCAGCAAAAGGAAAAACAAGGAAATGATAGGATCACTGCGTGGAGAACGTGACCAATTAATAACAGAAGGAAGAGAGAAGGCAGAACTACTCAATATCCTCTTAGCCTCAGTTTTCTCCCAGAAGGATAGAAGTACCCAACCTGGGGTGTGGGGAGCAGTGAGGAAGGAAGGGAAATGCAGCACAAAATAAGTAGAGAAGTAGTACAGGAATATCAGCCTGACATCAATTCCAGGAAAGATCCTAGAGCAGATCATTAAACAGTCAGTTTGTAATTACTTAGAAAGCAATGCCATAATCACTAAAAGCCAGCATGGATTTCTCAGAAATAAGTCATACCAGACTAATCTTATCTCTTTTTATGATAGGGTTACAAGCTTGACAGATGAAGGGAATGCTGTAGACATAGCACATCTTGACCTCAGTAAGGCCTTTGACAAAGTTCCTCATGACATTCTTGCAAAGAAGCTAGTTAAATGTGCGCTAGACAGGGCTACTGTTAGGTGGATTTGTAATTGGTTGACCAACCAAACCCAAAGGGTGATCACCAATGGCTGCTTTTCATCCTGGAGAGAAGTGACTAATGGGGTGCCACAGGTTTCTGTCCTGGGCCCAGTGCTATTCAACATCTTCATTAATTACTTGGATGAAGGAGTGGAGGGCATGCTGATCAAATTTGCAGATGATACCAAATTGGGAAGGGTTGCTAATGCACTAGAGGACAGGATCAAATTTCAAAATGACCTTGACAGATTGGAGAGCTGGGCCAAAGCTAACAAAATGAATTTCAACAGAGAGAAATGTAAGGTCCTGCACTTAGGCAGGAAAAATGGAAGGAACAAATATAGGATGGGGGACACGTGGCTGGATAGCAGTACATGTGAAAGAGATCTAGGAGTCTTGGTAGATCACAAGCTGAACATGAGTCAGCAGTGTGATGCTGCTGCCAAGAAAGCCAATGCTATTCTTGTTGCATCAGTAGGAGTATGGTGTCTAGATCGAGGGAGGTAATGGTACCACTCTGTTCTGCATTGGTTAGGCCTCATTTGGAATGCTGTGTCCAGTTCTGGGCACCTCAATTCAAGAAGAATGTCGACAAGCTGGAATGTGTCCAGAGGAAGGCGACCAAAATGGTGAAGGGTCTGGAAGCCATGCCCTATGAAGAAGAGCTTAGGGAGCTGGGTATGTCTAGTCTGCAGAAGAGAAGGTTAAGAAGGGACATGATAGCCATGTTTAAATATCTGAAGGGATGTCATGTTGAGGAGGGAACAGACTTGTTCTCTGCCGCTCCAGAGACTATGACAAGGAGCAATGGATTCAAGCTGCAGGAAAGGAGATTCCACTTGAACCTCAGGAAGAACTTCCTGACAGTCAAAGCTGTTCAGCAGTGGAATCTGCTGCCTCAGAGTGTGGTGGAGTCTCCTTCTTTGGAGGTTTTTAAGCAGAGGCTGGATGGCCATCTGTTGGGAATGCTTTGATGGATGTTCCTGCATAGCAGGGGGTTAGACTCAATGGCCCCTGGGGTCTCTTCCAGCTCTATGATTCTAAGATTAATCTATCAAAAAGAGCCAAGTCTGCATTAGAAGGGGATAAATTTCTGCCCGCCTGTAAGAAGAGGGAGTTCCCTGCCTTGTTTCTCTCTTTCATAGGATCCAATCTGGCTTGCAGCCTTCAAATGCAAGTAATACAAAAAAGGAAATAAAATTGAACTAGCTTGGAAGGATGACATTAATGTGTAGAAGATCCATCTTGCATGTAAAATGCAGTTTGTATGCAACACATCTCAGGTTCAAAGCATGGCATCTCCAGTACTAATGGTGGAAAAAATCTTCAGTAGAAACTGGACAGCTGCTACCAATCACAGCTGACAATATTACGTTAGATAAATCAATGATCTATCTCAGTATAAGGGAGCCCCGTTTGTTGTTGTGGGTTTTCTGGGTTTTGAGGCTGTGTTCTATTAGTATTTTCTCCTGACATTTTGCCTGCATCTGTGGCTGGCATCTTCAGAGAATATGGTGGTATGGAAGTGAGACAGAGTATATATACTTGTGTAGTCCCCCAGGGTGGGAGGGAGCAATTTACATGTGTTACAGTTGGCCTATTGTTAAATGGGATATCCCCCACGGTTGTATTGTTAGTCAGGGGATATGCATAACAGTGCGTTAAGTACATTAGCAACCCATTTCATTGTTCCCTGTAGAGGGACCTCCAGAGTCTGCGTGGTGTTCATTGGCATGTTTTTGAGTCTTGATTTTAGTGTTCTTCAGTACTGGTAGCCAAATTTTGTTTACTTTCTGAGTTTCTTCTTTCCTGTTGAAATTGTCCATGTGTTCATGGATTTCAATGGCCTCTCTGTGTAGCCTGACATAGTAGTTGTCAGAATGATCCAGAATTCCCATGCTTTCGAAAAGTATTCTGTGTCCAGGTTGGTTTACAACATGTTCTGCTACTACTGATTTTTCTGGCTGGATCAGTCTGCAGCATCTTTCGTGTTCTTTGATTAGTGTTTGGACACTGTGTTTTGTAGTCCCTATGTAGACTTGCCCACAGCTGCAAGGTCTACATAGGGTATACAAAATGCAGTGTCCAAACACAGACTGATCCAGTCAGAAAAATCAGCAGTAGCAGAATATGATATAAACCAACCTGGACAATTTCAATAGGAAAGCACATGGACAATTTCAATTTAATGCACTGTTATGCATATCCCCTGACTAACAATACAACCCTGGGGGATATCCCATTTGACCTATGGATTCTGGCCATGAAAGCCTTCGACTTTACATGGAGCCCCATTTGTTTAAAAATTGACATACTGGAGTGGAACAGAAATTATCAAACCATTGCACTCCTCATGAAGATCAGCATCCATATGGTGAGTTTCTATTATTGTTATCATTTTGTATAAGGCACTTTCTAAATCAGGGACACATCATGACTTTCTCCTGGTGACAGATATCATTAATATGAACTATAAGAAGGGGCACTTATATAAAGTCCAGATTACATCGTTCTGTACTACATGATATGGATGCAGACATGGAGCTCTATACAAAAACAGACAAAAGGTGATCTAGAGATTTGCCCAGATACACTGAGCCTGGTATGTAAAAAATGAAATTATAAGACATACAACTCTAATCATGTAATCAGTTGTTTCTCTTTAGCCTCAAATAGTAACAGCAGTACAATTGGTCCCTTGCCCTTTCTTTTTAAATCCAGTACTTTCATGGAAATTTCAGCTACCTATTATTGAGTGTGGTCTTTAAAAGGAAAGTTAGACTCCCATAAATGATGAGCAGAGGCCATAACCTCCTACCTTGTCCATCATATCTGGTCGGTTTGTAGCTGCCAAGATAGTCACATCCTTTAGCTGTTCTATTCCATCCATTTCTGTCAGTAACTGCGCCAAGACACGGTCTCCTACATTTCCAGAACTTGAAGAGCTAATTGAAACAAACAAATAATATTAGTGCCATAGTGGTAAGCATGCATTTCTATACAGTATTTCAAAGATGACACTTGAGACATTTACTTCTGTTATTTCAAATTTGAATGATAAGCTCTCCAAACAAAGGACCTGCCCATTCACCTTGAGCTCAATAGGATTATGCAAAGAAAAAATTCAAGATTCCCTTTGTCTCATACCCAGAAGTCATATATGGGGTTTAGGCTCTTCCACTTTCACTTGGAGATCTTCATCACAAAGAGGCATGAAGGCACTTAAGGAAGCATAGGCAAAGGTAGTTCAGCCTTTCTCCCTTTCTCATGCCCTCTTGTCAAAACATACCACTCCTATTTATTTAACAGTATTTTCATAGGGTGGCCACTAAATGTTTCTGGTCCTCATATGTCACCATTCTCTTAATCCTGTGTTTGTAATTTTTATCCCCTAAGCACAATTTATTACTTTTCTCTCAGAAATCTGTCTGGCTGTGCATGTGCTTATCTTCGAGTCACCTGTCAACTTATCATGACACCATGAATTTCATAGGGTTTTCTTAGGCAAGGAAAACTCTGATGTGGTTTTGCCAGTTCCTTCCTCTGAAATATAGGCTACAACACCTGGTATTCGTTAGCTATCTCCTAGGCAAGTAGTAACCAAGACTGACCCCTCTTAGTTTCCAAGATCAGACAGAATCTGGTGCCTTTAGGATTTACAATCCATATTTCCCTCAGCTCTGTAGTTTTCTTACTGGCAGCTTTCTGCACTCATATTCTACTCCCACATAGGAATCCAGTGTGTTACATAATGAAGACAGCACACCAAACCTTTCTGAATCACACAGTATTCTTCCACTATTCCAGTCCCTTCTCAAGAGGGTTGAGGAGTTCCAAGTAATTTAAAGGGAATGACAGGTTTTAGAAGCCAAAGAACAAGTAAGCCCCCTTGTAAAAAAAAAAAAATTTTGACCATGTTCTCCCAGCAACCAGACTATTTGTGGGACATGCCCTAGATATGAAATAAAACATCTCTCTACGAGAGGGTGAATTGATTTAAATCAATTAATTAAAAAGAGTGAATTAAATTGGCCTTGCATTAATAGCTATTTGTGTGTTTCCTAAAATCTATGTAAATTTCACCACTAAATTATGTACAGTATTACTAACACTATTTTCATTCTTCTAATTGAGTCTTGCATATCTTTGTACTTTGCATGCACTCCCATCTTATTTCATCCTTTTTTTTAAGCTTTTAGCAAATGTGTCCACTTTGTTTGGATTAGAAACTCATTAGTCCCAGCCCCCATCCCAGTAAATCTGTTTCCTGTATCAAAAAGATCCTGTCACATTTTTGAGACTGAGAGAAAGATGTTGAGCAGATCGTATATGTGAATAGCAACAGAAAGGCAAAACTTGTGGCTACGGTGATGAAGTGACAAGTTCAGGTCTAAAAATGGTTGTAGGACCAAAAACTGAACTTGTCACCTTAAACTTGTCATAGCCATAAAGATCTGTTCCTTAGCACCTCAGCTCCATGCATCTGATGAAACAGACTTAGGTAGCTTATGCTACCAACATTTTTCTCTCAGTCTCAAAGGTGCTACAAGATCCCCTTACATACTGATCCAGACTAACACAGATATGTCTTTGAATTCAACTCCTGTACCAATTCTTTCTTTCCACTGGTTTTCCACCCACACACACACACACACACACACAGAAATATTAATTAAACTGGTACCACTTCTACCCCACTCTCCTTTTTCCTTTCTCCCCACACATTTTCTTTCTTGCAGGTTCTTCTCTCCCACCATCCCAGTGGTCATTCAGCACCCTGCACCATTTTGTAGTTCTCCTCTCCGTACTAAGGCACCAGAAGTTTCTCTTCCTTCCTTTCTTGGGGTGGCCATACTCTTAATTTCCCAAATCAACATCCGCCTATTGTGCAAAAGTTTTGCTCACTATTCAAATGATGTGACTGGCTGAGAAAGAACTGTCCAGCTTGTGCATACGCACTACTAATTTTCATTTTAAAGCTGCTTTATAGAGAGGAAAAAGAAGACTGCTTACATGTAATGCAGAGATATACAACTCTTGATCATGTGGGTACAAAGAAACCCACACCTTAACATACTCAAGCCTATCTTGTGAGATAATGCAAGAGACCCTGCTTGGTGACTGCCCCAAGCCTTCCAAGGGAGGCTCAGTTAGCCCTGTCTCACCTGTCTTTTTGCTGGCAGGCCAAGAGGTTCTTATTCAAACAAGACTTTACCCTTTAACTGTTTGAGGTAGACGGATGTGCCATGGGTGTGCTTTGTTTAAATCAGGGGGCATGTGCTGTATCTGTCTTGAATTGTTTTAAATTAATGTTTTAAAGGTGAAGTTAACAGTTTTAAAACTTTTGTCCCACATGTTGTTTTAGCTATTTTGTTTTAATGTACCATAAGACACTTTGGGGACCCATTTTGAGAGAAAGGCAGATATATATCAATCAATCAATCAATCAATCAATCAAACAAGAACAGGTTGCTTACCTGTAACTGTAGTTCTTCGAGCTGGTCATCTGTGCCTCATACAATAGGAGCTTTCGCGCCTGCGGGGAGCGTTCGGAAGATTCTAGAGCTCGCTGGCTTGGCGGAGGGAGCCCCTCCCCCCCGGTCGTACTGCGCATGCTCCTCCCGCCGAGCCGCGGTCTCTCCTCAGTTCTGGGCCCGCCGAAGAACATGGGACCTGAAAAGAGGGGAAGGCAGGGCGGGTGTGTGTGTATGAGGCACAGATGACCACTCGAAGAACTACAGTTACAGGTAAGCAACCTGTTCTTCTTCTTCGTGGTCTCTGTGCCTCATACAATAGGAGACTGTATAGCTCACCTGTAGGATGGTGGGTCAGGTCCCAGACCCTAGAGGACAGAGGCCAGCACCGCACGACCAAACCGGGCATCTTGCCTGGAACGGCAGTCGAGCCTGTAATGGCGGATGAAGGTCGACGGTTGAGCCCAGGTCGCCACACGACACAGTTCCGCAGGTCGACCCCTCGCAGGAGGGCCGCGGACGTGGCCACGGCTCTGGTGGAGTGGGCCCGAAGCAGGTCCGGCGGAGGCTTCTTGGCCAGTTGGTATGCCAAGTGGATAGCCTGCGCGACCCACTTGGAGAGTCGCTGGGATGATACCTTGTGGCCTCTTTTCCGCCTGCCGTAGCAGACGAAGAGGTGTGGAGTCTGTCGGTAGGACGCCGTCCTATCCGTGTAAAAGGCGAGGGCCCGACGGACGTCCAGGGAGTGCAGGGCCCGCTCCAGGGGCGAGGTCGGCTCGGGTAGAAGGCCGGGAGCACGATGTCCTGGTTGATGTGGAAGGTGGACACCACCTTCGGCAGGAACGAGACGTCAGGCCGGAGGATCACCTTGTCGCGGTGGAAGACCAGGAAGGGGTCGTCGGAAGCGAGCAGCGGCCATAGCGGCTCGCCTGGCCGAGGTGATCGCCACCAGGAACGCCGTCTTCATCGCCAGGAGCCTGTCGTCCGCTGTCGCCATCGGCTCGAAGGGCGGCCTCGTGAGCTGCGATAGCACCAGCGATAGCGACCACGACGGTAGCGGGGGCGATACCGGCGGGTAGATGTTGCAGGCCCTTCAGGAATCGCTTGACGGTATCATCCCGGAAGAGGGCCGCCGAGGGCGATCCCGGCGGTTGGTACGCCACGATCGCCGCGAAGCAGATTCTATCGATGTGAAGGCAAGGCCTTGCTGTCGCAGGTGGAGGAGGAAGTGGAGGACGGTCCGGAGGCCGGCCGGGGACGTCGGTTCCCGTCGCTCCTCTGCGAAGGCGACAAACCGCTGCCATTTATAGTGGTAGTTCCTCCGTGTCGATTCCTTCCTCGCCGCGGTCAAGACGGTACCGATGGCCGGGTCGTCTACGGCGATATCCTCCAGGCATGGAGGGCCAATACCGGGAGGTCCGGGTGCAGCACCTGGCCGTTGGAGTGGGAGAGCAGGTCCGGCGCTAGCGGACCAAGGATCCTCCCCCGCGAGGCCTCGATCAGAGGGCCGAACCAGTGTTGCCCTCGGCCAGTACGGTGCCACCAGAATCGCGTCGGCTCCGTCCGAGATGATCTTCGAGACGACGCGACCGAGGAGCGGGAACGGCGGGAAGGCGTACAGGAGCTCCTTGTCCCACGGGATCTGGAACGCATCTCCGATGGAGCGGGGATCGTGACCCGCCCTGGAGCAAAAGCGTCGGCATTTCGCGTTCTGGCTGGTCGCGAAGAGGTCGACCGTCGGCTCGCCCCACCGGTGTCGGAGCATCCGGAAGGCGTCGTCGGCCAGGGACCACTCGTGGTAGGAGGAGGTGTCCCTGCTGAGAGCATCCGCCATGGTGTTCTCCTGCCCCGCCAGGTGAACCGCCAGCGGGTGAATCCTCAGGGAGACGCACCAGTTCCAGAGGGCGAGCGCGATGGTCAGGAGAGTGGTGGAGTGATCTGCGTTGTTCACATAACACATGGCAGTCGTGTTGTCGGTGAGGATCAACACAGCGCGGCCCGCCACCAAGTGCCGGAACGCCATCAGGGCTTTGTGGATGGCGAGGAGCTCCAGAGCGTTGATGTGGAGGGACGTCTCGTCGTCTATTTGAGGCGCCCTTGACCCGGAGGTCCCCGGCGTGGGCCCCCCAGCCCAGCAGGGACGCATCCGTCGTTATCGTGACCGAGGGCCTGGGCTGGCGCAACGGCATTCCCGAGAAGATCAGGTTCCGGTGGGACTGCCACCACAGGAGAGTCTGCCGGATCTCAGGGGGAATACGGTAGCGGCGGGACTGCTCGTCCCGGAGCGGGTTGAAGACCCTGACGAACCAGTGCTGCAAGGGTCGCGCTCGTAGCCTGGAGAGGTAGGTGACGGCCGTGGTCGCCGCCATGTAGCCGAGCAGCTGCTGAGCGTCCTGGCCGACACCGTCGGGGCCTGGGGCGGCCGCCCGCACCGCGCGCGTGAGCGTCCGAGCCCTCTCCGTCGGTAAGTAGGCCCTTCCCGCCACGGTATCGAGGGTCGCCCCGATGAAGTCGAGGAGGCGGGTGGGTTCGAGGTGGGATTTCTTGGGGTTTACCTTGAGCCCGAGCCGGGTAAGCCACGTCAGGGTAAGGTGAATGTCTTGTAAAGTTTGTCTTTGCAGGACGCCACCAATAGCCAGTCGTCGAGATAGGGGTAGATCGAGACGCCTTCGTCCGCAGGAAGGAGACGACGGAGCCATGCACTTCGTGAACACGCGGGGTGCGGTGGGATAGTTCGAAGGGCAGAACCCGGTACTGGTAGCTGGTACCGTCGATCGCGAGCCGGATACCGTTGTGCTGGGGGCGGATCGAGATGTGGAAGTAGGCGTCCTTGAGGTCTATGGATGCCAGCCAGTCCCCTCGGCGTAGGAATGGGAGGATCGACGGTAGCGTGACCATCTTGAACCTCTTGGGAGGGATGTACTCGTTCACTCCCCGCAGGTCCAGGATGGGGCGTAGGGACCCGTCCGCCTTCGGTACGGCGAGGTACCTCGAGTAGAAGCCGGTGGTCCTGGCCGAAGGCAGAAGCCTCTCAATCGCTCCTTTGTCGAGCAGGGACTGGATTTCCTCCAGCAGAGCCGGGCTGGCCGGGGTGGAGTAGTAGACGCCCCGTGGTGGAATATCCCGGAACTCGATGGCGGACCCCAGGCGGACAATGGTAAGTACCCAGGAGTCCGTGGTGATCTCGCGCCATCGGTCGAGGTGTCTGGCCAGGTCCGGGTGATGGATGAGGTCTGCTGGAGGGGCGAAGGACGGCATCGGTGGTGTCCTGCGGGAGGCATCAAAAGCGTGCCCTCCCCCCGGAAGACGACGACTTCTTCGACGGCGGAGGCTGTCGTCGGAAGGGCCTCCTCTGGGCGGGGCGGCGCGGGCGGTCTCGAGGCGGTCGAGCGCGGGGACCGGGACTGGTAGGCCGAGGACGAGGAGGACCTCCGCCAGGACGATCTGGACTGGGAGGACCGGCGAGCCTGGGGGCTGGTTGATCCCCATCTTCCTCGCCGTCAGCCGGGCCTTCACGAGGTGGTCCATGGCCTCGTCCGTGGACGTGTGGAAGAGCCCCTGCCCGTCGAAGGGGAGGTCCGCGCATCCGGCGACTGTCCTCCTGGAGTCCGGAGGAGCGGAGCCACGCGTGGCGTTGGAGGGCCACGGCGCTGACCATCACCCTCGAGGTAGCCTCCACGGCGTGCCTCGAGGTGGCGAGCTGTTGGGTAGCCACCGCCACGGCCTCTCCGAAAATCTGCGTGGCAGACGCGCGGGACTCTTCCGGGAGGTCAGCCAGGAGGGGGCCCAGGCGGTCAAAGAGGTTTCGATGATAGGCCGCCAGGCAGGCCATGGTGTTGGCGGTCCTGGACACCAAGGACGCCGCCGAATAGAACCTCCTCCCGAAGCCGTCGAGTTTCGGCCTCTTGGGCGGCGGGGTGGTGTGTGCCCGGTTGCCACCTCGCGTCTGCGACGACTCCACCACCACGGAGTTCGGGACGGGGTGGTTGAACAGGAACTCCCTCCTCCCCTCTGAGTCCTGTAGAGGTGCTCGAGCCTATGCGGGATAAGGAGCTGTGCGGACGCCGGCTTCGCCCAAGGCTGTTTCAACGCGTCCGCCAGGGTCGGGGGAGGAACGGGAGCGGCGCGGTCGATGGAGGCCGGGTCTCGAGGTATTGGAAGACCGGGTCCTGCGCCTGCGGGGCGGGCTCCGTCACCTTGAGGCCGAGCGCCGTCGCCATCCGGAGGAGGATTGCGGAAAACTGGCGCACGTCCTCCGGCGCCGATTCCGGGAGCGGGTCTCCGAAGTCCAGCGGCGGTGACTCGTGGGAGGACGGCGTGGATTCCGCGGAGTCCGAGTCCGACTCGTAGGACTCGTCGGACGGGGATGGCGAGCGCGCGGTCTTCTCCCCTTCTAGGCCGCTGCTGTGCCGGCTGCGTCGGCAGAGCGGCCGGCGGTACCGTCGGGGGCCTGCACGGTCTCCGGGGGCGGTACCGATGGGCTCGGGTGCGACGCCGCCCTGGCGTCGTCGACGTGGCCGAGGTTCCCGCTCGGGCCGGGGTGGCCTGGGGGTCGGCCTGGTCGCCGTGGCCGTTGTCCGTGGCGGCGGGGAGACCGGTCTGTGGCGGGGCGACGGTCCCCGGGGAGCGTGGGAGCTCGGGGACCCACGCCTCGGCGATCGCCCGTGGCGGGAGTAGTGGCGTTCCCGATGCGGCGAGCGGGAGCGGGGCCGCGGGGACCAGTATTGAGGGTCCGGATGGTAGCGGTCCCGGTAGGAGGGCGAGTAAAGAAGAGCAAGGAGCCCGGGGGCTCGTGCCATCCTTGCTCCAGCGGATCTCCCCAAGTAGCCGGGGGAATGAGCGCTCTCGCCCGCGCGCACGCTCTCCAGGCGCATCTCCCGATACCGCGGGGATGGAGGCCTGGCCCAGTGGCCCGGAGATCGGGATTCGCCACGCCGGGGGGAGGAACGTCTCCGGCCCGGGGTGTCCACGTGGCGCTCCGGAGATGGACGGCGACTCGGCGGCACAATTCTCCACGACTAGCTTCGGAGGCTGGGCGGCCTCGACGGGTTGGTCGTCGTCCGATAGCTCCAGGATCTCCTGGGTGCGGCGTTTCCTCCTCCGGGACGTCGGAATAGGGCCGACTCTGCCGTGAACTGGGTAGGCGGCGGGGTCGGTGGCCTGGCGGTCTCCGGAGGGTGCCGTCTTCTCCTTCCTCTTCCTCTTCTTTTCCCTGGCTACCTCCTCGGTAGAGCAGGGCGCTTCTTCTGCGCAGAAGTCAGCGGTTTCGAGAGGAGGCCGCGGGGTCGTCTCGGGGCCGACTCGCCGAAGATCTTCGGGATCCTCGGTAGCTTCATCACCGGTACCGGGGTCTTCGATACCGACGGTACCGAGGTCCCGGCGGCCGTTGGAGAGGAGGAGGAGGGTGAGAAAGTCCTTTTTCCATCGGAGCGGGGACGGTCTTCTGGGCGCGGAAAGACTGCTCCCAACAAAAAGACTTCAACCTCGCCGCCCGGTTATGGAGTGTCTGGTGGGTGAACTCCCTACACGCGGGGCAAGTTTGGACGTTATGCCCCTCACCCAAGCAAAAAAGACACTTCGAGTGTCGGTCCGAAAGGGCGACCTTCCTTCCGCAGGAGGCGCAGGACTTGAACAAAGCCGACATAAACCGCGGGGCAAGGGCGAGGAAGAGGGGGAGAGTCCGAAGACGCCGCGCCGAGTCGAAGACCCAGCCGAGGAAAAAGCCAAAAACAGTCCAAAAGTCCAAAAAAAAAACCGTGCAAAACGTACCGAAAACCGAAGGGAAGTCAAGAAACAGTCCGAGGTCAATTCCGAATCCAAATCCAACAACTACGCAGCAAGAAATGCAAGCCAACGAGAAGAACCTTCTGGTACGTGAGGCGGACAAGAAAGAACTGAGGAGAGACCGCGGTCGTCGGGAGGAGCATGCGCAGTACGACCGGGGGAGGGGCTCCCTCCGCCAAGCCAGCGAGCTCTAGAATCTTCCGAACGTGACCGCGCAGGCGCGAAAGCTCCTATTGTATGAGGCACAGAGACCACGAAGAAGAAACATACATACATTACCACCTAGGGCTCCTCTGCCTCTAAAAGCTGAAGGAGATACTGACAGGTACCACTTCAGCAGGAATGGAGATTCCACAAAGTCTGGCATCCTGCTTGAAGCATCAACATGTGCAAAACTTGCAACAGAAATCAGCCAAAGACTAGAGTTTCCCATTTCAGAGCAGGAAAATTATCATACTCAGACACAAGCTGTAATGGTGTGTGCAGGTAAGGTAAGAACACCAGGTTTCAGGAACCTCTCTAAGACCTGGAAAAGATTTTATGTCCAAGGCATAAAAGGTGTGTGCAGGCAAGCTAAGAACAACAGGGTTTTCAGGAGCCTCTTTCAGAGCTGGAAAAGATTTTCAGACCCAGAGACTGGAATCAAGCCCAAGGCATAAATAGACTATTTGAGTAATTAAACAAAGAAACTTGTTGCAAACACCCATGTCAGAGCAAAACTTTATCCAGTAAGTTATCAAAGTAAAATAATGGTGGAAGCGAGCGTTTTCATTCTGGTAGGAAACTAAAGCTAACAATGCTTTTGTTCTACCACACTCAGACCAATCAATCATGCCATAAGTGAAATGAAAACCTTTTAGGGTTTTGTTCCTTCCATCATGAAGAAATAACACCAGATTCAGCATTAGCCAGCTAAATGGGAAAGCCACGTCCTTATTAATTTTCACATCTGTTGCTCCAGATGTTAAATGCTTACAATGTTTGGAAATTGGAAATCAGCAAAAGGTTAAACCTCAAAAAAACAAAAAGAAAATTTGTCTTGGAAGAGACTTACAAACTGAGTTTTCTTGTGCTTGTAATGTTTTGCATTCAGTTTTTTTAAAAAAAGAGAAACAATTCTGTGAAGCTTTTACAAGTTTAAGGCTCAAAATGGCAGAGGCAAAGTTTCTTTTTCTTTTAAAGCAAATAAATCCTGTGGCCATTTTAGCTTTTCATATATGATTTAATGAGGTCTGTATCATTTTACTAGCCATTCCCCACAGTAGTCTGATCTTATGCAATGATTGCACTACTTTATTTGGCAAGTGTTAGACCATTCTGTCCGATACTACAGTACAACACATCTCTCAACTGGTAGACCAAATGTCAGTCATAGATGCCACAATCTGTGTTTCCTGTCCTTTGAAGAAAACAGTAAGATTTATGGCATAGTGCATGTGGAGCGTTGTTGTTGTTGTTGTTGTTGTTGTTGTTGTTGCTGTGTACCTTCAAGTCCTTTCAGATTTATGGTGCCCTGAAGGCAAGTGTATAGCAAGCTAAATCAGATCAATCAACAGCCTATTTCCATCCCTGTGTACTAAGTATTCCTTCTCTTATCTAGTAAAAAGTAATCTCAAGACAATAAAATCATAGGGAGCAATCCTGCCAGAAAGCATTCTTAAAGAGCACTTGTAAGTTTTTTTTTACATAGACTTAAGCCCAAGAGAGCTAATTCTTACTGATTTTGGAGAGAAAAAATGTTAAACACTCCTATAAAATGGAGAATTAAGTCATGACTCTGGCCCAATTGTCCTCACTTTTCTGATCTATATGAACAAACCACAACAAAAAGCGTTCCTGAAGAATGCAGGGGTCCCTTCCCCACCCCTCAAGCTCCCTTGAACAACTGTTGTTAAGTAGAGCTGAACATTTGGAACAGGTGGATAGTGGGAATGGAGGATGGAGGACAAATACTTAGTCACACAGTTTAGTATCCAGATATCTACATATGTCAAAACTCCAAGTCAGAATCAAACTGACGAGAAAACTAGAAAGAATCCCACACAGATTTAAACTAAAACAATTAAAAGCTGATTTCCTATTACCTGTAGATGAGGATTCCAAAATGTGAATTTAAATATATATTATCAGAAATGACATTCCATGAATGTACTGTCTGTTTTGGTTGCTTTAGTGTTCACAGTATTTTTTTGCTGTGTAAGACCCCTGCCTGTAACTATATGGACTGTAATCCTGTGTGTTGTCTGAAGCTGTTGTGCTTGCCTTTATGCATGGAAGTCAGCTGTCAGATTACACACCATATTTAGCATGACTCTTACAAGTAAACAAGCCTTTTGGCTTAACAGGATATCCTATAAAAATGCAGACAGACAGACAGACATTTATAGCAGGAGATTTCTCCAGCAGCTGCTCCAGAACTGCGTCAGCAGCATGTGTGCTCAAAAGTTTGAGCTCTGCATAAACTGTTAATCCAAAGGGTGACATACAAGCATGAATTTTTTTCCCCATTTTCCCATGATTTCCCAGAAAGATTTTCAAATTAAAACAGGCAATGCTCATTAAGGCTGCCTGGGTTTTTGACGCAAGCATAATTCAGAGACACAAATTATGCTTAACCTTCTAGTCCAATTTATAAAACTAGCATCCAGCCAAGCAGTGTTTTTCCCCTTCTACTTGACATGTGAACACTGATGTAATCATCCCAGTACCATAGAAATAGTAATCAGGGACACACAGAGGCAAAATACTTTCGTGACAACAAACTGACTATATACTAGGTGGGATGCCAGGGCTTATGTGATGTTCATTTGTCTATCCCCCTGCCCAAGGACAACAGTCCAAAGGTTACAAATTTGTTAGCCAGGATAGAAACAAGTTTTTTTTTTAAAAAAAAAATCTGAAATGAAAAGACTTGTTCACTAATGGCAATTGTATGGATAAGAAACCTCCAAGACACCCTGTCAACAGCAGCCCTGCTTAGGTCTGACAATCTCAGGGCTGGTACTTGAGAATACGACTATTGCCAAATTTCTGGGCCTGCAAGTCTACTGATATTGAAATCATGGAATCAGAGGGTTAGAAGGGAATGCAAGAGCCATCTAGTCCAACCTGCCGCCCGGCATGAAGACACAGCTATAGCGTCCTGAGAGAAGGCCATCCAATCACTATTTAAAATCCTCCAAGGAAGGAGAATCCACCCACCCACACACACACACACATATACACAAACCACAAAGCAGTCTATTCTACTATCAGATAGTTCCCACTGTCAAGAATTTCTTCCTAATGTTTAGGTGGAATCTCTTCTCTTGTAATTTGAATCTATTGGTTCTGGTTCTTGTCTCTGGTGCAGCAAAAAACAAGCTCACTCAATCCTCCATATGACATACCTTCAAATATTTAAAGACAGCTATGACATTATCTCTCCATCTTCTCTTCACCAAGCTAATCATACCCAGCTCCCTAAGCCATTCCTCATAGAACCTGGTTTATGTAGGTTTGTACACCACCTTAAATATAAAGCAGTGGTACGTAAAGGGAAGCCCTAGAGTAGTATGCAGCCCCTAAAGGCTGCTTTTATAGTCATTGGACAATATTGTTCAGGCCAAAAAAATAAAATAAAATAAAAATGGTGAACTGCCTCTCCTGGAAGGCATCAGGAGTGGTGAGTTATTCTTTTGAAATGGCTGACGTGGCCTCATGCACTGTTTAATATGCACGTTTTAATGATTTTTCCAAAACAAGAAATATACTTCCAGAATTTCCAGACTGTTGTTATTGTTGTTTTCTTTTATTCTCTGTGATTTTGGGAGTCCATGCAGCTCCTGGAGTATCCTGGGACAAAAAACTTACTCCAGTAGCTGATGAAGTCCCCCCTCCCTTGTATAGGTTCACCTGCTGCTCATCTCACAACATGGAACTGTATGATTTCACAGCACTCAAAAGTGCAAAATTGCAGAACGTTCAAACTGTTTATGCCCACGCCTTTGTATGATGATTCTAAGTTTCCATACTTCCCACCTTCTACAGAGATACATAGTAATAAACATCAGAAATGTTTAGATAATTTCATCGCCACTCTTACTTCATGGAAGCAGTGGTTACTAGCTGGAAAAATACAACAAACTGAGCATTTCCTGGAATTGTTTACCAGCAACAAACTTGTATGTGTTCCTACTCTTTCATTCTAGAATTAAGATGGAATCTTAGCAGTCTTTGCTTGTCTCTGTAACCAAGCACTAACATTTTCCACCTGTAAGCCAGTGTCAGAAGATACAGGGATACACCGTTCCCCAACTGTTTTTCTTGGGACGTTGTTGGTTTTATTCTGTGATTTAAAATTTACTCTAGATTTTGCTTTATTTTATATTTGCCATTTATAGGTGTTAAACTCTTTCTACGAACCAGTCAGAAAGCTTTGGATATTGGCTGCTATAGAAATGCAGTTAATGAATAAAATAAGTTGCTCAAGTCACTAAAGCAGGGTAGTAGGTTGAATTGAGGAGGAGGAAGAAGAGGAGAGGGAAATAATGAATATTAAAGTTTATTTTTATCCCACCTTTCTACTAATGTGAGACCCAGGCTATCCTACAGCATAGATTGAAACAAAACAGAGCTAAAACAATTTAAAGTACATACATTGAAAACAAATAAGCATTCAAATTATTAATTTAAAACTATTTCAAAAACATTTAAAACATAATAATGAAGATGAAGTGCAGCACACTCCATTAAAACACCTTTCTGCAACAGACTGTTAACAGCCAATGCCTTGTCTAAACACCTATCTGCTGAAGGGAGGAAATCAGAGCAAGGGGCCAACCTAACTTTTCATGGGATAGAATTCTGTCATCTAGGAGCAGATACTGAAAAGCCCTTCTTTGGTGTCTTCAACTCAATATATCTGTGACAGGGATGGAAAGGAGAGAAAACCCTTCCTCCAGGATCTCAGAACCTGGCCAGGTTCATACAGGGCAATACAATCTTTCAGGTAGCCAGAACACAAGGCACACATAAGATTTTATAGGTTACAACCAATGCTTTGAATTGTAACTGGAAACACACCAGTGGCAAGTGAAATTTTTATAATAGGGGAGTTCCTTCTCACTGCCTCTTGTCTGTGATCTGGCCACAGACTTCTGAATTCACTGAAGTTTCCAAATGCAGTCCCAAGTATAGTGCATTACAGTAATCCAAACACAACATAATCAAGGCATGTATCTCTGTGGCCAGATCCGACATCTCCAGAAATGGGTGCAGTTGGTGCATTAATTTGAACTGTGCAAATGCACACAAAGACACAACTGAAACCTAGGATTTGAGGGTCAGGGCTAAGTCCAGGAATACACCCAAGCTGTAAATCTGAGATTCCAAGGGAATGCAGCCTCATCCAGCAGGGGCTGAATTCCAGTTTCTTGGCCTTCATTTTGAATGACCAGGTACCTATCTAATATATAAAATTAAAGTTTGTTAGTTTGTCTGTGTCAGGCAGGTGAAGACCTCATATTATTGGCTGTGTCAGGCAAGAAGACCTCTTATGGTTGGCTGCCTGTGAAGATTCTATGGAATCCTGGGGTTGACAGTTTAGGGAGGGGCCTTTCGAATCCTCAGCCACAGAGCTCTTGGGCCTGGCCAGTTGCTACGAAGATGAGGCCTGGCAGCAAGAAGGAGACCAGTATATTCGCTTAGAAACGGAACATCTGTATGTTAACAATTCTGAATACAGACTGGATTGGGGAATATGGGGACAAGTTACAGGTACTGGACAACACAGTTTGGGAAATTAGACACACAGGAGCTCAAATCTGTGTATTTCAACCGCATCTAATTCCTGAAGTAAAGTAATGTGATTCCTAAGGTATTTCTAACAAGTGTTACCTATGAAAAAATAAAACCCCAGTCAATGCTGGGTAAAAATGCTAGTTAGAAATAAAACAGGACCACCAAAAACTAAACGAGTATTTTTTGTTTTTGTTTTGTTTGTTTGTACATACTCAGGAGTTTCTGTATGTACAGAAGTAAAGATGGGCATCTAGACTTGTATGAAGTTGCCAGCAGCGGAGCTATAAGAGGTAGCAAGGTGGAAAGGGTGTAAATAAGACAAACTATGAACACACCAAGTAGTCTTATGGCTGAGAGAGTATATTACACAAGAAGTTAAAGTCTCAACAGATATTTGAATCTTACTTACATTACGAGGCACATTCCCACTCACCCCTCTCCTTAGAGACAATTTATCAAGTTAATCAACATATTTCATGACCATCAGAACCAACCTTAAAAAAGTAAGGATCCTTCAGAAGAAGTACTTAGTAACCTCTGTTACATAGTTTTTATATTCATAATTATACTGAATTTGTGAAGTTCCAGGGAACGACCTTAACTTCTGATAGTTAAATAAGTCAAAGTGAATCAAAAGCATAAGATATCTCATTAACCTTTAGTAACAACTTCCATTAACTTTGAAAGCATGAATAAAAGGTCAAAATATGAGCATTCTCCTATTTCCTACCAGCACTCATTTAATCCAGTAATTAAAGATATGGGGTATATTGCCACTGCCAAAGGAAGCATCCCAGAAGTACTATTAGGAGTAAAGAAAAGAAAACATAAAAGCATATTTCGAGCTCTCTCCATGTTAACTGAATGGTGGTGTCGCCACATTATATATCTATAATCAAAGAAAACAATTAAGAATATGTGAAAGCTGTAGAAATTAATCAGCATCAGACTTCAAGAACTTTGAAGATCCTATTAACTGATGTTCATGTTTTAGCTCAGTGGCTTGGAGGTGTTTGTTTCAACGACATGTATCACAAATGCACGCGCCGATTATCAGAGCTGCTTGAATATCAACAAAGGTTTGTCAGTCCAGATGGTAAAGCACAAGCTTCCCAGAAAGCAAAACCTCCAGATGTTTTGGACTAGAACTCCCATCAGCATGGCCAATTTTTAGAAACTGAATTTGTGGTCCACAAAATCTGAAAGCCACCATTTTGGGAAAATATGGTTTAGGGTGGCATTCCAACACAGGCTATACTTATTCTTCTTCCTTTCATAAATCCTAATGAAAACAGATCTTGGAGAACATGAAGGTTTTCATAATTTTGTTTGTTCCTTTGTTTTAATCCTGCTCTGACAGTAGGCTTATCTTTCATATTTCCCCTTAATTTATAGAAAGAGAAGCCATGAAGAGAAATTTGGCTTTCTCCATTTCTCATACAAGCTGAGCATTCTCACATGGAAATCAGATGGATATAATAAAATAATTCTCAGTTTTTGTCTTCTTCAAAGTAGATCTCAACTTCCTATTAGAAAAATAATACAAAATGAAGCAAACATCTCTACCACTATTTCCAATGTATCTAGAATTTTCTGAGATAAAAACATTCCTAAAATACCAAAGCTCCTAGCTTGCCAACACACTCCCACACTAAAGTCACCCCAATCACACAATCTGAAGAATGTATTGAGTCTGACATTTCTGTCAGGCTCTCCCAAGAGGAAAGCTGTCGGCAAAGCACACCTGCCAGGTCAGCCTTCGGTCCAACTACCATGGTTGTAATTAACTGTCACACTGTTTTATTTCCTTCCCCTCACAAGTCCTGGTGAAATATGTCTTTGGCAGGACAAAGTTTTCCAGAGTATATTTTCTAAAGTCCTGTCTCAATAACAGCAACAATCAAGGTTGGTAATACCAATTTCTATTATGGACACTTGCCAAGAAGCCATCTAAAACCCTGATACTTTGTCTTTGTTGTATCTTTTTATGAATTACCAGTTCTTGAAGTAAAGACTAACAATATAAGGTTAATCAATAACTTCCTGGTTTTCATCCTGTAAAGAAAATAGTCAAATCACATTTCATAATCAACATCAGGCATCTGTTATCCCACATACAAACTGTCTACTTGAATTAAACAGACATCATATATAAACCAGTTCTGAGCAGCAATTTGTACAGCATAATAAAAGTAGAAGTAAAATAATGCATTATATCCTTTGTCCTTGCCCTTAATAGTGCTCTAAGTGCAGGGTCTGTAATCAGTTAAGAACAGGGAAGGAAGAGGGACGTTCTCCTTAAGCCTACTAGCACTACAGAAAATGCTATGATGAGGAACAGAAGAAGTAGGCAACTATGACCCTCCAGATCTTTTTGGCCAACAACTCCTGCCAGCTAGATTCAATGGTGAGGAATTATGGGTGGTACAGTTCAAAAACATCTGGCAGTCTACAGTTGCTCATTTCCACCCCTTGCTGGAATGGTGCATTATTGCAGAATAGAAAACGGGGAAAAATGATCCCTGTTCATTGTTTCCTTCTCTATGTATCATGATGGGATATTTTTATATTTGGGTACCCCAACTGTAATGCCCCAGGATGCTTAGCTGTTAGGAGTTCAACCTGCCTCTTTTCCTCCCCCACCCCAGTGGAGACTTTCAACGCTCTGTGGCTCAGCCAGTCAATTAGGTAACTCATTTCCAGCCTATCAAGGCTTCAAGTGCAGCTCCCCAAGAACTCAACTCCCAGGAACAAAAATAATCTTTCAGTCACAAGGAGAGATTTATGCCTCCCCAAATGGCCATATTCTGAATTATACGGGTATTTTGGAGCGCTCTCTTGTACCTTTCAAGGGACCAAAATAGCCTCCCTCCAAAACAAGAAGTGTCTGTGGAGAACACGTGCAGCCCACAAAGGCCAGGAGATGGAGAGCAGGGCAGGTTCAGCCTTAAACCCACTCTACAGTTGCTCATACTTGCTGTAGCTGTTTGAAATCATAGAAAACAGATCTTTCTCAGGCCATTAAAAATAATTTGTGTTAGCTTATAAACTTCTGCATATGTCCAGACCATCTCTCTTATTTTTGTGTGGCCCTTTTTCACTTCTAAACTTATAGGAGCCAGGCCACTTTGATATTACAGAGAATAAGTAGAATCTACCACAGAATGGTGCAGTATATCCCACAAGAGTTTGAAAATATTACTTTTTTGGAGTGTAGTTCCCAGAATCCACCAGTCAGCATACCCAATAAATATGCTGGCTGTGGGAACCAGGAGCTGTAGTCCAAAATGATAACTTCTTCCAGTTCTGAACCCTGGTCCCAAATAGGGCTGTTCCTGTTCATGGTTCCTGGCAGTCTGGGTCAGGACCTCTCTAGTACGGTTCAGGCCTTCTGAGAAAGAAGATCCTGGGGAGGTGACTCCACAAGCCTCCAAAGCTTTTGCCTGACATGCGATACTTTGTAAAAGCTGGGAGGCTTAGGCAAGTCAGTTTCCTCTCTTTTGCTTC
The DNA here is from genome assembly GCA_948474755.1 of Ctenosaura bakeri. Classification (NCBI taxonomy): domain Eukaryota; kingdom Metazoa; phylum Chordata; class Lepidosauria; order Squamata; family Iguanidae; genus Ctenosaura; species Ctenosaura bakeri. The sequence goes on from CAOLHI010001972.1 coordinate 64,195, forward strand.
CCTCCATGTTCTTTTGCCCATTTCTTTTCCTTTTCAACCATTATTCCTTGTTTCAACAGCTCTTAATCAGAGTCTGAAAAAGATATTCATAGAGTACATCTGTTTTTTTCATATCTTTTCCTATTCAATTCCTGATGCTCATTCTCCTGAACTGCCTATAAAAATGTATTTTTCTTTTAATTTACAACTTTACAGATTCCTGCAAGTTCCTAGCGAGTCCCACACATGTAGAAATTACTGGCTTATTTTTGGGTGGCCTATTCCCCTCCAAACTGATATGCACTAGGCCTTGAGAATCTGCTGTTAGGCAGAAAGATGATCATTTTGACACAGCCAATGAAAAGGGAGAAGCCAAAGAGCTTATTGCAAAGAAGTTCAGCCATGATGACTTTACGCACACCTATAATTTATATTTTTATGTTATATTGGCATTACCTGGGCAACTTCCTCAGAATATCTATGTTCTTATGAGAAAAACAGCAAGAGACTTAGAGTCTTCCAGAAACAAAAGGTTACCAGATAGCAGGTAAGTGGTTTGACTCTAATTATATATGTATGCCTTTTACTGATTAAATTATAAGGATTTATCATATGGAACTCTAGATAAATGGAAATGTCTACTTGACTATGAATTTACTTTACAAGAATCCTGACAGCACATGTATCTTTTCCCTGAGACAGATCAGACAGTTGAGGTCTTTTGTAACGATCAGTCAGTCAACTTTAATTCAGCCAACTTGTCAGGAACCTCCCTAAGGTTTCCTTTCATTTCCCAAAATCATACTATTGGTCCTTTTGTTTGACTTTACCCTATGTATAGCTCCAGAGCCATTAACATCACACAATAGGTTTTTAAATGACTATTTGAATGTACATCATGTTATTTACTTTAAGCTATAGTCTGCTGGTATCAGCCAAAATCCAGTCACTAGACGACCCACTGAATCAAAGGAATTTTTGAAAGAGTTGGCATCCCATTCAGCTATTGATTGAATTGTTTTACACTTGCTGGAACTATCAACAGAATTTAGGCCATCATTCAGAATCTGAAACAGATTCTAAAATATTATCATACAACCTGTTTTATGCTCTTGATTTACATCCATATGCAGAGGGTAACAGTCAAAAAGAATACGCAAGTCATACATCTTAAATTGTTTGGAAACACTGAAACATACCAAATAACACACATTTCCTAATCATTTTTTCCTAAATAAATACACACAGCTAGAAAAGCAACTGCACTGTTGCTCAAAAAGTTATGCCCACTCTGTTTCCATTATTTTGCATAAGGATAGAAACTTTAATTTGGTCAGAGAACAAAGGTAAGTTTTAATATTGGCTATTCTAGCCTACTTCCATGCAGCTGTCTTTAAAAAACATTTTCCATTTCCTTTCTTACTTTCCTCCCCCTCAGCATTTCTCTTTCTGTGCATTCCAGAAAATTAATCAAGCTGAAAACTGCAATCAATCATGCCTACTGTAGAAGCAACTCAAGTTTAATCTGGATGTACTACAGACTACAATGTGGACACAAGCTGGATTCCACTCCCAGCAGAACATTATATCAATATTCAAATACAATACCAAGGTTTGCTGGTTGGAGTCTTAACAAACCCTGAAATATTTAACTGGTCTCATTCTCGACAAGAACTGCTTTCTCCCTAAACTGAAAAGCATTCAGAATTCAAACCTCAGTTTCCTAATATTCTTAAAAGTTACAAGTTGGATCCAATTCACACAACCCAAGTATTTTGCTGAATATAGTGGACCTTCAGTGTCCACTGGGGTTCAGTGCCAGTATCTCCTGTGGATACTAAAGTCTGTGGATGCTTGAGTCCCATTATATACAATGGCATAGTAAAATGACATCCCTTACATAAAATGAACAACTCAAAGGTTTGCTTTCTGGATTTTTTTCAAGCTGTGATTGGTTGAATCTGCAGATTTTTATTTTCAAGCCATGGTTGGTTGAATATGCGGATACAAAATCCATGGCATATGTTGAGTGAATTTCTGCAGAGTTCAAAAATATTATGAACCAATAAAATATTTGTGGTTCAAGATATGTAGACTGAAGTAATGCAGGACTATTCAACTTGACTCACATTCACAACAGGACAACTGGAAGTGGCTCCAGGGCTGTGTGCTTTCCATGGATCTGTCAACATGCTATAAAAAGAGGGTCGAAGGAATGGCACGGCTTTGATGTTTTCCTATAATCCTGTTCAGCATCTGCCTTAAAGAGATCTAGACAAACATCCCATCGAAACATTAAAAAATAGGTCATTGGCCATTGGTCATGCTGGCTTGAGTCAAGGGAGGTAGAGCCCAAACATCTGGAGTGCCATAGGCTCCCCTGGTTGAAACAAATAAATTCAAAAACCACAATGACAACTTCAGTTTGAAGACAGTTTGCTTTCCCTGTAAGATCAGCGGGATATGAGAGGAGCATCTATTCTGGAAAAGAGACTAAACTGAAAGTTTCAAGTCTACCTGTTTGATAATTGGTCAAACAAAAAGAAGTGTAGTTCTGAGGTTTAAAAATGATATCTTCCAGAACTGATACCATCTCCTAGAACTGTGTCACACACCAACAACTAACTTGAAGAAAAGCAAAGAAAAAAGCTTCTCTGCAACTAATATTGCAAATGAAACCATCCGTCAGTCTCTTTGCTCTCAGTTTCTTTACTCTTTTTGCCATTTCACATCTGACTTGCTTTTTGTAAATTCTTGTTCATGAAATCCTATTTTTCATATAAGAATGAGATGAGAAATCATTAGTTATCACACAATATGCTATTACTGAAGAGCCAGCATGGTGTAGTGATTTGAGCATTGGACTATGACCCTTGAGACCAAGGTTCAATTACCTGCTTGGCCATGGAAACTCTCTGGGTGACCTTGGGCACATGACATACTCTCAGGTCCAGAAAATGCTGTGATGGGTTCACCTTAGGGTTGCTGTAAGTTAAAACAACTTGAGGCATACAACAGCAGCGGCAGCAGCAGCAACAACAACATGCTATTACTGGTGACACCAAAGAAACAGTCTATGAAAAGAAAAGGAGGGGAACATGGCAAAGTTTATGGGCTATGCAAGATATTCAGAAGAGAGAAAATAAGACTACTGACAGGCAAATAAGACTACTGACAGGCAACACAATAAAAAAGAACAACTATCACGGTCAACCAACTCTTACTTAAATACTTTGGCAGTACCATTGTAATTTATATAATATACTACAGCAGAAGATTCCATTTTTGCATGTCAGGTAGCTTCACTCTCTTAAATATCAGAAATAGTATATTCATGTGTGTGTCTACAGATATGGAAGTGATGCAAGCCTAAATCAGTATGGCAACCTGTATCAAAAGCTTCATCCACAGTGTAACCGAAGAAGGAACTCAAGGATACATTTTCTACCATGACAGAAATTATCAGGAAACAAAACAGAAACTGTATGCTTTACCTAAATTATGAATTTCTATGCATATTGTCTCTTATCAGACTAAGGATGAGACAAATACTAAGTACACTACAAAAGCAATTATTACCAAACTCGTTGAAAACTCCAGTGTAAACTCCAGTGTAAATCAAGGTTAATTGGTCAGATTTACAGTGAGAAGCGCAGCAATTGCTACAGAAAAGTAGAAGATACAAGGAAAACACCTGGGAGCTTTTTAGATATATGCTTCTCCTTCACTTCTTCTGACAGAAGGATCTTGCTTAAGGGCCATTCATTTCCCAAGTCATGGGTCAAATGGAAATGCAACACGTGTTTTTCAAAGAGAAAACTCCCACTGACACAATTTTAATGAGCAGCAAGACATATGTGGGACAATGGGAAAAGAGCAGAGTGCATAATCTACTGATACCACAGAATTGGGCTGGGGAACCTGCAGCCCTCCCAATATTGTTGGTCTACAACTCCTACCTTGTGTAACTACTGGTTGGCTGGATATCACTTTCAATGCAACATCTTTTTCTCATTCTAGTTAGACACACAAAACATGCACATATTTCTGAAAAATATTACATAACAGGAAGAAAAAATGGCTACTTTAGCAGTACAACTGCTGGTGTCAGTATTAGCTTCTTTCTAGCACCAGGTCAACACATGGCTTTTTCTTCCATCTAAGCATTAGGAAGAACTTCCTCATGGTAAAAGCAGTTTGACAGTGGAATGTGTTGCCTCAGAGTGCCATGGAATTTCCTTCTTTGGAGGTTTTTGAACAGAAGCTGGATGGCCATCTGTTGGGAATGCTTTGGTGCTGGATTCCTGCATGGCAGGGACTCGATGGCCCCTGTGGTTCTTCCAATTCTATGATTCTATTAAAGCATGTAGGGCCTAATTGACCCATATACATGTGCTACTATATTTCTAATTTCTATGTATGGTTGTGAAATCTGTCCAGTAAAGAAAGCTGACAGGAAGAGAATCAACTCATATGAAATGGGGTGATGGATATCATGGATTGTCAAAAGCATCAATAAACACATCCTAAAGCAAATCAAGGCTGAGCTCTCCCTAGAAGCCAAAATGACCACAGTGAGGCTATCGCACTTTGAATATATATCAAGAAGCAACATGCCTCTTGGAAAAACAATTGCAAATGATTAGTAAAGAGGAAGCAGTAGAAAAAGAAAACATCATATTACAAGTGGATACACTTATGGAAGCCATAACTGCTCTGAGTCTGCAGAACCTGAGCATGGCTGTTGATGACAGAGTGTCCTGGAAGTCTGTCATTCATAAGGTCACACGTCAAAGCTAGCTTGATGGCAATTAACAACAATATGCACATGATTTTAGCTCTTTTATCCTTTTAAAATTCTTTTAACTTGTTTGAAGTGTTCTAAGATACTTTTATTTTTTTAATTATTTGACTTTAGTTTTGAACAGTTTGAATTGTTTGCATTGTTCTGTCTGTCTGCTACTTTGATATCTCATGATAAAAGGGTGGGATAAAAAATTTTTAATAAATAAATGAACAAACAGCTTTCTATGAAATATCCTTAATGTAGTAATAGTGACTAGATGCTCAAAACTGTAGCATATTTCACAATTAGATATCAAATCCTGGGTAATCATCTAACTAAAGTTCAAGAAAAAGTTTATTCCCCAACCCTAAATAGGAGCAAGCTGGACAATAAACATAAGTTGAAACAGTTTGTCTTTATTTATAGTATTTTAGCACATCTTTCTGTTATTTTTTCCCCTGTTGCTACAACTTGAAGAGTTGGGGCTTGTACAGGCATAGTGCTTAGTCAGGTGACTTTGCTTTGGAATCAAACACTGTCTTCCCTTCTGAAAACAAACTGCATGTTTCCTCAATGTCTACAATTTCTTTAACTAAGGCCAGTGATAACAAGGGTTTACAGTTGTCCCTGCACCTTTGTGAGTTGACTTTTGCAAATTTGATTATTTACTGACACCTCTGCTTCCCTTGTGCACTAACCGACATGTGCAAGGAACATGACGAGGGAAGGCATGCACTACAATGCTCTTCCACGTTGTCTCGCTGCAATCCCGGGTCCAGAAGGGAGCGCATCAGCAACTCTCCCTTCTGCACCCACTCGGTCCATGCGGAAGAGACCACAATGGTGCCACGTCTTCCTTCCACAGTGCACTCGGGCTTTTTCCAGTGCTGTGCTACATAAGGAAGTGTCGCCAATGTGCTTCAACAGCTTCTGCATGGCGAGAAGTGACAGGAGCACCACACAATCATAGCACCACACAATCATTTCCGTTTTGTGAAAACTGTGCAAGTGTGACGGTCTGCAACAGGATGGCAGCAGGACGGCGATGACATTACATGGAAGTGCGACCTGCCGACCACCGCCATCTTGTGGCAGAAACGAGACAGCTATGTCATGCAGAAAGGGCCTCAGTCTCTCATGCAAGCAGGTGGGGCGGGAATGGGATGAGGAGCATGAGGAAAGAAGGCATGCATGTGTGTTCCCTTGCTCTGTCACTCTCTTGGGCAGACACATAGGGGGAACAGGATGGAATGAGGACCACAACGAGGAGAGGCATACACATGCATGCATTCCTTTGCTTACTTGCTCTCTCAAGCAGCAGGCAGGCAGAAGGAACAGGATGGGATGGGGGAGCAAGAGAAGGAAGGCATACATGTGTGTTCCCTTGTTCATTTGTTCTCTTGGCAGATGGCGGGGGAATTGGATCGGAAGGGGGGGCTAGAGGAGAGAAGGCACGTCGAAGCCTTCTCTATGCCACTCACTCAAGTGGGAAAGAGGAAGATATTCACAGCTTTTTCACTTTTGCAAGAGTCCTGTGCCATGTTCAAAAGCAGAAGTAGCTTGCCACTGCAGCATCCTTATACATGGGAATTGAAGTTACTGCATCTTCATAGATTTGGCATCAGGTCTTAGTTGCCAGGAAACTTTATCTTTCAAAGTAACATTTACTCTTGATTTAACAGATTTCAGAAGAACGTACTTTGACACAGAGCAATATATTTCATTTATAAGAACAATATTGATATCTGAATTAAGTTACTAAATTCATATTTATTGTTTCCAAGATCTAATTAATAACAGTTGAACTTGAAGTTTGACTGAAGATGTTGGCCTGCAACTCCTCTTTCATTTAGCCACTTTATCTTGCAAGACCACAGCATAAAATAAAAGGCTCATAGGCAGATAAAGTACAATCAAATGTTCTCTAAATAGCTACATTTAAGAACACAGTGGTTACCCTTCCTTTCATAGGCTTTTCCTGCTGGCATTAAAAAGGAAACTAGGTTTTCTATATATACATATTGCCTTTAATAACGTACAGCAAAGGGCTTGCCTTTTTTTTTTAAAGAGGAATTTAAGAGTAGTGTTCTCTCCAACTCACAATTTTTCATTCCTGAAACTGCTTATAAAGAACAAAAAGGAACTAGCATGTCTACTGCACTAAACTCCCCACAATTCTACATATATAAACAACATCCTATTTCCAAAGCACGTAGATATCCCAGCTTCAGCAAACAGACTGTCTGAACAGCATTTACACAGAGCCATGTTCATTCATCACCTTCAAGTTTGATTACCAAGCCATTTCCTCTTGGCAGTCTCTACTGGTCAGTGGAATTAGGTTTTACATGGTCAGGATACCAAGGAATTAAAAGTACCCATAATTCTTTGCAGCTGCACAATTTGTTAAGAATCTGAAGCTTTGACAAGGAAAGGATTATTTAGGAACAAACATTCCTTCTTGCTTGCAGTTGTATCTGGAACATTCATGTGGACATGACCTCAACGCAGATTACTTTTCTGCAATAATGCCAAGAAGACACAGCTATCTAACAGAAACCCAATATTAGTCAGTACCACAGATAAATAGGAAAGGCATCCATTACTTCCATAGTACAGATTGTTCCTCATTGTACACTTGGACTGTGGATTGGACAGTTTCATTTAATACATGCCAAACATACCTCTACTTTTAGGAGATTTATTAAATAATTTAACAACCGTTACTGCCAAGATGTCTTTATGGTAGTCAGCAGGAATAACCACAACACCTCAAAACAAAACCTCTCATTTTATTCTCTTAGTTCCACTTCAAAAATCTATGACATTTCTTCATCCCCTTTATTTAAAATGTGCAGATCATGCACATTTTTTTCTCCAATGCACTAGCAATTTTCTTGCTTCCCCACACCCCCAAACTCAAGGATCTCTAAATAATAGGTAGGTAGTCTTAAAGAAGTACAATCAGTTCCTAGAGCTAGAAAAGTGAATCTGGGTCCCACCCCTGGCCTTTAGTCATGCTAGATGGGGCTGACACCAATTGGAGTCCATCATCTTGAACAGTCTTACTCAAAATGGTGATCTAAGGACCGGTGTTGGTCCATGAGCTGCTGGTTTGCAAGACGTTTTAAGGAAAGAAATAATTTTATCCAACATGCGCAAACACGGTACCAGTCCCTTGCATAGTAGAAAAATACAATGCCAGTTTCGTACATCAGATAGCCTGAAAAGAACAGGTTGCTTACCTGTAACTGTGGTTCTTCGAGTGGTCATCTGTGCCATCATACACTAGGAGCTTTAGCGCCTGCGCGGTAGCGTTCGGAAACTTCTAGAGCTTGTTCGCTTGGCGGGAACCCCTCCCCCACGCCGGTACTGCGCATGCTCCTCCCGCCGAGCAACGGTCTCTCCTCAGTTCTGTCGTCCGCCGTAGAACCTACAGGGACCTGAGAAAGAGGGGAGGAAGGGCGGGTGTGTATGATGGCACAGATGACCACTCGAAGAACCACAGTTACAGGTAAGCAACCTGTTCTTCTTCTTCGTGGTCTCTGTGCCTTCATACACTAGGAGACTGTGTAGCTTACCGGTCGGACGGCGGGTCAGGTCCTACAGCACGGAAGCCAACACCTCACGTCCAAACCGGGCATCTCTGCGCGACCGGCAGTCGAGCCTGTAGTGGCGCACGAAGGTCGATGGTTGGGACCAGGTCGCCACACGGCAGAGTTCATGCAGGTCAACTCCTCGCAGGAGGGCCGCAGAAGTAGCCACCGCTCTGGTGGAGTGGGCTCGAAGCAGGACTGGCGGAGGCTTCCTCGCGAGCTCATACGCCAGTTGAATAGTCCTCACCACCCATTTGGGGAAGCGCTGGGTGGACACTTTGAGGCCCTTCCGACGTCGCCCATAGCAAACGAAGAGATGCGGCGTCTGTCGGAAGGAAGCAGTCCTGTCCATGTAGAAGGCCACGGCCCGACGCACGTCCAGGGAGTGGAGAGACCGCTCCAACGGTGTCGTCGGGTTCGGGAAGAAGGCAGGCAGGATGATGTCCTGGTTGAGATGGAAACTGGACACCACCTTAGGCAGGAAGGAGATGTCAGGTCTCAGGACCACCTTGTCTCTGTGGAAGACCGTGAAGGGCTCATCGGATCGAAGAGCTGTGATCTCACCCGCTCGCCTCGCTGAGGTCACCGCTACCAAGAAGGCAGTTTTCATGGTCAGGAGCCTATCATCCGAGGTCACCATCGGCTCGAAGGGCGGCTTTGTCAGCTGCGAGAGCACCAGCGAGAGGGACCACGGCGGTAGCGGCGGTGATACCGGCGGGTAGAGATGATGAAGTCCTTTCAGGAACCGCTTAACGGTATCGTTCCTGAAGAAGGCCGAGGCAGCCGACCGTGGCGGTTGGTATGCCACGATCGCGGAAAGATACACCTTCAGGGATGGAAACGCCAGCCCCTGTTGCCGGAGGTGCAGGAGGAAATGCAGGACGGTAGAGAGCCCCGCGGGCGATACCGGCTCACTCCTCTCGTTAGCGAAGGTCAGGAAGCGTCGCCACTTGTATTGATAGTTGCGACGGGTGGATTCCTTCCTGGCCGCGACGAGGACGGTACCGAGCACGGGATCGTCTAGTGCGATATCCTCCAGGCATGGAGGGCCAGGCGCGGCAGGTCCGGATGGAGGACTCGGCCGCCGGAGTGGGAGAGCAGGTCCGGTGTCGGTGGCAACCGGAGCAGGTCGTCTCGTGCGGCTTGTAGCAGGGGTGCGAACCAATGTTGCCTCGGCCAGTACGGGGCTACCAGGATCGCGTCGGCTCGGTCGGCGAGGATCTTCGATATCGTACGGCCGAGCAGCGGGAACGGCGGGAACGCGTAGAGGAGTTCCCCGGTCCACGGAAACTGGAAAGCGTCCCCGATGGAGGCACGATCGTGGCCCGCTCTGGAACAGAATCGGCGACACTTCGCGTTTTCCCTGGTCGCGAAGAGGTCGATCGATGGTTCGCCCCAGCGGTCCCGAATCAGTCTGAACGCCTCTCCGGAGAGAGACCATTCGTGATGGGATGAGGTGTCCCTGCTGAGGGCGTCTGCCGTGGTGTTCTCCTGCCCGGCCAGGTGAACTGCCACGGGATGCGTATGCAGGCGAATGCACCATTCCCACAAGTCGAGTGCAATGTTGAGCAGGGTTGTGGAGTGAGTCCCTCCTTGTCTGTTGATGTAACAGACGGCGGTGGTATTGTCCGTCAGAACCAGGACCGTCCGCCCCGCTACGATGTGGCGGAACGCCCGTAGCGCTTTCAAGACGGCGAGCAGCTCCAGCGCGTTGATATGGAGAGCGGTCTCGTCATCGGTCCATCTGTCGCGGACTCTGAGATCGCCGCAGTGGGCACCCCATCCATACAGGGAGGCGTCGGTCATTACCGTCACCTTCGGTGTCGGCTGTTGGAAAGGCATCCCTGACATGAGATTGCGTCGCGACTGCCACCATCGGAGGGATGAGCGGACGTCTCACGGCAGCTGCAGTCGGAGTGTCTGTTCGTCTCGCAGGGGGTCGAATATGCGGACGAACCAGTGTTGAAGAGGTCTCGCTCTCAGCCTGGCAAGATATGTCACAGCGGTCGTCGCAGCCATGTAGCCCAAGAGCTGCTGGACGCTTCTCGCAGATAACGTCGGGGCCGTACGAGCGTGAGCGGCGGCCCGGATCAGGGTTTGGGCTCGAGACTCTGGTAGGTACGCCCTGGCGGAGGTCGAGTCGAGCGTCGCCCCGATGAAGTCCAATATCCTCGCCGGCTCGAGGTGGGACTTCTTCGGATTCACCTGTAGACCAAGGCGGGTCAGGAGTGACAACGTCATGTGGACGTCATGGTAAAGTCTCTGTTTGCAGGACGCCACCAACAGCCAATCGTCGAGGTAAGGGAAGACAGAAGCACCCTTCGTCCGCAGGAAGGATACCACCGGGGCCATGCACTTGGTGAAGACCCTTGGGGCAGTCGAGAGTCCGAACGGCAGCACCTTGTACTGGTAACAGGTGTCGTCGACTGCGAAGCGGAGGTACCGTCTGTGCTGCGGGCGAATGGCGATGTGGAAGTATGCGTCTCGGAGATCGATGGAGGCGAACCAGTCCCCTCGATGTAGGAAGGGCAGGATCGACGGTATCGTGACCATCTTGAACCTCTTGGGGCGGATGTAGTAGTTCACCCCTCTGAGGTCTAGGATCGGCCGGAGGGTACCGTCGGCTTTCGGTACCGTGAAGTACCTGGAGAAGAAGCCGGTGGTCTTGGCCTCTTGCGGGAGCTGCTCGATCGCCCCTTTCTGGAGGAGGGATTGGATCTCTTCCAGGAGGGCCGGACTCGACGGCGTGGAATAGTAAACGCCTCGAGGAGGAATTCGAGAAACTCGATGGCGTAGCCAAGACGGACGATGGAAAGCACCCAAGAGTCCGTAGTGACACATTGCCACTCCGCGAGATGTCGAGCCAGAGTCGGTCGGTCTCCGAGCGCTGATGGTAGGCTGAAGAGTGGGTATTGGTAGGTCCTGCCAGGCACGTCAAAACCGAGACTTTGTCTCGGAGGAGGACTTCTTGGACGAAGCCGGGCGTCGTCTAATCGTGCGTCTGGCCGATGAGCCGGAGGACGGTCTCGACTGTCCAGACTGGGCCGAACGCTGGAACGACGAGGTGGAAGATCGTCGCCAGGATGGGCGGAAGGTGGAGGCCCTGCGGGCTTGCGTGGCCGGCTGTAGCCCGATCTTCTTGGCGGTCAGCCTCGCCTTAACGAGATTGTCCAAAGCTTCGTCTGTGGACGAATTGAATAGGCCCTCACCGTCGAAGGGGAGATCTTCAATCCTCCTTCTGGTGTCCTCCTGGATGTCGGCCGGCCGCAGCCAAGCATGGCGGCGCAGGCCGATGGATCCCGCCATGACCCGGGAGGCAATCTCCACTGCGTGCCTGGAGGAGGCCATCTGCTGCCGAGCGATGGAGATGGCCTCGTTGAAGATCACGGAGGAGGCTTGGCGGATGTCCTCCGGTACCGCCTCCATCGCCGGTTGCAGGCGATCGAGCACTTTTTTCAGGTATGCCGCGAGGCAAGCCTGAGTGTTGGACAGCCTGATCTGCAAGGAGGCGGCGGAATAGAACCTTCTTGCATAGGCGTCCAACTTCCTGCCCTCTTTGTCCGGCGGGGTGGTGTGCTGCCTGCCGGAGCCTTTCGTCTGTGCCGACTCGACCACCACAGAGTTCGGTGCAGGGTGATTAAAGAGATAACCGGCGTTATCCTTCTGCACCCTGTAGAGGTGTTCCAACCGCTGCGGTATCGGCTGAGCCGAGGCCGGCCTATCCCAGGCGGCCTTCACCAGTCTGGATACCCGGGGCAGGAGAGGCAGCGGGGCCGTGGCAGGTTGCTTCCCTTCAAAGACGGAGAAGACTGGATCGTCGTCCTCCGGCTCCGCATCGGCGATCTTCAGGCCGAGGGTAGTAGCCATGCGGAGCAGCATCGCAGAGAACTGGTGGACGTCCTCTGGAGCAGAATCTGGGATCGGGTCCCCGAATCCCAGCGGAGGAGACTCCTGGGAGGCCGCCTCAGACACCTCTGATTCCGCACTCGAGTCGTACGACTCTGAGGTCAGTGAGTCCTCTCGCCGCTCAGTTGCTGGCTCCTTCGTAGTCGCCACAGGTGTTGCCTTCCTAGGCTTCTCTGCAGCCGGGGCGGTGGTAGTAGCAGCGTCCCGCTTGGGCTGGCTGACTACTGACTTCACCTTCTTAGTGGTGACAGGGGTAGTCTGGCAGGCTGACGTCGTCGTAGCCCGCTCAGTCACCACCGACTCCGTAGGGCGCGTCGCCGTTGCCGTGACCCTAGGAGGTGGCGATATCGCCCGATACCGAGGTGAAGGCTCCCTCGCCCTATGATATCGAGGAGAGGGAGAGCGGCTGAAGGAGCGGCGGTCCGACGGAGATCAGCTTCGGCGTCGACGGTACCGAGCCTCGTCCCCTCTAGGCGAGCGCAATTCGCGCTGTCGACGAGGTGACCGGGACCTCCGGAAGGTCTCCCAGCGACTCGGGCCACGATGGTACCGATCCCGGTACGATGGCGAATGTGACCGATAAGAGGCCGGGCGCTCTCTCCATTCAGATTCCCTCGCGTACCTGGCCACGTAGGACGCCGAGGTGTATCTGGAGGCAGACGAGCGAGGTTGTTCCTCTCTTGTCTCCCTAGGAGGCGGCGAGGCCACCGGACGCTCGGAAGAGCGGGACCGGGACCGGAAGGCGGTCGAACGCCGCTCCGGAGAAGCAGAGGGCTCTCTCTGCTGCAGGTCGGCCGACCTGCGACGGCTAGGAGGGCGGTGGCGCTCCTCCACCAGGGTTGGAGGGTCTGCCACAGGCGAGTCCGGGCGCTGTTGGGGAACGTCCTCGATCTCATCATCCGAGAGATCGACGGACTCGCCTCGCCCTTTGGAAGGCTGCTGAGTAGGAGGAGGAGTAGGAGGTTGAACGTCCCCAGCCGGGGAGCGCTTCTTCTCCTTCTTCTTCTTCTCCTTCTCCTTGCCCTTGCCTCCGTCCGGAGCAGGGCGCTTTTTAGCAGGCGTCTCCGTCAGGGGAGCCTCAGCCTTCCTCGCCGTCGAGGATCCTTTCGCTGACTTGGCAGCCGCCGACAGCTTCGGGATCCTCGGTAACGCCGAGATCGGCGTTTCGCCGGTACCGAGCCCGATACCGACGAGGTGGACGGAACGGCAGCCGCCGATACCGTCGATGGCGTGGTCGTCTTCTTGTCGGCCATCTTGGAAGTGGAGGTCTCGTCTATCGCCCGCAGAGACTGTTCCCAACAATAAGACTTAAGTCTCGCGGACCGGTTGCGGAGAGTTTGGGGAGTAAAATCCCGGCAAATTGGGCAAGTCCGAATGTTGTGGGACTCACCCAAACAGAAGAGACACTCCTTGTGGCCGTCGTTGAGGGCAACTTTGCGCCCGCAGGACACTCACTTCTTGAAGAGCGCGGACATAAGATGAAGAACGCCAAACTGCGAAAATCCGAAAAGACCAAAAGCCGAAGGGGGAGTCCGAAAGAGAGGTCAGAGACAGTCCAAAATCCGTAAAACCGTGAAAACAGCAAGCCAAGCACAAAAGTGAGAGGAACAAACCAAAGAACCTTCCGTACGCGACGGCGGAGGAGAAAGAACTGAGGAGAGACCGTTGCTCGGCGGGAGGAGCATGCGCAGTACCGGCGTGGGGGAGGGGTTCCCGCCAAGCGAACAAGCTCTAGAAGTTTCCGAACGCTACCGTGCAGGCGCTAAAGCTCCTAGTGTATGAAGGCACAGAGACCACGAAGAAGAAGCACTGATCTAGATGATGACAGATTTCACAGCCTTGTCCTAGGGAATGTATACATTACTTAACCACACCAACTTCCTACTGCTTTGTCATCATTGTGAGTATGTCTCATATGGACTATGTGAGAAAATGCTGGCCAGCGTTTGGTCCCACTTTTCAAGACAACAGAAGATAGGGACAATTCTTCTCCTCCCTCTCATACAAATTCCTCCCTCATCATTATGATGTTCTTTACAATCTCTCTGTCTGCACAAAAGGAGAGCAGGCAATATTGATCAAACCAAACTTTAGTTATAATTCACAAGAGTCAAACTTTTTTTTTCCTTTTAGAAATATTCTTTGGGTCAAATTAACTAGAATTTAATTAATTCTGTTGTTCTGTATGTTGCTCAAAAGAAGAACTTGGAATCTTACTTTGAAGAATATAATGAGGCCAACCATAACCTAACAGCAGTAGGATGATTCTCTGAAAGCAAAGGCATCATCCTGCACTGCTCAGTAATGGTTGGCTTCAATGTACCATTGTACTCATTTGTCTTCAGAGTAACTTTTCATGTTCTCCTCAAAAGTAAACACAGGGGACTTGACTGAGACACTTACCTGGAGTGTAAGTGTAGAGGAGCTTCAACCCTTTGATGCCCTATTGCAACCTTTAACTGTAAAAGTTGCAACAGGATTAGTATTTGCATTACCAAAATGGAATCCCATGAAATGCATGCATCTATTTTGATCATTCAGATTGCAATGAGCACATGGTGGTGGAGGGGTGTTAATCTAAGATAAGATAACAAAGGAGGAATGCAAAGGGCTAAAGTGTGCCATTTCCCATACCAGGGCTGGGAATCATGTAATCATTTTGGGCTGCAACTGCCATCAGCTTTTAGCCAATGAATGTTGAATGCTGGGAACTGCAGTCCAACAACACCTAGAAGGCCACTTTTGGAAAGTATGAATGCAGACTGGACTCCTCTGATTTTACCTCTGAGTAAGCCAAAAAAAAAAAAAAAAAACATGCTACATCTTTTAAGTACCATCTTGACATGTCAGCGATTCACAAATGCACTGGAGTTCCAGGTGGCATTTTAGTAAGTCAGAAGCACTTCTACAAAAGTCCCAGTAAGTATTAAGTCAGGCAGAAGGTATTATACTCCATGAATAATTTTTTTTTCCTGCTCCAGTTACATATAAAATGTATGTAGCTATACATTTCCTATTCTGTATCTGGGGACAGGCAGTAGATACAGGAATGTTGTTATTTAGCACAAAAGTAAGCCACCTGCAGCATGCGGCTTTCCAGATACATGTCTCCAAATGCTGCCAGTTAATGGGCTAAATTATAACCAGAAGAGTTTTTAAAAGTATTTTCTATATGGAAAAAACAAAGAGTGTTTTAACAACAAGTTCTGCAGGGAAAAAACACTAGGAGGCAAGGGAGATAATATCCACAGGTGTTTCCTTGGAGGCTTCAATCTGGTTAAAGAAGAGGAAATGGATCTCAAGGCTACAAATCATTAGCATCTCTAATGCATTTGCGAATTCCTACTGTGGAAAATCAGCCTGTAAAAACAGGCCATTTCCAATAAGTGCCTGGTCTGGTTTCCTATACCGTTTAATTTCTGATGAATTTTATGAGAACTATGTTACATATTTTACCTCTCATATGGTTTAGATTTGACAATAAAATATTTGCATCCCGCTCTGCTCTTTTTTAGGCTTCGAAAAACAGATGTGTCCCATAGAACAAGACTATGCAAGGTTACACTCCTATCTCCAAACAAGCTAAGCCAAGACAGCATTTTTCCCTTCTCCATCAATCTCCAGATAAGATGACAGGTTAGGAAGTACATCTTGACAGAAAAATGGAAACCTTCTTTAAAAGGCCACAATGAACCATCTCTGTTTTTTTCCCCCTCAGAACAGTTCTCTGTCATATTGGGCAGCCTTCTAAATCTTATTAAAAATCTGCATTTGGCATTTCTGCCTTTATCTTTTATCTCTCTGTAATAATTAGTTTAGACATATTAAATAATGCTCTGGAGAATGTTTCAAGTCTGTAAGTATCATCAGAAAAAAGAAGAGGAATTTAAGACAGAGGTATAACCACATGGTTACATTCATATATTAACCAAATTGTATTGAAGGGAAGAACTGATAATAAACTGGCTACTGCTCTATTTCATTGGTGTCAGATTCCAGTCCAGTAATTTACATCTAAATTTTGCTGCTGTGAACAGTCTACTATTGTTCTGATAATTATAAATTCTGTACCAACTAACAATATACACCTGTAGGTATACAAAGCAATAGGAGAGGTTTTTCCAATTAATCCTACCATGAAATAAGACAGGACATTTTAGCCATATTCTTTCGTCAAGTCCACACAGAACTAAACCTACAGTCTAGGCATTCTAATACTTTGTTTACAACTGTGCAAGTGAGAATGTTCCCAAATTTCAGTCACTTCTCATGAAGGATTTTTTTCCCTATGACTTGAGGAAAAACTTTCTTTGCAAGTCTATTTATTTTTGTTACTGAGTACTTCTTTGTTTCACCCATATAACATGACTTTGAGAGAGGCAACACTAAACGTCCTTTGAAAAGAACAGAGCAGACCTCAGAAGTGTATGATATCACCAGGATGACCTCTATGTAAAGTACAACAACTGTACACAACTACATCTATATTTGATGTATGAACACTCAAACTTCAAATGATATCCTATCACTTTCCCTAAAGTGACCATTACGAGTAAAGGAACTTCAGACTAAGTGATCGCTGTTTCAATTCATCAAGATAGTCTCATCTATCACCATAACTCTGTAGTAAAATAAAGGTTCATCATTTCACTATGTACGCCAGGATGCTGATGTTATCCACAGTTATGATTTGCGAATCACTAGTCTCAATGATACAAAGATCACTATCAGCATTTCTGAATTTAATTTTCCTTGGATCTCAGGCCATTTCTGCACTACACTGTTATAATGCTATTATTCCACTTTCAACATCCTGTGGAACGCTGGGGTTTGTAGTTTACCAAGGCCAAATCACTCTCTGGCTGAGAATTCTAAATGCCCCTCCCTGAACTGCAAACTCCAGGATTCCACAGGATGTTGAAAGTGGAATAATAGCACTGTAACAGTGTAGTGTGGAAACAGCCTTACTCCTTACAATATCCCACCATGAACCAAATGTACAGCATACAAAGAAGAAATTCTGGATAACAGTTCATGCATGTAATGAAGTGAACTATATCTCAAGAAAGTTTATCAGTTGTAATACCCAGATTTAGCCTAAACATTTAACCTTGATGCCATGACAAAAAGACAGACACTTAATTTTATTCATATAGTTAACAGTAAATTTTTTGAACTTACCTCAGTGAAATCTTTCAAGCAACTTTTGACCTTACTCTGTATGAGTGAAAGAATAACTGGGGTGCCCTGTCCCCCAAGTAAAGTTCATGTACACTTCATAGCCTATATTTTAAATAAGACTATCCCATATATTTTAAATCAGATTATTAAAATATGTCCTCCAAATTTAGAGAAGATCCATCCAGCTGTTTTCACATCATTCAGTAACAACCATACAATCAGATAGACATTTTTACTTATACAGAGAATTGTGCCATTTTTAAAATGACAGATGAATTTTTATTCCTCATACATAAACATAAATTTTCAAAGTTGCTGTAAATAACTTTTCTTACCTTCCCCGTTCTACTGCCAGGGCATCGATTTCATCAAAGAACAATATGGAAGGTGAAACAGCTCGAGCTTTCCTAAATATCTGACAAACCACAGCAAGATGTCAAAAAGCAGTGGAAATTAGGTTGTTGAAAAATGTTTTGTGATTACTAACTCCCCTGAGACTCCATGAGCTTAAAAAACCCCCCCACATTTCTAGAGCTTTTCAAAGGGTCTCCTCCAGAGGGCTTCTTCCTCTTTTACCAACAGGTTCTCCCAGCAGGTTTACCTGTCAGTTACAACTAGCAGCAGCATCTGGCTGTGAGCCACCCACCATTTTAACTATCTACAGTGTCCATAATACAGCACGGCTTTGCTATGGATATTTAAAGGTTCATCTTCCTGAAAATAGCTGTCTATGATCTAGTTTTGTCAAAGATGTAGCCATGTCAGTCTCTTGCAGCATAAAAAGTAGGAAGGAAGGGGGATATAGCAGCCCCTTTAAGACTAACTGCTTTCCATTTTTGCATTTATGAAATACAGAGAGTATATGGCACAAAAACAACACTATTATTAAGCAGTTAAATTTGTAACAGTTTGGGGTTTGGAAAAATTTTTTAAAGGGTATTAATTACACTTACATCTCCAAGCCCTACTTCCAAATAGTTACCATTATATTCAAAATGCTTACAATTTTTTTAAAAAGCAACTTTTTTTCCTTTCTCCTTTCTCAAAACTAAATATAGCAGTTTAGTTACTGAAAAAAGACATCTGAATGTTATAGGCTACTGCCCTGTAGTACAAACACACATACTCTCCTCCTGTCCGTGTCTTCACTACTTTACTGACTACTACAGAACATGAGGCAGTAGTATGACCCACTTGCACTAAATGTTACCAAACACTTGGACTACGTGATTGGTATCTCTCCTCTACTATTTGGGGATCCTCCATAAGTATACAAGTAACAATATAGATTTCAGTTACATTTATCCCTTGTAAAGTTACAACACTAATTATAGCTTAATTATACCTTCATTATGAGACAAAGAAATTACAAATAATTTGTAATTAACTACTTCCAAGCTCTGTAACATCTTACCTCTCTGACTGCACGTTCAGATTCTCCAACATATTTGTTCATCAGTTCAGGTCCCTATTTGGAGGAAAAAACAGACAATTTTTAAGGATTTTTGTTTTCATTATATTATATATGTTCTAAGCTTTAAAAAACTAGTATCCCCCAATGGATAAAGGAGATTCAGCTATTGTTAGATATGCCTTGGTTCCATCTTGAGCAGACCACTGCAAACTGTTCTACATGCAGGTATCCTTTAAAAGCATTTTGAAACTCTAGTTGAGCCAAAATGTAGCATCTAGACTGCTATTTAGATTATACTGCATGAAGCATATTTCTCTTAACTTTGTTCCATCTGCTCTGACTTCCAATTCACCTCCAATATTTTGAGCTCAACTGAAGGTGCAGATTGTTAGTCACAAATTGTTAAACAATCTGAAACTAGGATTCTTGAAGAACCATATCGACCAACTATGGCCTCTCTTTCTCTCTCCCTTCCACTCCATATTTTAAAACTCAAGGACACTGTGTGATTTCTGCATTCCATACTGTACCTAACAATGCACCTGAAAGTCATGATCAGCCACAGTCTGTGTTAATCACAATTTGCTGCTTAAGCCACAGAATGCACAAACTATAGTTTACTTTCCCTTCCCAGATTTGATTCTCTCACATCCATTCTGTCAGTTCCTGTTTAAGGTAAGTAGCAAGAAAAGAAAACAAGAACAAATGATGGTGATACATGTGGATGTCACAGCAAGCCATGATTTGGACAAGGTAGAATTTCTAAAACAACAACAAATCATAAGTTCAGATTTTGATTTGCAGCTGTTTAACAATCTCTGGCTAATAAGCAGAGGAAGCTTCACATCATAGTAAAACGGACTGCATCAAACCATACAGTGGTTTATTGTGACCTTCAAATGTGAGCAGTACATTCACATTATATAAAATGGTAACAAGAGCTATTCAGCTGCATGTCTGTGAAAGAGATCCAACACTGTACACATCTGCATGACGGGAGCAGCCCTCTGGATAACTAAAATGATATGACTCACTCTTTCTCTATTGCAGTCTAGTTCACAAACAGGTCTGCAGTATGGAATTCTATGTAAAATGTGCTAATTTGTAAATAATTCATTAGTAACTGAGCTACCATGCTTTATATTTCACATTTTTTGCTCACTAAACAATGAAGGATCAGCTAGAAATTCCTGTCAGAACACTAGCCAGTCTTCTTTCAGAGGTTCAATGACAGTTGCTCATAAAGCAGAGCAGTGAGCTGTCCAAGCATAATTAATCCACTTTAACTGCAGCAGCCAAGAGGAAGAGAGAAAATAGCAGAGGAAATTTTAACTGGAAAGTATTTTGACGTAACTGACCCAGATGACAAACCAAACTTAACTACATATCAAGTGCAGAGAGGCATTTGAGGAGGGATACAGGAAGTCAGCAAATGCCAAGGTGAAGTCAGAACTCTGACAGCAGTGTATATTTTTGAAATTATTGCTAAGCAGGAGAAAAAAGCAACAGCTAACACTGAAAGGATCTTGTTTAAACCAGAAAATCTGACACCAGGAACATTTTCTACCAAAAAGCCTTTACCGCAATTGGGCACGCTTGCTAAATACAAACAATTTTAGAGCTCCTGACTCTCTTCCATCTACATAACAGTGTTCTTTAAAGTTGTGCAACTAATATTTGTTAGTACTTAATACTCTTAAAATCCAAAAAGTAGAACACTGTTTGATAATCCTCTACAATATGAACACTATACTCAACTAGTTAACTTCCTCTTTTTTGAGAAATGTCAACCTAAGTGTCAAGCAAAAGTTCACATGTAATTTTTTAAAATCAGTTTTAGTAAGCAAAGGTTATTTGGCAAAGAATGTTCTCGTATCAAAAACAGCATGCAGGGAAAAGGATTAAGTAGCTCATCCCCACTTCTCTACACAAAATCACCCACTCCAAAACTTGTTTGTGTTTACAAAAAATGGTGGTTGGGTTTTTGTGGCACAAATCTGAATGTAAAATGATATGCACACTGATGGTGGGAATTCTGATGTGAATACTTCCAAGTGCTATGGTTTCTGAAAATTGTTGGTTGTTCTTATGTGTCTCCAAGTCAATATTGGCTCATGGCAACCTTATTATAGAATTTCTCGGCAAGATATATTCAGGGTAGATTTGCTATTGTCCTCTTCTTAGGGTGAGAGAGTATGAGTTGCCATAAGTCAACCAGTGTTACCCTAAGAGGTGGGAGATGTTGGGGTCCACCCACAATGCCAGCTTCTCCTTAGAATTTGGGAAAATTATAGCTCAAAGGAAGCCTGAATAATGATAATGGCAGGATCTTTTCACCTATGTAGACAAATACTAACTTAGATAGGACTGCAGTTAAAGTTAAACAAAGTATTTTATTTGAATTGACAAACATACAAGAAATCAGATGCTCTAACCACACAGGGCTATCAGAAAATGACGCAGGAAAGGTTGGATAGAGAGAGATTGGGATGGAAAAGATGATAGCTACCAGACTTGAGGAGGTTAAAGCAGAGAGGCTCAGATAGCATCTGAGGGTAGCACAGAGGAACAGCAATCTACCGGTATATTTCTCTTCTAAATTGGATGCTAAATGATGTAATCTCTTAGGACTATCAGCAAGCACCCAATAAAGTTTCCTGGCCTTGTTATCCTAAGCTGAGACTTCTTTTCCTTTGTCAAAACAAGACTTTGTGTCAACTCTTATTTAAAAGAGATGTATACAGTTCTGTAGAAGTGACATCTCACACATCACACATGGAATGGGAAGCAATGTTCTGCTTTATAAGCCACATAGAACAGGAACTGTTAAGTATGAAGTGTCCCTGTTCCACAAGAATGCTATAATTCATATAAGAGCAGAATGGCCACTTGCCTTCACTGCCAAGAAGTTCAGCCCACTTTCATGGGCCAAAGCCTTAGCAATCATTGTTTTTGAACATCCTGGAGGTCCATACAGAAGTACGCCTTTTGGTGGCTGAATACCCATTCGAGTGAATGATTCAGGATGCTTCAGAGGCCATTCAACTGCTTGTTTCAGTTTTAATTTGACATCTTCCAGCCCTCCAATGTCTGACCAGGATACCTGTAAAACAAAGAAAACAATTTCATTAATCAGTAGAAGACACTATGAAGTGTACAAGGATGAAAGTGCACAGTCATTTGTGTACATTCTCTTCTCCCTCTGGTTTTAATCCAGAACATTGTCATCCTTGTTGTTTTACATCTCCTTAAATATTCACACATCTCTTCTCCTTGTATATCCTTTCACTGGCTACCAGTTCAGGCCAAGGCCTATTTCAAACTTTGGTTCTGGTATTTAAGGTTATGCACTTTAATCTCCCCCAGTACCCACCAGCTTGGCTAGGATGGTATTTACCATTTAGGAATCTAAGGTCTTTGGGCAAAGGATTATTGTCTGTTCCACTGATGCACACAGCCTTGTCAAGGCTGCAAGCTTTTCAAGATCTGGCTCTCCATCTGTGTCTTTCTTTGCACCTCCAGCTGCAGGAGGATCTCACCCATTTTCGTACAAGGTTGAAGGCTTTCTTCTTTTATTTGCCAGATCAAGCTGTTGAGTTGTCCCTGAGGTTGCTAAGGTGCATAGTGACTGGTGGGGTGTTGGAGATTTCATTTTAAGTATATTTATAGTGTTATGATTTATTGTCCTTGTCTTTGACTGTATGTGGATGCGCCGCACTTCAGTGAAAAGTGTATTATAAATAAATATCATTACTGTCATCATCATCACCACTATCACCCCCATCCCCATCATCATCATCATCTAATCTGGCAAGGAAAAATAGCAATTCAAATAATTGTTTAAGTCGACTTTTCTATTGATATCTATCCCTGTATTTCCCAAATACTGAGAATAACTTTGTATTCTCAGTATTTGAAAGGAATAACCTTTCCATTTCAACCTAAGACTGAGGGAAATATAAGAATATTTTAAAGATGGAGGATGCCTTTAAAATACTCCCATGTGAGGTCTCTCTTGTGACTAGCAGCTATGACAGTTTGTGATTCTGTCACATGAAATGGAAGGGAACAATATTCTACAATTTATCTGGTTTAGTTGGTCAAGTCAAAGACTAGCTGCAATCTTCTTCCATCTTTTTTCTTTCCCAGAAAGCTGCCTCCACAGAGCATCATTAAAACTTGAACTTTCTCAAGGGAAATACCTATAGAGGGGTATCAGTTCTGAGACACGTTCCAAGCATCCTCCAGCACTCCAACCCTCACCTCTGATCCACCCTCCCTCTCTCAAAGCAACCACTTTGCCCATTGACAACTAAGGATCTCTGGGCCTACTGACCACATGTCTTCTCTAGTGTCTCAGTCTTCAAACTATCATTTTAGAATATTGTACAGGGGAAAACTTACTTTTGGCACATCAATTGCCACTTCCCTCATAGCACTGGGTCTGACATCATTCATTGCCTGTCGAAAGTCACCGCAAGTGATTATCACTGATCCAGACAACTCATCATCTGAGACATTTGCCTTCTTCCCAAGCACTCTCCGCAAAGCATATAGTCCTATAGGAATTATGAACAGAGCTATATAACATACAACATACAGCATAAGAACACCACAGCATAAGAGATCCTTATCTTCATCTGAAATAAATAAGCAGGACATGATTTTGCAAAATTTTAGTTTATGAAGTAAGATCTTCCCTTGTGATAGAAAATAAGAAAGAAGAAACAAAGAATAATAAGGATACTAGTCTTATTTCTTAAGCACGAAAGACACTGGGCACTGGAACAAAGTAAAATCAAAATCAATAGACACTGCCTGCAGGCTTACAAATAAAGTTATACAAAATGATTTATTTATTTATTTTATTTGTATCCCGCCTCTCCACATGGATCGAGGCAGCGAACAACATGAAATACATTATACATTACAAATAGCATGTATGGTTTACAATGTGTTTTAGCCAATTGCCCCCAACAAGCTGGGTACTCATTTTACCGACCTGCGGAAGGATGGAAGGCTGAGTCAACCTGGAGCCCGGCAGGATCGAACTCACAACCTTGTGGCTGCAGTACTCGCATTTAACCACTGCACCACCAGGGCTCCATCAAACTGAGGTCTGATATGATAGAAACATGTTTGACACTTCTACTGTGCCTCTAATCTGGAACCAGATATAGCCAAATCACCTACGCAACCAGTAAAAGTTTAACCTCCTAAGTAAAATTTTCAGGGACAACACAAAATCACCACCCATCACTCTATACCCTATGCCATTCAGCAGAGTTTCCCAACCTTCTGTGTTACATGGACTTTTTTCTTCCCTGACTGAAAGAGCTTGCTATGGGGAGGAGATGATGGGGAAGCCTATTTCTGCCAGCCCAGTACCACTTATCCAAATCAGGATCCAACCCACCTTGCTGGAAGTAAGCAATAAAGTTTTCATAATTTAAGATGGAGAGAGAAATAAGGTCAGAACACTGTAAATTAAACTCTGAATCAAGTAAGATATAAGCCTGCACACATCACCACAGAGGTCAGTGTTGTAAAATCTTATTTCAATTAAAGCAATCATGAGATACAGACTGAAGGCAAGCCCTCCATTCTTCCCGTTTCCTCTTGTTAGCATCATTTGTTGCTGCCTGCCCCACTGACCCTTGACCTTAAATAGCTGCTGCATTATTGCCAGGAAAGGGTCGAGTCAATACCTTGCCAGGAAGATAAATATATGCTCCTCTCCTTTAAAAGCTGTTTAGATCAGACTTCTAATTTGTAAGACAGTACAAACACTAAGTAATGAACTCACATTTTGTTTAAACTACTTTTCAGAAAAGAACAAACATCTGACCAACACAAAGGAAGTTTTTAATATGGGGTCATTCAGAGCGCAGTTTGGATCAGATACAGGCTTTACCCTGAATTCTAAGCTGGCTTTGAGCACATACTTATGTGTCAGATGGCACCTATTTCCGGTGGCTCAGTGAACAATCATGTTCTGTTAACACTGACTAATTACTTGATCCATTTTGCAAATCTTATTCAATATAAGTAACCATTAGACACATCTCAAAAAAAAGTTTACTAATGATATTATAAAGTCCATAAGGATTCTGCAAAGGAATCTTCACCAGTTGCTGTGTTATACTATTCAACAGTCATGGACTAGTAGTAGTATATGGCTTTTAAAATGTGCAAAGGTACAAGACTAAAGCACTTGGTTTAGTGCTTTAGGACTAACACAGAAAATATAGAAATAAGGCTATCCTATATAATGTTAAAGCCAAAACTTTGTATGTTTCTGTTCTCTAGTCGCACATTTGTTCTTGTTGACTGTAGCTCAAAGTTTCTCAACCAGGTTCCTTGAAACCCTAGAGTTCTACAAGAGATCATGATTTTAAAAAAGGAAACATTTTTTTCAGCTCTGGATATCTTAAGTTTTATGCAGGGGTTCCCTGAGACCTAAAAATTACTTTCAAGCGTTCCTCTATGGTTAAAAAAAAAGTTGAGAAAGACTTCCCTAGGCACATAATCAAATACACAACCAGTTCTGCAACCAACTGCATACCTGAAAACTGTTAGACTTCCCTCTCCTTCTGTACAGTTCTAGGAGCCTGTAAGCTCAAAGTATTTTCTGCTAGAAGAATGAGACTATTTGGTATTGGTTTAAATGTTACTGCAAATTAGAAAGCATATAAGAATAACAATAGAGCCATGGGCACCTTGTTACATTTTACAGTGACACCCTTCAGCTACTATTTTTAAAAGGATATACGGTCTTGGGCCTAAATATCCTAAGGGTGCCAGATCCCATCTGATCTTGAAAGGTAAGCAAGGTCAACTCCAGTTAGCACTTGGAGGGAAGACTTCCCCCAATGAATTCCAGGTGCTATAGGACAAATTTCAGATAAAATAACTGGCAAAACCACCTCTGAGTACTCCTTGCCTAAGAAAACCCTTTGAAATTCATAGGGTCACCACTTTATTGAACAGGTAACTTGAAGGTACATACACACACATAATGACTTGACTACGTATGGCAGTCAGGAGAGTCAGAAGCTGTGCTTCTAGAGATAATAAAGAACTCTTTCATAATTTGAAAACGATCCTTAATTTTTGCCAAGAGCACTCCCATGACTACCACCAGCTGCTACACTGTAGTTGTTATAGCACAGCATAGGAAACATGGCCACAGGAAGCAGCAGGCAGATCTCGTTCACTGCACTGGAGCATGGATGTGTCATCAGGTAAATCTCTATGAATGTAACTCAAAAAAAAGATAACGTTACTCTTTTTGCAATGTAACTGCAACTTTTGTTTTGTTTTGTTATGAGTTAGGCTCACTAAATGGCAGAGGAATATCATGCTCTCTTGTGGTTGTTAAGGTGACCCCCTCTCTCAGACCAATAGGAAGAAAGAACGTTTTATATCACAGGCCAGCATCCAGCATCTTATGGCACTTAGATTTTGTTGTAACTATTCAAAAACCATTACTTTTGAAAAAGAGGAAAGGAGTTACTTTTTAAAAAATACAATGGGTCCCCAGTATCCCTGAGGGATTCATTCCCAGAGTTGCCATGGACAATGAAAAACGGGGGTAACAAAACACGATTTTTTCAATGAAATGAACAAAATGGGTATCAAAATGGGCATGCAGCTGAAACTTGACAGAACTTTAGAATCTAAGAGAAAGAAGGCTTTGTAGCTATTATTTGTAGTTCAAAGCCAGGCTACAACCAATAAAGGCATAAAAATTAACATGTGGACCAAAAAGAGATGGGAACAAAATGTTTTTTGACTGCTTTTCCCCTTGGACAAGTGAAACTATGGATACAGGTCACATATACCTACTGTAGTCACTACAGAAGTTGCTAACTATTCTTTGGAAGGCTTGGAAATACAGCTGTAATTATTTGAAGTAACTTTCCAAGGTCTGAATGTAACAAAGCAATAAGTGTCAATGTTTACAAGCAAAACTTCAAAAGGTGGAAAAAACAATCCTCTGACTCTTTTGTAAGCAAATGTTCTACAGATGTAATTATTCTTTAATATGACTGGCGGTTAAAACTTCTGAAACTGATTAATGTAAGGAACATCACTCAAAAAAGTCTTTATTCTTAAGTCAACACTGGTGTATATGCCACTAGTTTTTTAAGTAACTTCTAAAATGTTTTGTACTTCTTTTTATTGCACGTTGTCCTTCACCTACAAAACAGAGACAATCTAGAAATTCTTAAAAGTAAATTAATGAATCTCTTTAAAGATCTGCACTGCATTACTTTTCTACCTGAGAAATTTATCACAGAGGCCTATTTTAATGTGTGTGTACTGCTTAGACATAATTTAAACATGGGGAAAGGATGTGTTTTATATTATGAAATAGGTAGGAAAGCAATACAAGATTTGTCCTGTTCTTACAAGTATAACCCTTAGGTCCTTTGCAACCAGAACATTTGAAGTTCAATCGGCTAAACTACTGCATGGAGGCACACGTAATTTACAGTCCTTCATGAATAATCCAGTATTTGCTGAAACATGCCTATTGGCCTGAACAGATGTTATGGCAAGGCACAGAAGAGAAAATAGATTAATTTCATTTGCAAGTTTTCTATTACATATAAATTTTTCAACATGGACAACTGTACACACTCACTTTATTGCCAAGGCAGTGTGTCACAACAATTACTATTCTCAAGTCTCAGAACTATTCACAGCTGAAAATAACTACAGCAAAAGAAAAAGAAAACGAAGCAATTTATTAACAAAACTGTAGTTCCTTGTTAGCACTAAAATGTTATATTCAGCCTGAAATTAAAATATATCAGCAGTGGGTCTATAATTCTCTACCACATTCTACTGAAACTCAGGTCAACGCAGCCAACATTTACAAACTGAATTTTATATACAACTTGCTTTTGCATACAATAAAGTAAATGCAAGCCCAGTGTATAGATAAAAGATTACTTTCTGAGCCATAGCACACAGAATCCTCCAGCCAGTATGGCTGTTTGTTGTGGCCGAGAAAAGTAACTCTTCCAAGCTGTGGTTTAGAATTAGTTTTATCAGGGAAAAAAATGTTTAGGTATTTCACTACAGGGTCATATTAAAGTTTTCACAGACCCTAGACAAGAGTCTTCGACTCCCCACCTCACCTCAACGTACCACTAGGGGCGCTTTTGTAGGACCCAAAAGCCTGTTTTCATAGAGCCTAAAATTCATTAGGCCTGAGGCACTGTGCCTAAAGGATAAGGCAGCCTTGCTTCCTTATAATAACACCTTTGCCCAGAATCATTCAAATCACATTGATGGTGGCAATAGCTACTGCTATTCAGTTTCCTTAAAATACACTATTCAGCGTTTCAGAAGCAATGGTACATGGTGGTACACTATGAACCTCCACGGCTACAGCACAGAGTTGCCAAGGAACACCCGAGAGCTTGCTTTCCTCGCACTGTTCTAACTAGTGCACGAGGTGGCCTGTTTTACCAGTCAGTACAATGCTATAGACCATCCAGCCCAAGTACAGATATATCTCTGTTACAGAAGTAGCCGTGCTTCTGGGCATTACTTCTTTAACATAGAATTTGGCATCAGAAGTAGAAATAACACGGAAAAAATAATTGTAGTGTATGTTTCCACAATACAAAAAAGAACAGCAGTCCAACATGTTTCAGCAAACTTTTTATTCATAACTAACAAAATGCACATGTGACAACCAGGTGAGATAAGTTTGCATAGTAAAATAAAATAAAATAAAATATTTGAAACCTCTAGAGACCACTTGAAGACTTTGTCCCAAATACATCCATGAATGATTTTTTTCTTTCACCAGCCTCCACTTGTCTTACGATTTCCACGTCTGTCTACAGATCTATGCTTTTTTTTTTTAAAACATGCTGAGGAGAGGTGGTAAAGGCAGGTAATTTGCTTTCCCTTTTCCTCGCTGTTATACTCTTCACATATGTTCCATAAGAGATCCTTGAGACATCTGCTGTTTATCTTGCCTTTTATAGGCAAGTAAGTATACAGGCCTCCCTCCACATTTGCTAGGGTTAGGGGCACAGAACCCCCGTGGAAGTGGAAAAAACGTGAATAATTCTACACCCTCCCAAACCACATCGGACACCCAAAAATGTACAATCACCATATTCAACCCATTATGGATTCCTCTGAGGCACCAGGGTTCCTTCACAAGGCAAAAGTGGGTGGCTGGGGAGCTTCCTGCCACCTCTACTGCCGCTCCACACCATTTTTAAGAGGGACTTACAAGCCTCGTTCACAGTTTTTCAGTCTTACAAGGCTTGCAGTTCCAATTAAAAATGGCCTAGGGAGGCAGCAGAGTGGACAGCAAATAATGGGTGAATAATCAAAACTGCAAAAGTGAAACTCAAAAATGTGGAGGGCTAACTGTATATAGGCACAACAGGATTGCCATTCTTTCCTAGCTCAAGCTTCACTGCATTGTTTACTGCAGATATGCTGCTGCAACATGTCACCAAAGGCCTGTGTCTCTCCAGCCATCCCTCACTATCTCCCCATTCATGCCATTAAAAAAATACAGGTAGACACAGAACAAGGAAGAAAAGGTGGGGGCTGGAAATTATAAAAATACTTTGCTAAAAGGAGCTCCATTATCAGAGCTTTTGTAAACTTTGTTACAGATATGTTTGTTATTATTAACAGGATACCTAAATTCTCATAACTACCTGCTTTCTAAGGTCTCCTACACAAATGCAAAACAGCAAATCCGTAGAGCTCTTCTCTTTCCATTGTCTCTTGCTCTTTTCCTAGTAGGACAAGAGCAACCACTACTAGTGAGCTACCCCATCTTGGCTTTATGCTTATTTTATGTACACAGTTGGCTTAAAATATTTCTTAACAGAAGAAACACTGTTGCAGAAGCAAACACAACAACTAGGCATTACAAATACTGTAAGCAGCTGAGCGGTTTATTTCTACTGGAAGCTGGTAGTGATTGGAATGAGACTAGGTGTAAGATGGGAAACCTTAGAGTCATGGACAAGGGAAACTGGCTCCTTGAAAGCATCATTTCTGCATTTTTGTTCTGCTCAATCAGGGAGAGAGAAAACAGGAAGCAAGACAGAACTAACCACTCATTCGCCATAACTACTAGAGCAAATATCTCTGGTACAAAGCAATGTGGGTCCTCCTGGATTTTCTTGACTATAACATACATTACCTCAATCAACACAAAGATTAGAGTTACAGCACACAACATTCACCCTGGGGAAGGCTTGTTATAAAACATTCAGCGCTGCACAGTGCTAATACATAGGAAATTTGTATACATGTTCATTTTCAGTCAGGAAATAAAAATGTTCTTCATGGTTTCTATATTTTATTAAAACAGTCCATCCAGCCTACAGAATTTCCTGACATGGAACTAAAGTTGGGGGAATGGGTTAAAGAAAAAAGTGATTTTTTAGATGCAGGCTGTTTCATCTATGTTGTTACCACGTATGGCAAAACCACCCCTGAGTTATTCTTTGCCCAAGAAAACCCTATGAAATTTGTGAGATTGCCATAAACTGACAGGAGACTTGAGGGTACATGTGCACAGACACACACACACACACACACACAGCATGTAAACATAGAAAGCAAACTGACTGCAACTGATTTTGTAAAGAAAAAAGTAAACAGAAGCATCAGTCAAAATTCAAGGAATACGGATTGAACACATAACTGGATTAGTGTGGGACTAATTAAATAAAACATTTAAAAATTTAAAGCTGGAAATTAGTTTCAGATACATAGTACATAAGAACAAAATGGAAGACAAGTGAAAATGGAAGACAGAGATTAAAATAGGAAGATAATAGCAAAATCTTATGATGTAAATTAAATAGAAATTCTTTTATAAATGAACCACTTCTTCACTCTGAATCATTGATGGATAACGAAATCCTAATACACAGACAAACAGATGTGCACTCAAGATCTGCAGCTAGGTTTTTTTCAAAATAATTATAATTGATTTCTACCGGAAAAGTCTGTTTATTACTAGAAGTAGAATATCTGTTCCTTATCCTGTTTCTACAATAAGATGGGTGCTATTCTTATTTTTTAGCTTGTGTGTATGCATGTGTGCAATATATGTGGGGCCACCATGGTGTAGTGGTTTGAGTGCAGAACTTACTCTGGAGACCAGGGTTTGAATCTCTGCTCAGCCGCTGAAACCCATTGGGTGACTTTGGGCACATCACACTTTCTCAGTCTCAGAGAAAGGCAAAGGCAAATCGTCTCTGAACAAATCTTGCCAAGAAAACCCCATGATCACAAATCAGAAACGACTTGAAGGCACAAAACAAAAAAACCCCAACAAATACCTATATAAAACACACCTTTCCTACAATACATATTGTAGGAATATTGTAGGAATAATAATATCCCACAATACATATTGTAAGATAATACATATAATTCTGTTTCATACTACTTTATCTTCCTAACAACGACACGAGCTAGGGACAGCTTGAGAAAGATGGACTGGCCAAAGATCACCCAGTGAAGTTCATGGTTTAGTGAGGAGACCAGAACTTATCCCCAAATTCCAGTTCAATATTCAAGCTACTATACTCATAGTACTGACATTGCCTGGCTTCCCAAATACTTCAATACATATAAATGAGTATGTATTTACACACACACACACACACGTGTATGTTTGTGTAGGTGTGTGTTAACTTATATTCTACCTTTGTTCCAGGACCAAGATATGTGATTGAGGCAGATACAGGGAAAAGCAGATTAAAAACTGGTTAAAAAAAAACACAAAGTGAAATGATAAAATACAATTAAAAAATATTAACACACCACTGTGGTTTTTTTTTTAAAAAAAAACACTTTATAAACACATTTTTAGGAATGTACCACCAACTTGTTAAAAGCCCATTTCTCAGATATCAGTCAGCTGCCTAAAGACTATCTAAATATAAAGGTTTTTATCTGTTGTCATTCTATTCACATAGTCTTCAAGCAACTGAATGACAGTAGAGATCCACCGTGGTGTAGTAGTCTGAGCATTAGACTATGCACCTGGAGACCAGAGTTTAATTTCCTGCTCAGCCATGGAAACCTGCTAGGTGATCTTGAGCACATCACCCACTCTCAGCCCCAGAACACCCTGTGATAGATTCACCTCAGGGCTGTTGTGTGAGAAACACCTCAAAGGCGCACAGCAACAAGAATGACAGCAGGAAGAGCACCAATGTAAAGGGTGCTTATAAATGTACTTGTAACAGTAGAGCAACCCCAATGCATCCCCACAGTTGATGATGCTTGAATCCAACCCCAGCTGTTATGATTGGGTTGCCTGCCTGACTTATTACATTCTAACTATCCTCCAACAAGCTCCAGGCCGTGTTCTCTACTTCCCTACTGTACCTTCATGACAACCCCGTAGTAGCCTAAAATCGCAATGGAGATTCAAACTTGGATCACTCAACTCTCAGTCCAACCATTACACTTCACAGGCTCTCCAAAATGGTGTGACCATGAACTGAAATAAAAGAAAAATCCACGCTTTTATAGTTAAATGGAATTGCAAGTGGTGTTGAATGGGATTGTTTCTGTGATAGGACAGCCACTTTTGCCACTTTTTTGCATATCACCAACTTAGAAATGCTTGCATTTCATGAACATGCAAAATAACTGTTTGGGTATCATGATATAAGCACCATTTGTCCATCTCTGCAGAAGAAAAATGAACACTGGGATATTACCAAAGAATATGTAATGTGAAAAGCAGAAAAGGCATTCAAGTTGCTTGCATATGCTCACACTCCATGTGGCTCTAGCAGTGGAACTGTAGATCTGTTTTTCCAGCAGTAGTGCCACCATGAGAGTTAATTCCTCAGTTAGCATGTTTAGGACTGCAGTCCAAGTTTGATTCTTTTTATTTCCTCCACGTCATTCATTTAAGAAGCGGAAACAAAGGGAGAGGGAAGTTATTTCTGGATACAAGTAGAAGATCAACATGTTCCATCTTCTCTGGCACATGTTCCCTCAAGCATCAGCATCCAGATGTAACTACTTCTACATAAAAGCAATTACTTTGAACTGATGTTCTTAAAAAAAAACAAACCACAAGTACATATGTTACAGCCTTGGTCAACAAAAACCATTACGCCTTTACACATGGACACACAAATAGGGGTGCATCAGGATGTTGTTTCCTAGAGTAGGGAAAAAATAATTGTTTCATCTGCCAAGGGAGTTTACCCAGATTTAACAGGACTGACTTTTTTTTTAATTGCAAAACAATCATACTATGGGAGAAAATAATAAAAGAGGTAACATACAGTGATCAGAAAGAATAAGTCAGCACATAAAAAACTGAAAACACACCGGTGTAAAACCCTTCATGGATAAACTTCTAGAAAAAAGTGGAAATATATAAATATGTGTCTATGCTAAGATGCCGTCTTTAGCCTCTTTGTGAACGGCTGTAGAATGTACAGCCTGAAAGAACTCTGATCCCCCTTTTCTGGTCACCAAAGCCCCCTGAAAGTCCCCACTCTTCAACGCTCCTCAAAAAATTAATTTTTTTCAAGTCAATATTTTTTGCCTGAAAACAGACCAAAATGCACGCAAAGTGCTTGCAGTTGTAGTGGTTTAGTGTTTGGTTTTTTTTACTTCCCAAAACCTGAACCTATGAATGCCTTCTTCAGTTGAAAACTGACCAAAATGGTGACTAAAAGCAACACAATATCACTTCTGGTGTGCTGCCTGAGACAGTTGCCAATCCATGCTAAAGACATTCAAATTTTAAAAGAGTTACCCAGTCCCCTATATGTTAAATTATACAAGATGGCCATTTGTCCTTCCGATACTGTACAATGAATCTTTTAGCCTTTGAAAAGAGCACAGCGAATCCATTCGTACTGACCAAAAACTAATTTCCAAGATGTGTTCAGGAGCACACATATCCTCACCAAATTCAAAGACTACTGTAAAACAGAAATTAATCAAACTGATAACCTTCCCAAAAAGGAAACTATTACTGCACAAAACCAGATCATATTTTGCATGCCTAGTTGAATTATAGTTCCAATGTAAAAGATTTGTGAACAATCAATCAGAGAGAGGACTTTTATATTAACCATTTTAAGTTTTATCTGCAAATTACACAAGTATCTATGACCCTTCTAAGGAGCATGGAGACATCTAAAACAAGAACAAGAATAATATCAAAAAGTAAAATTAAGAAAAGCTTAAAATATATTTTTAAAGTAACAGGTTAAACATTATTATTTTCTCAAAGCAACATGTCAGTTGCTGTACATTACTTTACAGCCATTTTTTGTGTCACTTTTTCATCAATAAAATTTTTTAACAGTACCGATGGCCAAAAATTCCCCCGATTACCTTCCAAAATGGTATTTGAGAAATAAAAAGGAAATGGTACTTATTACATGCAAAGTAGTGATGTTATCGGACATTGCATTATTTTCTGAAAACTATGTCTTTGCTTCTTTTGACACTCCTCCTCTCCAAAAAAGGCAAATTCTAGGCCTTAAAAATAAGGAGGTAATAAGTCCATCAGAAACAATTCCTGAGAAACAGCTCTAAAGGTTCCATGACTTGCCTACTTTTAATAACACAGAATTTCACACTGATTCTACAGTTGTTTACTTGGAAGTTCTACTTACTCCATGACAAAAGATTTTCACTGTGTTTTCAATTCAACTCATTTAGTTTTAAAAAATACACAAATAGTACAACAGCAAAGCACTAGAAAGCCAGCATGGGGTAGTAGTTTATATATCAGGATTACGACACTGGGAAACCATGGTTCAAATTCCTGCTCAGTCATGGAAACCTTAGGCAAATCCCCTCTGAACAAATTTAGCCAAGAAAACCCCATGAAATAACTTGAAGGCACAAAAACTACAATAAACAACAGCACTAACCAACACATCAAACAAAGGAACACTTTAGGAATGGTTAACAAACATTTCTTGAGAAAATAAGCAACATGTTGACTGAAACATGTTTCTCAAACATTTACACTGATATTTTCTTAGTTTCCCAATAACACTGTGAAACATATAACAGCAACTCAACTAATTTTCATTACTTGGTAAGACTGCAGCTCCAGTGCAGTATCCCTCCTTTACCGTAGCCATACAGACCCATCAGAAAGAACAGTATGACCAGAGGAATGGTAATGGCAATGCACCTTTACGTGAAGCTTGCTCCTATCAGATAACCATAACATGAAACAGGTGAAGGAGGCTGGAGGCTTTCTAAGCCACCCAATCACCATGCTGCTGCGACCAAGCTTCAGTTCCTGAATGCCAATGGATCCTTCAAGACTACAGTAGCTCTTCTTTCTCATTCCTAGGTACCAAATCAAAGTTAGTTGCGTTGAGTCAGACTTCAAGATTTACAAGAGGCAGAAGGGCAGAGGAAGGGTTGAGTGGAGATTGTTCTGACCCTACAAATGCTTTTCCAGAGAACCTACACAACATTTTGGTAGTGGAGAAATGTAACAGGATGTGTAAGTATATAAAAGATGAGAGGGCATATCTTAATACAATGTGTGATACTGCACGTCATTTCTGATGAAGTATATCTGTTAAGGCATCAGCCTTCGCTTTAAATTCCTCAGCTTTGAACTCAACATAAGATAGCCTTAATTCTGCGCTTGAATAGGTTTTCCATCACTGAATATATTATACTCCTAATATCCCATATATCTGTAAAAATGTTGATGTTTGCAATGTCCATCACAAGCTATACATACTAAAATCTGTTAAAGGTCAGAGGTCATGTTGATGCTTACATCTGTAAAACTTAGAAAAAAGATAAAATATGATTAAAAGCAGAAGGTCTTAAAATATTTCAGGTATCAGCTGTTCAAGGACATCATTTGTACCATTTTTCATTTGTTTTTGTTTTTTCCTCAGCAATCTCACATGTATTCCCCAATTGCCTTTTAAACTCAGCAAACTTTAAAGAGCCATTTGGAGGGCTCTGGTGGTTTGTCGGTGCATGTGACTTCAAATCACCTCATCAACTTATGCCCAACATGTCAGCAAGTACAGCAGGTTTAGGGTCACCAGCTGTAATTAACTACACTGTAAGTAAAAGAAAAGCACCTCTTATTTCTTTCCTCCTTTAGTCCATCTTACAATCTTTCTGTAAATTCTGAACAGTGTAGTCATTAACATCCTAAAGATAAGCACTATCATTTTTAAACCATGCATTTCCTTCCACTGTAAACAAGACAGCCTTCTCAGTTCCTGAAAAAAAATCTATATTTATCATTCATCCTGCTTAAAACTTACAGGCAACCTTAGAAGGATAAGTTTATAATGAAACTCTATATTTGGGAGCCTATGTTGCTAAGCATTTTATAACACTCAACACTGTTTATTCCATTCACATCCTCACTACCTAATTAACATGTCATGTTGTGCTGTTTTCTGAAATCCAATGGTCATTCTTCTATCTTTATAAACATTTAGGGAAATAAAATGTTTTGCAAATAGGTAATCAGAACAGCAACATGATCACAGAAGGATATAGCAGCAGTGGCAGTCATTCAATAGTACAAAAGAGCAGTGAATCCTGGAAAAGACCTCATTCCAGTAAGTTTTAGATCAATTCCAGCCATAACAGGAAATAGTAAAGAGCTAGGGAAACGAATGATTGATTTCAATAAAGGTTCTCATAAGACATAGTATTTAAAGCTAGTACAATTTCCCCCATGTCTTTGCTCCACTATTAGGACACTGCAGTAACATAATTTCCATTGGGAATCAAGTTTAAGAACCCAATTACTATGTAATTCATCAATGTACTGTCCTCCCATAAAAGATTGTTCAAGGTACTTCAAACTCAAGCAAAGCTTTTGAGAAGACTAATTATGTTGAATACAATACTAACAGCAAGATTTCTATGAACAACCACACAGTAAAGTTTCCTGACAAGTAACTGGAGGGGACTAAGTGGCAAGGGTCAGGAGGGAAGCGGGGAAAATCTCTTAACTATTTATATGTTTCAGGGAAATATCCAAATTCTCTTCTAGTAAAACGTTTTAGCTGGACATGTTATATTATATTGCTTCCTTTGCATAATTGCAAACAGTTCAGGTCAAAAGAAATGAAGCACAAAAACAAGGAATTAAAGACAGAGTAAAAGCCTGGAGGAAGGAATATTTCAGTCACTTGAAATTCAAGGCTCTGTGCAGCAAATCTATAGTCCAACACATAAATGGCTGCAGTGGTAGGAGTTATAAACAAAGATAATAAATGGAGGAAAGGGGTTAATGGGGGACAGGAGCAAAAGCATTGTGGGCGATGGCATTTTTGCATACACCATAATAAGAGAAATAATTCCCTATAGTTTCACAAACAACAGGACTCTGATCCTTTCTTGCAATGTAAAAGATATTTTGGAAAAGTCCAGGAAAACCAACAAGATGACTGAATATGAAGGTCGCAGTCATTTTTATCTTGTGAAATTTCAGGGCAAAGAGCCATCTTCTAGAAAAAAAAATTCCACAGTAAACACTCCCAAAAGAGTATTATCCGTACTTTTTAAAGAAGATTGACATTTGGCTTACTGCTTTATTAATATAAAATAGTCTAGATGTGCAAACAAGCATTCAAATAGTTTGCAACAGATATATTTATTTTCCTTTGTTAGAATTGTTAAATATGAAGACTGCACTTACTCTGACAGAGATTCTCAGTGATTTCTTTTATCTTCTGTAAAATATTTAATAGAAAAATTTCTGGTAGTAATGGGATGCTGATTTTTAGGGCCTTCAAAATCAGTGTTTGAATTTCCTTCCAATACTTTTTCGCCTTATCACACGTCCACCAAACATGATAAAACGTTCCATTTTCTTGATCGCACTTCGAACATTTTTTGTCTTTTGTTTTATATATTTTATTTATTCTGACTGAGTCAAGATGCCATCTATGAAACATCTTAAGGTAATTTTCCTTCAAATTTTGGGCAACAGTAAATTTCTGAGTGTCCCGCCAACTCTTCTCCCAATGCTCCAACTGTATTTCATGGCCAATATTCTGTGCCCAAGTAATCATTGGTATCTTTATTTGTTCTGATTCAAGTTCTCTTTCCAGCAAAAGTTGATACATTTTAGAGGTCACATGATTTTGCTCAAAAAATATAATTTTTTCAAATGTTTTATCTTCTTTATCAAAATCAAAGCCCTCCAACTTCCTATCTATCTTGAATCTTTCTAGAAGCTGTCTATATAAAAACCAGCCACATTTGAAACCTTCATTTTCTATTTCTTCTCTGGTTTTTATTCTGATTCCAGAGTTGGCTGTCTTAACTAGTAGATCTTTATACCTTATTATTTTCTCCTGAGGTTCTCGTCATGATCCAAAAAAGGCCTCATGGGTGGATATCCATAAAGGAATTTGATTATAATATTTCCTCTTGAATCTTTGCCAATTCATTAGAAGAGATTTTCTCAGGTAGTGATTGAGAAATTCTTTATCAGTTTTCTCCTTAATATACCAAATATATGCATGCCAGCCCATACGTAGGTCGGCGCCTTCAAGCTTCAATATGTTTCTTTCTTCCAAAGTTATCCACTCTTTAATCCATACCAAAGCACTTGCCTGGTAGTAAATTCGCAAATCTGGTACTCTGAAGCCCCCTTTTTCTTTCTTTTCAATAAGCATCTTCCATTTAACTCTTGGTTTCCTCTTTTCCCATATGAATTTCGTAATTTCTCTCTGCCAATCAATAAATGGTCTGTCACTTGTAATAATAGGCAAATTTTGAAATAAGAAATTCAGCTTTGGCAGCACATCCATTTTTATTGCTGCTATTCGGCCGGATAAAGATAATCTCAGTTGTTTCCATATATTGAATGAATTTTGAATTGAGTGATTTCAGTGATTTCTTTCAAGCAAAAGTTGCACTCAGAGCACAACTGTTCTGAGTTATAGGTGAAAGCTCATCTTCTACCACCAGATGTCGCTTTAGCATAGTAACTGCTAAAGAAACACTAGACCACAAAGCTGCACAATGTAAAATGTTAACTTTTCTTTGTTTCTATTAAAAACTACAGTTTTTCAAAATATGCCAATATATGAAATTATGAAAAATAGTTTCATTTGTGATAAAAATATACTTCATTTTAAATTTACTAAGCAACATAATCCTATGCATAATCAGTCTTAAGCGCATCCATAAGACAGCTGTGCAAGCACCATTTTTCCACTCAGCATTAACAAAAGATTGTTTGCTGTCTTGATAACTTCCATATTCTTCCTTCAATATAGCTTGGTCAAAAATAAGTACTTTGCCATTAAATTTTCACTTCCTATATAACTAGAGCTTGCCTATACTAATCCACAAGTAGAACACGCAATGTGGAGATCACTTCATATATCCCAGTATCAATCTAAATTTTAACAAAGATTACCCAGTTTATCAAAATTTTATTTATTTCACTTTAACTGGTTACGTTCAAATATATTTCTTGGTGTTGTAAGCCTTCAAGTT
The DNA here is from genome assembly GCA_948474755.1 of Ctenosaura bakeri. Taxonomy (NCBI): domain Eukaryota; kingdom Metazoa; phylum Chordata; class Lepidosauria; order Squamata; family Iguanidae; genus Ctenosaura; species Ctenosaura bakeri. The sequence continues at coordinate 103,574 of CAOLHI010001972.1, forward strand.
GTTTCCAATCTATGGTGACCCCAAGACAAACTTATGGAGTTTACTGAGAGTGTGTGATGTGCCTGAGGTCATCCAGTGGATACCTGTGGCCGACCAGGAAATCAAACCCTGGTCTCCAGGATCAAAGTCCAACACGCAAATCACTACACCACACTGAATCTCTAAATATATTTACATCTGACCAAAAGCCACAGGCAGGTATCTTTTTTCAATATGAAGAAAGCATGCTATGACCCATAATTAAAAGTTACCATTCATTATTAAAAGAAAAATCATTTATGACATATTTCCCACTTCCTATTCAACAGGGCCTATTGTAACATATGCCAGCAAACATGCTTAATCAAGGGGGGAAAAATCCTGAACAACCCTAAAACTTTTATTTATGACCTTCAGTTATGAATTTTCAACCTTAAATTAACATTAACCTTCATTGATTAAAACTATGATACAGAAACATCCCACTCAATAATTTGTTTTTAGATATAGCTTATAACTGTTCTGTTTGAGGAAGAAAATGTCTTGTTCTAAACTGAGAAGTGAGATTGTAAAAGGTCATTAATGTGATCTCATGCTAAGGTCTGATTCAAATGTCAGGCAAATCATGAATTACCCATAATGGCTAAATACAGTTAGAATAAGGCAACAGCAATCAAGAGCATTGACCCCACCTTGATGGCTATTTTGCTTACCTGCTTCTTTGCACAGTGCTGCCAGGTCTGCTCCTACATATCCATGGGTGGTCTCAGCCAACTGAATCAATTCTGTTGCCGTCAATGAATGAGGAACCTTGTTCAGAAGCTTGGTGAGGATGTCTAACCGGTTCTGAGCATTGGGAACTCCAATTTCTATCTCCTTGTCAAAGCGGCCAGGTCTGCGCAGGGCTGGATCGAGAGCATGGGGACGATTTGTGGCTCCAAGTACCAAGAGCTGCCCTTCATTACCCTCCTAGAAGACCAAAAAAGACAGGCCTGCTCTTTCAGGAACAGTGAAACTAATGCAACATGATAAAGAACACTGTAATTAGATGTGTGAAATCCAGATTTAAATCTAGCACTACCCACAATGTTCACTGGACTCATCAAAGTTCTTCAGTCTAAATCTGTAGTCTTACATGCACTCTTCCAGGAGTATATCCAAGTGAACAAGGCAGGGCTTACTCCTTAGTAAACAGGTAAATAATTGCCAGTAATTTACTTTAGAGGATAATTTTCAGTAAAAATGAGATAATTATGCAGTACTTTGCTCACAGAAGAATGCTAGAGAGGTATTTTGTAATTTAGAAAACAATTTAGGAGCTGGCAAACAGCCCTGCCATCACTCTTACAGCAGACCACTTTTATCTCACCTCTGGCATTTACTGCCTTTATGTAGCCAAACCAGACCATGCAAACTAATTCAAACAGGCCTCTCCTTCATTAAAAGAAAAATAAGTTCCTAGAGTTAAGAATACCAGCTAAATCTAGTGGCTTTCACTGGTGGGTATACATTTCGCACCGATATAACCACAAGCAAAGCAGGCTTTGGAGTCTGTCAACATATCCACCAGGTTCTGAAATCTATCCAGATGTTTTGCACTTCCCTATTTATCTGGAGGTCTGTAGCAATGTGGACCTATCACAACATCTTCAATAGACAGCATAACCCAGTGCATGCCTCCATGCATGTATACTAAGTCCCAGAAGAATAGAAGTTTCTGATTCACAACTTGGGAAATCAACTATTTGAAAGTGAGCTGTAGAACCTGGATCAAAATCCTGTTTATTTCATAAATACTGTGCCATAAACTGTAATATTTACTACATCTCTAATATTGACTCTAGAATATGCTGGCATATGCTCTGACCATTTTCTCTTCATGCATGTATATACAGGTTGAGACTCCCCATTTTAGAAATCCAAAATCCTCCAAAAACCTAAACTTTTTGCTGCCAGCTGCCCACTTCCACCTTCAAGGAAAGGATGCTAGTCACATGTCTAAATCTGACAGGGAAATGGGGAAGACTCCAATTCCTAGAGCTCTGTTCACACAAGGCCCATGTAAAAAGCAGACATCTCAAATGCTTTGCTCAGCCACCGCCACCATCAGTCTTTGGCTAGAACTGTCCCTGTTGTAAGTTGTCTTGCAAAACAGAACAAAACAAAAAAGCAGCTTGGGAAAGCCATAGTTTTGCAAGATGGCCAAGACAGGCAATTAATGTAGACAAAAGTAAACTCTATAGAATTTAATAGTTTTACTTCAAAGTAGACAATCCCAAGACTGCATTATCTGAAAACTCCAGGGGTTTGGGGATTTCCTTGCTTGCTTTTCAGGTACCTGTGTTGACACAATTAAAAGGTGACAGAGGCAGGGATCCAGACACAAACAGTAGTGCTACCTCAAGAAACCCATCTTATATATGTATATATAATGTACATATATATGCATATACGTATAGTTCTGGTGCCTAATATGGCACCAGAAGACTTTCCTTGCAGCACAAAGCAAAGGGTCTCCCCAAACTATTACCACTATCCTTTGGGGAGCAAGAAATGAATCCATCCCAGCCTCTCTCCTGTCCCCAAATTGATTCAGCCTCCCCTTCCTTCCCCCCATGTTACTGCAAAAGGGAGGGGTGTTTTTTTTCTCAAGAGAGGTCAGTTTGGAGCCTGCAAGCACATACACACACAATTTTTATTGAGGGACTATAGGTTGTTTGGGGGAGGTGGGTGTAGTCTTGCACTGCAACTACCTCCAAGGTGTGGATCACATTCTGGGCGAGGTTGTTGGATGTGGTACCATTTGGCATGGAGCCCCTGCAGGCTCAGAGTGAGATGTCAGTGAGACAGACTGATGGCAGCAGTGGCCAAGCAGTTGGCAGTGGCAGCCAAATTTGCTTGGATTTCCCTTCCCAGCTACAAGATCTAGGTTGTTAAGAACTTTGCTGCTGCAAGCACATCAAATTATTTCCATAAGAAGGTGAGTTATAGGAAAACAATAGCCCAGGTTCAGCTCAAGACTAGTAACTCCATCATTACACTTTACTTACTGATCCAATGCCATCCATCAGTGTTAATAAGGAAGCGACAATCCTTTTCTCAACTTCATTCTGTGCCCCTTCCCTCTTAGGACATAGTGCATCAATTTCATCGATAAATATAATAGATGGTCGACTAAGAAAGAAAAAAGGTAGAACAATTTTTTTTTAACATGAACACAAATTCACACCACACACGATGATCTGACTCACTCTGATATAAATATGGAATTATCTATACTAAAAACCATCCCATTACTAGAAAAATCAGTAAAGTAGATATTCAGTATTCTTATTTCTCCCTCAAAAATATACTAGGGAACTCAAAATGTAATCCCAAATGATTAAGGAACTCACCACTAGCTATGAAGCAGTAATCTTGTACATATGGTCCAACATATCCTGATTATGAGAAAAGTCTGGAAATGAAGCACTTGTACAGTTCTCTTTCAAAAAGATAAGTGAAGTTGTACCTCCAAATGATTCAACACATTCTAAGGTACTTCTAATATGAAAAAAGTTTGAAAGGATGACATTAATAACTTTCTTCTTAAAGCAAGGGTTTCTCTAAAAGGAAGTTCATTCCATATTTATGTCAAGGCATTTCCAAAGTTGAATCCAAAGGCGAAACGTAGTAAGGAGACAGCCCACATTTCTAGCATGCCCAGTGTATCCTTATACCTAAAGACTGAAAAAACAGGAGTACCTCACAGAAGAAGGTAGTCCAATACAGTCCCAAACCACATGTGCAGCAAATGATTTGAGGGAGAAGGACATCTAGTAGCAGGTAGGAGTACTTCTGCTCAAAGAATGCAAAATCTGTGCACAGTAATACTCTTCAAAAAGAACAGGAATGCACATATTTTATTTTGCTTAGAAAAATATGCATAATGGCAGGGCAGAGCACTTTCTGGGACCTGTAGGAATATTTGGAATTAGAAGTGTTAAGAGTGAAGACCCAAAGCACCTGACATTGGATGTGGCCAGTCACACCACTTGGTAAGATTGTTTTTCTCTATATAGGCACTCTTACCCTTACCCTTCTTTTCTACTGTGATGGGTCTAACATAGTGTTAGGGAATTTGTGGCCCTCGGATACTGTTGAATTTCAATCCCCATCAGCTCTGGACTACGGCAAGATATATGACTAGTACACCATCAGTATTTCAATGACTAAACGTCTATTCCAAGGACGGGGAACCTCTTTCAGCCTGAGGGTGAACTTCAGAGAAGTTCGGGAGGCAGCATGTTTCACTAGTAGACAAAAGGGCCAAAAATATAGGTGAAACATTGGAACAGTTATTTCAGATATTTTAAAGGAAAAATCACTGTACAGGAAAGCTATCTTTGCAATTTTTCTCCAGCTATTTGCATCTCTTCTCCCCATCTTACCTACCACCTGGATATGGATGTAGACAGATTAAATTCAGAGAGGTCTGAGTTTTTAAATCCCAGTCAGAAATCTGAGTAACTTAGTCAGAAATCTAACTGGGTCACTTTGAATAAGCAACATCCTTTTAATCTCACCTCATAAGATTTTTTGAAATGATAGATAGGATAGCTCCTATTCCAAGCTATGTGGAGAAAAGGGTAGGATACAAATGAATTTAATTAATTACTTTTACAAATAAAATAACTTAGAATGAAGATGCTTAACAGAAACCTAGATGGGATACAAATGAATTTAATTAATTAAATTAACAAATAAATTAGAATGAAGGTGCAGAAACGTGTTATCTTGCTTATAACTGATAAAGTATATTTATTGCTTCTGCAATTAGTAATATAATTCATTAACATAAATGTATTGAAGAATGGGTTTGAATCTGCATTTGCTTTGCTAGCAAAGCTTATTGCTTAAAACAAAATGTAAAACATTTCATGTATTAAGTATTGAAGAATGTATGCTTCTAAAATGTGAGATCCAAAGTACCAACCTATTTCAGCTAAATACTCTTACTGCCAGTAACTTACTTCCAGGCATCTCAACCTTTCAGAATGGGAGTGGAGGGAAGCAAAGAACAGATAGAAAACCATCAAATGATGGCACTGTACCAAAGAGAGTTTTGCTGTCCAGGGAACCATCTGGATTAAGAGCACAGGAAGACCAAATTCAACTCTATGGCTTGAGGTACCCTACCTCTAACTTTGACATTGATATAAACCAATGCTTTTTAAGTTATTCAATATGACAAACTGTCAAATTTCTTTTCCTCTAATGTGCCATGGACCAGTACCACTGGCTACAACTGTTTCTCTCTTTCCTGGAAAGGTGTCATGGAACAACAGCCAATGGCTTATGGACTGACACCAGTCCATGGACCACTGCTTCAAATAGCACTGATCTAAGCCACTGCAACGTGAAAAGACTTGCTGTAATCTGTCCTGAACCTGCTACTGCTCAATTTCAGTGGGATACCCCAGGTATTATGAGAAAAATAAAACATTTTCTCTCTCCACTTCATTCATGATTTCATAAACCTCCATTAAGAATACATACTTTGACAAGGACTCTAGGGTTTGCATCAGAATCTTATAATTCATGAAGGGGTACCCAAGTAAACCCTCTGGAACAAAAATGAAAAAGCACAAGCATACCGTAAAGAGGCTTCAGCAAATATTTGTCGTAGCCTGGCTTCACTCTCTCCGTAAAACCTGCAACAGAATGAAAAAATTATTCAGCAATAAACCTCTGACTGTTTATAAGGCCACTGGCATCTTATCCATGTAATTCTCCACATGGGCACACATACTTGATTACTTAATGATTGTGTAAACTCTCTCGTATAAACAGTTCATCAATCATTCTGTCACTTCTGTTTACAAATGTAAGTGACCGAGTTTCAGCCAGGAGACAAAATTGCACCTTGCGTTGCTGAAATAAATGCAGCAGACTGACTTACTTGCTTATTATTTCTGGACCATTAATCGTGGTGACGTGAGCTCCCACCTCGTTTGCAACTGCTCTGGCTATCAGCGTCTTCCCTGTACCTGGAGGGCCATACAGCAGCACCCCTCTCGGAGGGGGGATTCCTTTGGAAAGTCAGATATACAGTAAAGACCAAGGACTTACACTGGCAACAGCTTCATGTACAAAGGAGAAACTTTGCATGGACGGACATAGTTTTTAAAACTAACAAAGTGATCAAGATGCCACAAATACCACTGTAAACATAATCTGAATGAGCCTAATAAATACCATACATGAAGATGAATTGATCTGGTTGAGTGTTTTCTGTTGTGTGAAGAGGCATCCCAAATCTGTAACACATCCAAGGAATGTACCACCATGGCAAAGTTTTTATGAAAACTCATTTCAAAACTTGCAGTATTCTTATAATTAAAAAAAATATTTAGAATCATTAACTTGAATATTTTTGTTCATTTCTGAAAGATCTACATTATTCTCTCTCACCATTTACAGTACTAATAACAGGATACCTCTATTATCAGATTTGGAACTTCAATGCTGTAATCATAAACACAGATCAAAGGGGTAAGCCCCAATGTGTTCAGTGAGGTTTAACTGTGAGTGAACATTTCACAGAATCACACTACAAAGCCTTCGCACTTTCATTTGAACATAATTTCTGTTTAATCCAACCTGACCTCTAACTGACCATGGAGAAAACGGTGCTGCTACTGTTAGATGTTTTCAAAACAATCCAGCCATACTACAGAACTTTAAGATGCCCTACTGATTTCTAAGGAAAAGTATCAAATGTGTATTAAAATCATCTCTCTCAAATCCAGAGAGCATAAAAAGCTTAGCTTTTCCCTGGATTCTATCACCTTCTCACTGATGGAAGCCTGAAAAGCAAATCACAGGGTAAGAACTGACTATAAATCACACATATGGCTTTGGGTGAGCAGAAGACTACTTGTGCTTCAGAATTTACAAGTCCTTTCTTTCCCACACATCCTCTAGTGGGGACATTCAAGAAAGGCCATACCTTTAGAACGGAAGGAGGTGTAATGGAAAAAATCAGGTAAGCTTGCTTATGCAGAATCACCCAACCTCTGGAGGTGATTTGTACTCCTATTATACTAGTGCTCCTTGGCTCATGGAAAGTCTGATTCATTTCCATAATCTCTGCCTCAGGAAAACAGGGCTAAAAGTAGAGGGCTATTTAACTGTACACAGATATAAAATCATTAAACTATTAAAAATCGTTACTATTATATTTAAATGACCAAAGACAATGTTGGGACACTGTCTTCCATAATTTAATAAAAGTACACTATAACCCTTAGCTCATAAAATCATTAAGATATTGAAAAATGTTACTTTATTTAAAAAAAAATAAAAATACATTGATCTCCACACAGCTAAACACATTCTTAATTCAGAGATTGATTATTTTGCATGATTCAGGACAGATTTATCTATCATTGTGAATGCTTGGCAATGGACACATTTACAGAGAATGCCAATGAGCTTTTTAGCTTTCTGCCCCTTGCTTGGCTCTTCCCACTTGCATAATCAACTAAACAAACGGGAAAATGTTTTGTCCACATGTGTCCAAACAAAGAATTTTCAACAAACCAAAAGGACATACCAGTTTTTGTCCTTGGTTTAAAAATCCTGACCTGTAAAGGCACTAAGAAACCAGGATCTCCACTAAAGATAACAAACTAAGCAAACCACCTGTGGTTTATTCTTCAGCAAGTCACAATGGTGGGAGAAGCTAAAAAGAAGTGAATGGGCTATACGTACTAACAACACATAGCTCATCCACAATAAGCCAGAATTTTCCTGAATCTTGGTATTATCACTTTGTTTGAACCCAGCCCACAAATGAGAGAGGGGCAGGTTAAACCACATACAGGAAGCAGAAAATGACCTATCATAGGGTCTAAAGCAAATATACTTTAACCACCTCTTACACTATTTCAGATAAGCTTAGGAAATGAGTAATAGTAATCCATAACAGAGATTCACTTCACAGATATCCTACCATAATGCCTAAAGAGTTCAGGATGCTTCAGAGGAAGTTCAATAATTTCTCTTATACTTTTTAGCTGGTTACTGAGTCCACCTATTGAATCGTAAGTAACCTTTGGTTTAAGATCACACTCTTCCGTTTTTTTACTGCGAGGTTCAGTGAATCTGATCTTAGTTCTTGATGAGATGAAGTAAAATGTCTGAGATGTCGAAGATGTTCCTGTTTTCTCAGCCTGCAGTACTTCTTCACTTGCAAAGCCTTTCTCACTTCTTTCAGAGTGAGAGATGGAAGCTGGAACACTATCACCAAGTAAACTCGTCTCTGCTGAGTCAGAACTCAGTTCACCACACTCCAGAGCATCTATGGAAGCATTAACTGATATATTGTGATCCACCTGCTTACATGGAGTACTGGTAAATGTTTCTCCTTGATTGTCTTCAATGACAAGTTTGCCAAGTTGTACAGATAAGTCAAAATTACTGCCATCAAAATTCTCCATTGATAATTCCTGTGCGGGCTTAAAAATTGAGCTGTCTGGCATTTTCAGCAGAACACCATCTGTTCCTTTCACTTCTGTAACCATCAGGTTACAAGACCGCCCATAAAAAGTGATTTGCAGCATATTTCCTGGTAATACAACTTTCCCATCTATAATAAAAATAAGAAGCATTAGATTTCTTATCACAACCAACAGAACTTTTCAAATAGTCCTTGCTTAAAATAACAACCCAACCTTCTCCAAATTGATGTCCTCCAGATTTATTGGGCTGTAACTCCTCAAACCCACCTCCAGCTAAAGCCAGCTTTGCTGCTGGTGCATTTCAGAAGCTGGTCTAACATATTTAAGGGACACCAGTTTGGGAAAGGAATAATGCTTAAACCTATCTCTCATTACTCAGAGTGATATCAGAATCAGTAAAAACAATGTACCAAACAGCACAAACACAAAACAACTACCTTGAAAGCCTAAAGAGAATTTTTTTAAAAAAATCTTTAATCTTTTGCAGAAGGTTGCCACATGTACAACACGAACAGACAAATACAATAACTGCTCTTTCCACAAGCTGACACCTTCTGACCAAATTTGTGCCTATCATTCCTTTGAGGTAGTAGTGGGCAAAGTGTAGCCACGGTTTTGGGAGTCCTCACCCCCATCAGATTCCCAGGTGAACATAAAAGAAGGTATGAGTTTGTTGTCCTGGAAGCTTCCAGAACAGAAAGTTCATCTTTTAAATAGGCTGCAGGGAAAAAAAAGTTGTTCAAAACCAGATATGGATTTCTGACCACTTTTGGTTTGGTTTTGTTTATTTTCTGGAGGAGAGGCAGCATTTTTTACAGCCTCTGTGGCTGCCAGAGCATTTCAAAGGCAGAAAATTGGCCTTCAGACCTACCACAATTGTCTCTCTCTGCTATAAGATTTGTACATGAACAAGAGCACAATGGTAGTTTCAATACTGCCCCTACTAGCATGTAGCACCCAAAATCTGCTTACTGTGACATGTTAAAAAGTATAGAAAATTGGAATGCAGAAAATCAGTGCTCCCGGTATCATTCCCACTAAGGGAGAATTCAAATGTGATTAATTCAGGCTTGTATTTAATTCATGGGAGATGAATAAAATCATACAGGTGAGATGAAAGAAGTTTGTGTAGTCCATGCCTTCTCTGTCCTCAGCAAGTTCACAAGACAGGCTACTAAACTAGGGAATAACACTTCTCTCCTACTGAGTTTTGGCATTCTTTTGCCAAACTTCAGCAGGAAAAGAAAAACACTGCAGCCTAGTAGCCTTTGTAGGTTACTTAGAAAACTGGAGTCATATGGAGGGGGCGGAGCATTAGAACAGACCTAGAAAACTGTACGTTCTAAGAATTTTGCCACCTTATCTTTAGTACCATAAACAAACTAGAAATATAAGATACAGCACTGTTCAGTTGTAAAGCTTTAAACCCCATCTTCTTTTCATTTATATTAATAAAAACCAAAGTTGGGGGCATGTATAGAAATACATGCTATTTGTAAGTTGTTCGCCGCCTCGATCCATATGGAGAGGCGGGATACAAATAAATAATAATAAATAATAATAAAATAAATAATAAGTTAATATCTGATCTCTTTGAAGAATTCAGAAGTTCCACCCCTTGCCTGGACAATGTGTCACACGCTAGTTGAGAAATGGAAGCAAGAGACAAAGTATTGTCAGTATTTATAACCCTAAACTGAGTACAGAAAAGATAGCATGCTACCAAATTAAATTTCCTTTTTTTTTTTTTTAGTGGAAGTACATTTTGGGGAGCAATGAATGGAACACAAAGAAACAAATAAATGAAACCCCATACCAAGATTTCGCAGAAGACTAGCAGACAACTCATCAGCATTAAGGCAGCCATCTTTAGCCCTGGAAATGTTAAGAAAAACAGAATGCTACAACATGGAATTATACTGTATGCGGAAATAATTCTTGACAAATTCATGCCAGCATTAAATATTCTATTTTTATTTCAAGAACAATCAGATGCCATCAGGTGTAAGAGACACTGTCAATCTTCAACTTGCTTCTATTTACAAACTATAAACATCTACATATAATCTATTGCTTTCCCTTTTATACAATATAGCAAATGCTGAGCTCAAGCATAGTTAGGCATACTTAATAACATACATCCTTTCCGCACAACAACAGTCTTCCACGTTGTTGCACTGCAATCGTGGGTCAAGAAGGGAGCACATCACCAATGCTCACCTCCACACCTGCTTGCTCCATGTGGAAGGGAACGCAATGTTACCACCTCTTCCTTCCGCAGCACAGCCAGGCACTTTCCACTGTTGCGCTATGGAAGGAAGCATCAGCATTGCGCTTCTGCACAGCTGGGAGTGCTGCATAATCACAAGAGCAAAATGATTTTTTTCCATTTTGTGACACTTGGGGATGGGATGGCAGCAGGCTGACAACAACATTGTGCAGAAGCATGACCTTCCAACTACTGCCATCCTGTCCCAGAAGCAGCACAGTCTCATCATGTGCAAAAGCTGATAGTTAAGCATAGTCATGGTCTGATTAGATCTAATGCAGTCAGCAGTATAGTGCTTTAAGGAAAGAGGCAAAAAACTTGGACAGTCTTAGAACAAAAATCCCACCCCAATATATCATTTCAATGCTATGTCTTCCAACCACTATTTGGATTAGTAACAGACATAACCAACATGCAGCCCATATGTAACAGGTATATTGAATCAGTTGAATTCAGCTCCCCAAGGATCTCACATCAGGTTTGTTGAGTCATACAAATCACAGAATCATAGAGCTGGAAGAGATCACAAGAGCCACTGAACCCAATCCCTTGGCATGCAGGAATACATAACCCCTGCCAGATGGCCATCCAGCCTCTGTTTAAAAACCTCCAAAGGAGACTCCACCACACTTCAAGGCAGTGAATTCCACTGTCAAGCTGTTTTTACTCTCAGGAAGTTCTTCCTAAGCTTTAGATGGAATTGAATTATGATTAGATGGAATTAAATTATGGCCAGAATTAAATTATGACCACTAGGGGGTTCTCCAAGCTTTATAATTTCTGGTGTGTTTAAAGTGATTCTCTTTCAATGCAAGTATCTTAACTGGTCTGGACATTCAAGATAAATTTTAAGCCAAACTGTTATTCAAGGTTGCAGTTCCTGCTAATGCACATTTCTCAACCAGAGGCCCTTTCACACTATACAATAATAATTCTCTGGTTATAATTGCAATCTGAGGATTCCACAGAATGGAAGTATGGCAGTTAAAATGGAATCATAGTGCTATAATTATGTAATGTGAAAGGGCACCAATACTCATGATTTCAGATATTCCCAACAATTACTTTTCTACTCAGTTCATCAGACCAGCCAGTTTCTTCTTCAATGCTGAGAAGTGTTGCTCCCAAGGGGATAGCTGGGGTCCAAACTTTTTTGCCCTTATGAAATGACATACAGGATCTAAGGTTTCCCTCTGAGGAGATTCTGGAAGGATTTTTTTCCCCTAAGAAAGCTGAAAGAGGGAGAGCTAAAGTCTTGAATGAGGGAAAAGACTGAGGAGTTTTACAGATGGGGGAATAAAAGTCATTCAGGCAAGAAACTGGACGAGGAGAATGACAGATTTTCTCATAGGCTTGACGTGATAGACCAGTTCTAATTTTCTGATGGTTTGATTGTTTTTAAACTTTTGTATGTTGTTAATTTTTAACCATTTAACTGTTGTAAACCTCCTTGTATGCAAAACTAGAAAAAAGCCAGAGTGATGATGATGATGATGACAACGACGACAATGGGATTAAATGTGATGTGACTAGTGTATGCAATACCATCATTTAAGTATGAAGAAAACTGAGGTCCTTAAAATTAAAAAAAGGCACCTTTCTGGATGTTATATTTCCAGGTCACAAAATGTCTGAAACCTAACAACAGGGTGATGATGCCCAAAAATAAGTGTATGAACATACCTGCGCTTTACTTTTATTTCCTCTGCTTGCAAGAGAGCACCAGTTACTGGCTGAACCATGACTGTATTACCAGGTACCACTTTCAGATTCTGCTGTGTAATTTCACTTAAACCAATTTTTCCACCAGGAAATCCTTGAACTGGCCACGCAGTACAAACCTGTGCAAACCAAACATATAACCAGCAGTTAAATCTTAAATCCGCCTATCCTGGGCAGGGGAATCACATTATTATGCATGTCCTTGAACCAATTTGATTGGCTGAGTTTGGCTAAATTGTGGAGTCCTCTTCTAAAGGCATTCAGGAACACCTAACAGTATGAAAGGATTTCACCTCCTACCGTTACCAGGAGACCAGCAGTGGACCAGGTGGAGCCCTGCGGCTGTTTTTTCAGCCCTTAACTCCTCTAGAATCCCAACACCCCCTATTTGTTTTCGGGGGGGGGAAGGGATGTACTGGTACTCCTGGAAGCCTCCATGAATGGCAAGTCATCTATTTTTATATAAAAAGGCTGCAGTGCCCCCTTGCACTACTGAATAACAACAACCAAAAAAAAAAAATCAATGTTTTCAAAAACAGAAATGGAATTCTGCCTACTCAGAGTTTGTTTTTGTTTGTATTTTTGATGGTCCACATGGCCCTTAGAGGCAGAAAACTGGCATCTGAACCCATCTCATTTGCCCATCTCTGAAGTAAAGAGTGGGATGTGTCTAGCAATAACATAAAGAGACGATGAGCACAAACCAGGGGAGTTGCTAGAAGGGAAAAAGTTTTTAAAAGCCACTTAGAAAAAACCTGATAGAGCCAAAAAAAACACAACAGAGTACAATCCCCTTCTCATCCCAATGCAGACACAGCATCCTGTGCAGTGTCATGCTTCATTTTTCTAGTTTAAAGTAAGAAAAGGGAACACTCAAGTAGTTTTCAAATAAAGTAAGAGCACTGTGTGCATATGGTCCCTGGTCCATATTCCAGAGCAAAACATTGAGCATCTCAGATTACACATACAGATAACACAATTTAAAGATTTTAAATATTTACATATCCTTTTGCAATGGCCAACCCACACAGGCTCTTTGTGATAATGTACATGCTACAGGCTTCTCCCAGGGTTTGCACATAGAGATTCTGACTCAAGAACATTTAACCACATGAATTTTGATGAGACTGCTTGTTCAAAACATCTGCTCCCCTCCCACGGCCAGAATATTCTGTTTATATGTAAAGCAGTGGTGGACAACTGTGGCCCTCTAGATGTTGTTGAACTATACCTCTCCCTAACAACCAAGCTGGCATGAGCTGCTGATAGACCAAGAAGATCTAGAGAGCCACAACTGCCCACACTGGATGCACAGTCTATCCTCCTACATGGTCACAAATGGCTCTATGAGTCCAGAAACTTCAGATCTGAATTGCCTCTAACTAACCATCAAGCACACAATAGGTACAATCCAACACTGTTTGAGCAAATGTCAATTCACAGAAAGGGATTCCCTCTCCTCTCCCTCCCTGCAGCCCTTCTGGATAGCTCCACCCCCCATTGCTCGAGGACTGTCCAACTGTCCAAAGCACATTTTCAGGGCAGGGGAGTGAGTAGCCCTGCGAGAGAAGGGAAATCTCTCTTGGTTCCGCCTCTAGAAGTAGTTCTAACTGAACAAATCTCACTAGATTCCATCACCATCCCACCCCACAATGTTCAACAAGAAAAAAAAATTATCATCACCTCTTGTTGTCCATTTCTGCTGGTGAGTAAAACTGGTCGCCCTATGCATATATTTGCCAGTTTCATGTTGCTGAGTGCCAGCTGTACGAGAGTTTTTCTGTATACTTCTGGGATTTTATCATCTGCTAAAAGTAAAAATGATATAGTTTTAAAAAGTACATCAACTTATTGCTTGTTGAACCAGACTTTTTAGGAATAAAATCTAAGTCATCCAAGGGGGGAAATGCTGTAAGAAAAAGAAGATAATATGCTACTAAATTCACACTTAGTATCAAATGCCATGGACGTTCACAGCCCTAGCAATCATCTAACAAGATTTGAATATGCAGTCAGCCATCCATGTTTGTGCGTTTCACTTTTACAGATTTGATTATTTGCGGGTTTCTCCAACTCCTGCTTTCCTACACCTCAAGTGCTTCTTTTCTGGGGGAACCTTCCCTCTTGGTGGCTCTGATTGGACTGTGTAGCCCTTTGAAAATCCACCTCTGTTCCTCTTCCTCCTCCACCAGCTGCTGTCTGGCCAGCTAAAGATGGCTCACAGCCCTACTTCTCAGCACCACAAACCCTCTCTCCCAATGCCCCCTACACATACCCAAGGGAGATGGGCGAGAGAGAGAGAAAGTATAGAGCTAGCATGCCAACCCAACCTCTGTCCCTCTCCTTTCCCTGACCTGGTTTGGTGCCTGGGCACCCGCTCTCCCCACTATGCCTCAGCCTCCTTCCCCCACTGCCACACACACATACACACACAAAAACATTTTTATAGATGTGGTTCTTCCACTTTTGCAGGAGTACCCCCAACCATAGCAAAGGTAGAGGACCAACTGTAACTCCTGTCACTTAAATTGAACATAGCTGTTATGTCCGTAATGTTCTGTCCTATACTGTACTGATAGAGCAGCACAGAGACTAAGGCAGGAATGGGTACGCTCACAAAGAGGTGGCGGAAAGTAAATCTTTAATGCAGTCCATCCTGCATGACACTGTCCACTCCACATGCATTATGTTTTGTCTTTTGTTTTTTACTTTACTAAAGAACCATGGGATGAAGTCAGAGGCCTGGCACCCACATCAGCTGTGTTGGGTCCTTTGCTGGGAGAAATGCAGGGTATAAATTACTTAAATAAATAGCATCTACAATGCAAGCCTTGGTCCCTAAGAAACAAGTTACAAAATGCAACCAATTTTTTTAAGACAAGAGTGTGAATGCATAGACTGTATTTTTCATTACTGCTAACATGTGGTGACCACCCTCAAATGTCACCAACAAGCCAAGATGTGATTAGTGTAAATCTGGCTTTTTGTGATGTGCCTACCTCTGCTAACAACCTACAGCTTGTTAACCACAGCCACCAACCAAAACCTAGACCTGAGGTTTATTCTTAGCATACAAATTCTGGTTTATTTAAAACATCAGTTCTTCATTGTAGTCTCAGAGCCTACAACCATGGCTGGTACCTGGAATGTTTCCTCACCTGCCTGCTCTGGAACAGGAACTGACAAAAGGAGGAGAAAAGATAAAGATCAAAAATTGGGAAGAGAAACCATCGTTTGTTCAGTCACCTGTCATGCAACAGGTGGCTTACCCAACAAACCATAGCTAACATAAACTATAGTTTATGGTGACACGTGAAGACCCTCTATATCTTGAGTAATTCCATTAATGAAGTTATTACACAATGTTGGGCCCAAAAAGAACAATGTACACCTCTCCCTTTTATAGCTATTGAAGAGGGAAAGCTGGCAAATTCAGACATTCCCTGCCTTTCAACACCTCGCTTTTCGATGACCCGCTCTTTTGACTGTTCTAAATTACTATCCAGTACCATGTATTTGATGCTTGGTCCGCTCTTTCAACCATGTGTTCCAGTTACGTATAATTTAAAAGGGTTAAAAAAAGCAGTTTAGTGGCTGCAGCTACCATACTGTACTCAGACTGAAAGAAAAGATGGCGCTTTGCACAATTCTTCTTCCAACCATGTGCACTTTTCTTTTGACTTGGAACTATCTTTCATTGATCCTGTATACTATATAGTGCAATGAAATTTGTTTCCTTGTTCTCCGCCCATGCCAGGAAGGATGGTTAAAAGGGCCTTCGGCCCTCAAGAAAGTTTGGAAGCTCCTTTAAAGGAGCAAGCAGAGCATCCTGGCTTGCTCTGCTGAAGCCACTTTGACTTCTCTCAAGAAGAAAAGCGGGGTAGAAATAAAAATAATAATAATGCCGAAGGGGAGACAAAAAAGAAGAAAGTGGGACAAGAGAAGGAGATGGAGTAGGCTCTGGAAGGCAGTGACTACAGTGAGAGAAAGGACGGATTGTGAGAGGAAGTACCAATGCTGCTGCCACCACTTCTTCACTTCCATGCCCAACATTGAGATAAGTGACAGGGTGGGCTTTCCTCTGCATTCCAGACACTTCTTGCTCAAAACACTGTGCTGCACTTGCAAAGGAATGTGCCACCTGGTTTGGATGCTCTTCAACTGCCAGATGGGAAGTGGTGGGAAGGGAAGGAGAAGCCCCGAGAGTTTCGCATGCAAGCTTCAGGTCTTTAATCCTGCTCTTTGCTCCCCACCTCTGGAAGTGGTGAAGCCAAGAAGCTTTCTTGGTGCCTTGGCAAAAGCTCTTTACTATGGGTCCGGGAGCAGGATCAAAGAGGCAAACTCCACACCCCACTTTCTCCCTCACACTACTTTTTTTCCCTGTTTTTCTCTATCTTCCACATGCTCCTCAGCAAAGCAAGCTGTCAGAATTAGCAGGAACTGGCTTCTCTGAGCATACGCAGAGTTCAGACAGTGAAGCAAGGCTTTGCCGCAGCAGGAGTTTTCAGTGAAACAGGAAAAAAGACTCAGCATGTTAAGCTTAGGGCTGCACACTAAGATAAGGCTTTCGGCAAACATTCCAGAAAGCAATTAGGAAAGAAAAAACATCAGGAGATAAACGGAGAGCATCTCCTCTTACAAAGCATAAATTGTCAGCAGCAAGACATGACCAACTAAGAAAAACCTAACTGGTGGATTGTGCTGGCAGATACCAGCCTTTTTAAGGCTATCTGTCACCTTGAACATATGGGGTGATCCAACCAGCTTTCTCACGTGTGGCCTTCCCCAGTACACAAGTTACAGTCATAACAAACGTGATAACCGTGCACATGCTCCTCTGGCCACATCACTTCTTTCTTCGCCATCCATTTAGAGGAAACCGTGCCTGACTCAGCATAAATCCTTGAAACAAGCCAGGATGCCCCACTTGCTATTTTAAAGCCTCTTCTAAATTTTACTGAGCACTTCCACATGTGGCCCAGTAAGTTGTCACCTACTTATTGGCAGGCAATGTACAAGAACACTATAGGTTTCCTATTTTGATGATTTCCGCTTTTTGACAGTGCCCTGGTCCCTAACTTGTAGAATAAGCAGGGGATTCCTGTAGTCTATCTTGCGAAACAGAAGGTACCAAGGATGTCTCTTGGCACAAAATGGGAAATCTACAGATATGCCACACCATGCTCCAGCACCATGAGCAAGAATGGATTATTGAAGAACAGCTGAAAATTATCCAATATGAATTATTTAAAAAAAATAAGTAAAGGTCTTATTCTTCCTCAAGGTATCCTGTCCAGTCCTCAAGGTGTTCAAATTCTAAAGCAGAAGCCAGAGTTATGACCCCAAGATATCCTATGAACTAAGTGGAATCCACACAATTCATTCCCAAATGAGGGGGTGGGGAGTTATTCTATTGCTTAAAAATCAAAGTCCCGATGCAATAATTCAGATATGGTCCTAAAGCAGCCTGGAATGGCAGCAGCTCTAGTTCTCACATGGGAAGTACCACATTGGGGGAGGCTACTCTAAAACACAAAGGATAGTGAGTTACAATCACGTCCCCTGTTTCCTTCCATTCAACCCAAAGCAGTCTGCACATCCCCTCCAACAATTTCAGAGTAAAAAACTGGGACACGTGCAGCCAAGCAACATCAGAATCAATGTGTCAAAAGTTATCAAGGAGGAAGAACACACAGGCTAGGAGAGGCTACAACTTTTGTTTTGGCATAAGTGGACTGAAAAGGGGCAAGTTTTTGTCCCCTCCTCCCCCTTTTGCTGAATCAGTTGAGTGCAAACTACATTAGTACTTTGCATTCGGTCTGCAGCAATAGAATTAAGAACATTTCCGCACGAGACTGTCATAGGGCTATTATTCCATTTGCAATACCCTATGGCAGTGGTTCTCAACCTGTGGGTCGCGACCCCTTTTGGGGGGGGTCAAACGACCCTTTCACAGGGGTCGCCTAAGACCATCGGAAAATATGTATTTCCGATGGCCTTAGGCTCCATTCCCTCCTCGGTGGTGGTGCACAAGCGCAAGCCACATGCTCACATCCTCCTGCTCCCTTTGGCAGGAGCGTGTGCAGCCACAGCGTCACCACAGCAAGAGTGGTGGTGCGCAAGTGCGAGCCACGCGCTCGCATCCTCCTGCCCCCTATTCAAAAGGGACTGAAATCGCTCCCCTTCTCCGCTAGCGGGAGAACCCCCCATCTGACGGGCCAGCTTGGGGGGGGTGGCAGCAGCATGGGGGGCAGGTTCCCTCCTCGCCACGGCCCCTGCCCCACTCGCCACGGAGGGGATGCTGTGGAAGGGTCGGGGGGCCACAAGGCAGCACTTTTCCAGGGGTGGCCAGCTGCGCCCGGCGCAAAAGACAGGCGCTGAGATTCCTCCCCACCCCAGCCAGGGTCAACACTCTGGAATCTTTTCCCACACTGTCCCCCCCCAGTGGAAACGAGAGCAAAGCAGAAGCAGAGCCCCGGGGGGGGGTTCTCAGAGTTTTTTCCTGGGGGAGACACGTGGCTCCTCTTTCCCTCCCTGCCTGCCCCCCTGTTCCTGACCGGCAAGGCGGCCTTTGCGGAGGGGGGGTGAGGCATTGTAAATAATAAATAAATAATTTTATGGTTAGCGGTCACCACAACATGAGGAACTGTATTACAGGGCCGCGGCATTAGGATGGTTGAGAACCACGGCCCTATGGAATCCCGGGGTTTGCAGTTTCCGGAGGGGCCGGCCGTTGCAAGTGGAGGTTGCAAGAGGAGCCCTGGTGGCGCAGTGGTTAAATGCCAGCACTGCAAGCCACAAGGTTGTGAGTTCGATCCTGCCGGGCTCCAAGGTTGACTCAGCCTTCCATCCTTTCGCAGGTCGGTAAAATGAGTACCCAGCTTGTTGGGGGCATGTATAGAAAAATGCATCGAAATACGTGCTGTTTGTAAGTTGTTCGCTGCCTCGATCCATATGGAGAGGCGAGATACAAATAAATAAAATAAATAAATAACAGCGCTATAACAGCCTCGTGCAGAACTGGCCTAAGCTGAGGGTGAAGGACGAAAGAAGAGAGAAAGAGACAGGGGGGCATTTTTAACAGCAGCAGAAAAAGCGGCGCCCCCTCCCCCAGCAAAGCCCTTCTGCCAGCCAAGACCCCCGACTAGCCTCCTCTTACTTTTCTCCACGAATTCTGCGGCAGCTAAACTCAGCCGGGCGGGGGCTGCCGGGGCTCCATCCCCCGGGGCGGGCGGGGAAGGGCTCTCGGCGGGAGGCCGCCCCTTGCTTTTCCTTCTGGAAGAAGAGGAGGACATAACGGGGGGGGCTGCGGGAACCCGAGCCAAAGCCGGGGTGCGGACGCCCCCACACGTGTCCCCGAGTCCCTCCTCGGACCAACAAGGGCCCCAGCGCAAAGGGACACCTGTGTTTGTAACTCAAGAGGCTCTCCACGCAGCCGTCACTTCCGGCTCCGACCGACAAGCGAGAAGGGTGGAAAATACCTCCGGATCAGGGTTAGACATTCATGCAGAATAATCACAGTCGATTCGTCCGCCTTCTTCATAGCGCTGCGGGGGGGCGGGGAGAGGAATCTTGCCATCTCCGGTGGAGCGTGAAAGGTCGAGACTGGCGTTTCATTCTAAATTGGCACCATCGTGGTGCTGTGGAAAAATCCCCACCGGACACCCAAAGCGAACGGTGGATTTGTAACCGGAAGTTTAAGCGGTCTGTCTTTTTAGACTGTTCTCTTAGCCCTAAGGACAGGAAGCACTTGTGCCGCTCTAGGCGTGAAGGCTCTGTGGCTTTGGCGGATGGCAACAGGGGAATTGTTGTTCAGACGTTTCAAGGGGATTCAAAGGCCGTTTCCGCCCTAGACTGTTGTAGGGCTATTATTCCCCTTTCAGCGTCCTATGGAATCCTGGGGTTTGCAGTTGAGGGAGGGCCAGAGGTAGAGAAAGTTACTTTTTTGGAGTCCAATTCCCTGCGCGATTCTAAATGTACTCCAAAAACAGTAACTTTTCCAAGCTCTGAGCGATGCTGGTTGGGTCTGACGGGAGCTGCCGCCCAAAATCAATCGGAAAACAACCCTTTGCCCACCCCCGAACGACGACACAAGGGGTAACGGTTTTCACCAAAGAGATGCCAAGGGCAGCGCCATAGCGCGGGCTGACTTCCTGTTGTCAACGGAAGTTCAAGCCGTAGGTAACTCTTGACTTTCCTAGCTCTACGGCGTCTCGTCATTGCTGCCGCCATGTTAGGGGCTGGGGGCGCTGGCTGGGCTGGCGGGGCTTGGCGGCTGTGGCGGCCGGGCCGGAGGCTTTCGGTTTGCGTGGGGGGTCGCCGCCTCCTTCCCCTTCGAGGGCGTTCCTCGTCGGCCACCCCCTCCTCCAGCTTGGCCGAAGTGAGGCGGCTGGAGCCTCGGCGAGACAAGTTTGGCGGCCTCAGCGTGCGCTTGTCCGAATTGCGTTCTCCCGAGAGCCTGGACCAGGCCACGTTCCGGCGCTGGCTAGAGGGCAAGTGCATGTGGCGAGAGGCCCTTGCGGGGGCCGAGAGGAGGAACCTCGGGGACTGGACCCGACCTTGGGGCCAACGGCCTTGCCGGACACGACGAGGGAGTCGTATAACCTTGGCTGGCTCCTTCGTGTCTCCTCTTCTCCACCCTTTTGCACTGTCTGTAGTGCCTCTGAGCACGTGCAGAAGGCAGCGCACCCACATTTCCCTTGCTGAGCCGATCTATGTGCGCCGGAAGCAGTACCTTGACTTCTTGATGGCATCCTCACATAGGGTCTTTCTGCACTACGCTAGACTGTTATGGTGCCGTTATTCCACTTTCAACATCCTGTGGAATCCTGGGGTTTGCAGTTTAGCCAGGAAGCACTTTGGCTTCAGTAAACTACAACCCCCAGAATTCCACAGGATGTTGAAAGTGGGATGATAGCACTATATAAGAGCGTAGTGCGGAAAGGCTCTTTAAGTCAAGAAAAGATGGCAGCCTGACATACTCATTGTGCCTAAAATTCTGCAAGCGAGGAGGGGAGCAATGCATGTTCCCAGCAGTGCTAGCTCTAGACAGCATATGCATCTAAGGATTTTTGCCTTGCGGGCTTCCCTGCAGGGCAAAGGAAACCTATGGCCCTTATTATAATAGCTTTTAGTCTAATTTCAAAAGCCTTCTGCAAATTAGCAGGTTTGATTCCAACCTGCTTAGATGGTGAGAAAGAATGGGAGAGATAGGCCATTTCTGCACTTCACTGTTATGGTGCTGCTATTCCACTTTCAAGATCAAATGGAATTCCAGGGTTTGTAGTTTAGAGAGGCCTAAGAGCTCTCTGGCTGAGAATTCTAAATGCCCCTCCTTAAACTGCAAACCCAGGATGTTGAAAGTGGAATAATAGCACTACAAGAGTATAGTGCGGAAACACCCATTGAAAAAGAGGGCCAAGCTCAACTTTTGTCCACTAGTGATCTGTGTCTTCTCCGTTCTTGGGGGAGTGTGGCCCTCGCCAGCAACATCTTCCAACGTTTCATAGTTGAAAACTGGGACGTGTGGCCAAGCAACGCCACAGTGTGGTCAAGATGGCAAAACACAAACTTAGACTGCAGCAGCTTGCTTTTGCCTGTGTCTACTGAGAAGGAAACAATTTTATCCCTTCCTCTCCCCCTGCTCAGTCAATTGAATGCAGACAACTGTTACACTTCAGGGTGAGAAAGGGGAAAGCAAGAGAAAGAGAGAGAAACGGACTTTTTAAAAGCAGCTCAAAAAGGGAGAAAGGATTAATGTCCCTGCCAAATGGAGACAATTGGAGGATAAGCAACAGCACTTTGCCCTTGCTGTGTTAAACACATCTTCAGACATATATGATAACATAAGGAAAACAGCATGTTCAAAGTATTTTCCTTATCATTGAATTAATCATAGCTGGCATGTGCATATCAGGGCTTAAGCATGTCATAGAAGCAGGTGCTTACCTTGTTATTTGCTAGTAAAGAAGCATAGATAAGATGCTCTGTGTTTGACCAAGCAAAGAGAATGCTTTTGCAAACATACTGTTATACCCACCCTGCAGATGGAAGGATCTGGTAGAGAGAATAGTGGCTTTGATAGTCTGCAATGCTTATTGCTATGGAAGACAACAAAAGATGTGCAGTTCTGTATGACCAGGAACCCATAATCTGTTCTGTAGCTTATGTAGGCTGTCATTGTCTGTGTGTTTAGTTCAAAGTATTATTTTTGTTATTAATTGATGTTTTGTGGTTAGAAGATGACAAAATATTTTACAATGTTAAAATTCATAAATGTTAAAAACAAAGACAAGCAAAACAAAGTATTCGGAAGATAGAAAAATGCCTGACCCCCAATAACAACAGATCATAAGGACACTTACCTACCATATTCATTCATCCAGTTTATACCTTGCTTTTTTCCCCATGAGTGCAGCTCCAGTTAGCAGGCTATATTTTATCCAGCAACTGAAGATATAAGGAACATCTTAACCTGCCCCAAAAGAATTAAAAAATTTTAAAAATTAAATTTTTAATTAAAAAATTAAAAGAGTGGGGCTCACTAGGGGGAATGTTTTCCTCCAGACTTCTTAGGAAGAATGGAGTCCTATGCATACTTACTCAAAAATAAGCCCATTTGAATTTCAAGGGGCTTGCTTCCAGGTAAGCATGCACAGGATTGCAACCTAGGATACGAGTTCTAACTAGGTCGAGGGGAAGAGGAAAGCGGTATATTATCACTTGTTACCTCTCCAACCTTACTTGTTCATTCTGGCTTTATTTCAGTCTGAAATGTCTTTTTCTTTTCTTTTTCAAAATGTGCTTTATATTGAAACCAATTGTGTAAGGTTGTTGTTGTTGTTGTTGTGTGCCTTCCAGTTGTTTCCATCTTAGGTACACCTTAAAGTTGACCTATCCATTGGGGGGGCTGAGAGTGTGTGATGCACCCAAGATCACCCAATGGGTTTCCCTGAGTGAGCGGGAAATCGAACCCTGGTCTCAGGGGACACAGTCCAGTTCTCAAACCATTACACCACACTGTTTCTATGTAAGATTATTCACATAACCTCCAAGCTAGTGCATTTGAAGGAGCTGATCTAGGTACATTCCAGGATTGAAAAAACTCTAGGGTTAGTAGATCCCAAGTTGCCCTTATTGTGTCTCTGGAGTGCCTCATTTGAGGGTTAGAAATCATGCAGCCTTCCTGCTGTTTTTCCACTGCAGCTTCCAGCATTCACTGCCATTGGCTATGCTGGCTATGGCTCTGGGACTTACATTCAACACCATCTAGAAACACATGTAATTCCCACCCTGATTTATGCATGTGGAACTTTCCATTAGTGTAACAGGCTTCATGGGTAGGCATTGATTTGCGTTCCCTGTGCTTCCCACTGCCAGCAGAGGGACAGCTTGTTGGCCTCTCAGTTGTTTCCTCCCAAGAGAGCTCTCGTGGCAAAAGCCAGCCTGGATTGTCCTGCCTGTGTATTGCCATGGATATTAACTGGGTGTTTGTTTGCATTGTACATCTCTCTGATTTTGTTTACTCTTGAACTTGGAGTTGAGGATACCTGATTCATCTCAGTTATTCTAAGTAGAGAGTTCTCAAAACTGATCGCAAAATGTGTAAAGTAGATCTGTAAATGTAATGGTTATATGCATCTGTAAAATTGAAACATTAAGTAATAATTGAAAAATAGAACACAAAGTTGTAAAGAGATTTTGCCACTGTTCCCATTTATAGTTGCATTTTGCTTACCTTTGCTTAGATAGCAAAATGGTAACCAAACATTTGTTTGCAATACATTATATATTCTGTTGTGTTTTTCCTCTTCTAGATTCTATCCAGCAGTGGAAAACTGAAGGCCACACAGCAGTCTGGCTGCATGTTCCTATTCTGCAGAGCAGGTTTATAGCTACTGCAGCAGAGCTGGGATTTACCTTTCACCATGCAGAATTAGACTCTGCGACACTAACTCTGTGGATAGCAGAAGGATGCAGCAGGCTACCCATTTACGCTACTCACCAAGTAGGAGTAGCAGGTGAGTTCTAGAGGGGGAAAGGCCTTTTATTTTCAAATAAAAGTACCAAAGATGAAATTTACATAGCACAAAGCATATATAACTACATTCCCAGTGTCATTACTACATTTGAGATCTGAAGCATACAGTATGCTCTTTCCTTTCTGCCTCTAATTTCTGTTCTACAAATTTCTTTCTGCTTTCTTCCAGAGTATAATGTCTCTGCATGGCTGACAACTGTGATTAACACTAATCTGACTTACCATTTCTGATAAAAATTTGAGAGAAACCATTTCAGCTCTCAGAATTCCCCTGGCCAGAACAGAAAAGGTTTGAGGTTGTAGCATAGTTGGTTCAGTAGAGGGCACCAAAGATAAAAATGCTTTGGATTTATTTTCAGGGACATGTTTGAGCATGTTTTCACAAGGTATGGGAAATAGCATAATTCAAACATGAACCAAAGCTTGGAAAAGATATTTGTTTGGATTACAACTCCTAGATTCCCCAATCTGCATAAGAGTTATAATTCTAAACTCTGACATGACCTATGAAAAATGTAGCCCTTTTAAAAGAGATAGCCATGGTAGGCTCTTTCAATTTTAAAAGATGATGGGGGAAATTCTTGTGGTATCCTTAAAACTAACAAGTTGTAATCTGCATAATTTTGGTAGATTACAGTCCACTTCCTCAGTGCATCTGATGAAATAAACTGTAATCTACAAGATGTCATATTTTGTTTTAGAGGCATGACACCATGAGAATTTTTTTTCTCCCTTTCCTCTTTTTTTATTTTAAAAGATTTTGTTAAAATTGGAAGTATGGCATTGTTGATACTTACTTTGAGGCTGGTAATGTGGGTGTGATACGGTCCATAAATCCCATTAGATTCAATGAGAGAGATCTAATTAGAACAAAGGAAACTGCCTTGTACTGATTCAGACCATTAGTCTATCTAGCTTAGTATTGTCAAGGCAGTCTGGCGATGACTTCCAAGCTGGGATTTTAAAAATCAATCTGGGATATTTCCTTTCCTACTTGTAGATGTCTGTGGCTGTACTTCAGTTCTTTGGCACATAAAGCAGGTGCTCTGCCACTGACCTACAACTGTTTGAGATACAGTAGAGGTGAATCACTATTTCTTTGTGGTGAGAGGGTAAGATGAACATTAGGTCATTTCTGTTAACGTCTATTTAAAAGAAAAAGCTGAAGTAGTTTGATAGCCTTGCAATGATCAAGTTATGAAAGAAAAGACAGCAGAATCTTTTTATTAATCTATAAATCTTCTCAAACCCCCACCCACCTCATTTCATAATTTCCTTAGAGTTCCCATAAAAAAACTGATTAAGAGAACAAAGCCTCCTCTGATTCCCCCTGGAATTCAAATAACTAGGGATGGGACAAATCCAGAATTATCCGGATCCGAATCCCTGGAAGGTTCTGGGAATCCACGAATCTCACGAATCTTGAATCTTTCAAATTCTTTTTTTTAAAAAGGGTTTAAAAAGAAAGGGAAAAAAGGATAATCTTGGACAAGACACATTCTCTCTCTTAGCCTAGACTAAGGCAAACCTCCCTCTGAAGAAATCTGGCCAGGACAATTGTCATAGTTTTGCCTCAGGATCTTCCCAGGTTGAAAATGACATGAAGGCCCTTTCTACACAGGCAGGAAAATGTGGATTAATCCCACATTTTCCTGCCTGTGCAAACAGGGCCACGTACTACAGTAGAGAGAATCCAGGTCAAAACTGGATTTTCTTTGCATAGCTCCTTATGGCATTCTGGGGTTTGTAGTTTGATGATTCACCAGACACTTTGGCAGAGATGGCTGTGACACCTTTTAAAACTCCAAACCCCAGAATTGTGTCTGAAAGAACTTTGCAAGGGAGCTATGGAAAGGAATCTTTCAGCTGTCCTTGAAATCTCAAGAAAACTGTACCTTCCAGCCAGTCAGGCCTTTGGTGGGCCCCAGAGATGCCAATTTTTAAAAACAATTTTTCCTTTCTGCTACATGTGGTTTGTCATATGGCTCATGAGAAACCATGACAGACATTTCACTTCTCATCCTATTCTAGCTATAGGTTTACAACCAGGCACTGGTCTTGTGGAAGCAGGTACAGTGGCCTACATGTGGCAATCACTGGATGAGATTATGTGACCTTGCCCTCTGCCCCACTACTTCTGATAGGCGTCAGACCCACCGACCCCAGCCTTTATACATGTCATTGATTTGCAGCACAGAAAATAGTGCTGAACTTATTTACTAAATTTAAATTTACTAAATAGTAAATGTATTTACTAAATGTTCAATTTAAATATATTAGAATACAACTCCAGATATAATTCCTGAAATTATTAGCAAAGGCCATTATTACTCCAAGGGAAAAACTCACCTACTTACCATCTTCCCTTGTGTGTCTGGTCCTCCTGGTTTTCAGGTGTCTCGATCTCCAGCAAACTATTTGATTGGTGCATTTGAAAGATTTTGGTTTGCCTATTTTAGCACAGGGATTCAGATTTGCGAATCTCGAATTCATGCCAAAGATTGAAGGATTCAGTTGGCCCATCCCTACGAATAACATGATTTCATCTCTAAAATAAGATTTTGACCTTCCTCGTAAAGTTGGTGGTGATGGGGTTTCTGAACGTTATGCTTAGTGGACTGGCTACGATACTACATATAAAGTGCAGCATCTTAGGCTTTTGTTGTTCGTTAGGCTAGCAATACTAGGTCTAAATACTTGAAAATTAATACAGTTTCAGTCAATATGATGTGATAGGGGTTGTTTGACAGATACAAAAGAGCTGTGGTTTTAATTGTGTGTTTGCTTTTGCTTCTGTTGTGTTGTGGAAACAAAATGCGATAACAAAAAGTTTGCAATTTTGTGTCTTAAAAAAAATCTTGGTGTGCTGTTGTTGAAACTTCAGAACAAACCTGACTACTGTTGGATATCCAAAATCCCTGAAGGCAACAGAATTCAAAACTGTATAGTACACAGTAGTCCTAATGTTTTTTAGGTGTTGGTCTATGAGACAGGCATGTTCTGACTTGCTTTCAATATTTTCATTTTACATAATTTATCTATTGTCATTCTACTAGTAGGCAAACATATTTTACATGACCTTAGCCTGTAAAC
Organism: Ctenosaura bakeri; assembly: GCA_948474755.1. NCBI lineage: Eukaryota > Metazoa > Chordata > Lepidosauria > Squamata > Iguanidae > Ctenosaura > Ctenosaura bakeri. The sequence goes on from CAOLHI010001972.1 coordinate 131,181, forward strand.
TGGTCTTTTGTCAGAATGGGTTTTAATTGATTGAGTTGTTTATTTCTTCGTTGTATTTTTAGTCATGTTTTAATGTGTTTGTTTTCCATTATATTGGCCTAAATCTGTTATTCCCAACAAGAGTAGGCCCATTAAATCCATGGGAGCTTTGTAAGTCAGTACTTAAATTCCATTGATTCAGTGTAACAATTAAATTTAGATCCTTATTTTCAAATTATTTTTTGCTGTTAGCTGCCAAAACTATTATGATAATAAGTAAATCTTAAGCTGAGTTGTATGCAAACTTTCTTCTATGTCAGGTAGATTCATTGGAATCAATATCGTATATTTCCCAACCACTCTTGAACTTTCAGAGTCACACTAAAGTAGCTGGGAAAGAAACAACCGTTCTGAATTGGATAAACATGAGTCAGATTTTCATGGCTGTCTGAGCATAGGAATAGTTTTTAGGAATGTTCATTAAAAACATGTAAATTTATATAAGTACATATAATAAGATTTAAATATTGGCCAAAATCCTGTTGGGCAGTTAAAAACATATAACCTAGAGTTACACATTTTGATTGTTTTATATTCACAGTCTCTACATAGCTTCTTGTTTATATAGGGACCGTGAAAGTTTATATAGGGACCATGAAAGTACTTTCTGAGCAGCATCTACTGTGATCAATGAGTGTCTGTTCCTCTGTGGATCAGGAAGCAGCTGGCCAACACTCCCACCCACCCCCTCATGTGAGTGAACCATCACATCAGAAGTCACTTACACGAAGGAACTGGAAGTGTCAGTTAGCTGCATCCTGATTGACAGGGGAATAGAACCCTGTTGATTGCAAAGGATGTTGCCTGCCAAGTGTGGATTGGGTTGATTAGGAAAGAAGTCACTGCATAGCACCATAACTGCAATCCTTTTGCATTTGTAACTCCTCAGCAGCATTCTGGTCCATGTTTCTTTGAGCATTCCTGCTGCTGTTACATTTGGATATATTTGATTAGACAAGAAAGCTCTTTGGGTCTTTTAAAACTATTTAATTGATCATCCTCAACAACACTTAAGAAGTATTTTTAGGATTATCCCGTAATGTTTACAGTACAAAACCATTCCAGTTTGCAGTCATGAAACACAGCTGTACTTGAAATCTAATTCTCTGTTTTCTGGCACAGTATTAAAGCCATCTGTGCCTTTGTCAAATGAACCCAAGTTGGCTGTTTTGTCTCATCTAATATTTCGTAAAAATCTAGGCTCAGTTTTTTTCCTTTTCCTTTGCTTTAAAATGTGACATTAGAGTGTAATTCTATGTGATCCTTAGTTGGCCTTAAGTTCCAAGGAACTCCAAGAAAACTAGGATAAGAGGGTTTGGACTGTAAACATAACACCAAATATGGTCTCAAATATAACTATAGTAGTTATTGACCTAGAAGCTAAAATTTATAATCAAGTTGTCCAGGGACAACCTTCTAATATAATACTAAGAACTCAAGACTTTAAGATCTCAAACAGAAATAAGTTATTTATTCTGATTTCAAAGCTAGTTAATGCCAGCGTTACATCCATGTAGTTTGGGGATAATTTGCAGAGCAGTGTATTATTTATTGCAAAGCATATGAGACCAAGCATCTCCACTTCCTTATACTTGCAATAAGCACTATCAAGCCTGTTAGAGAATAAAAGAGCACTGTTTGTTGGTTATATTTCCTATTAGAGCAGGGGTTGTATTTTATTAGTTGTTTTAATGTTGTTTCCTGGCTTGGGATGTTTATGAACGACATAACAAATAAATAATAAATAGAGCTAAGTAACTAAAGAAAAGATATTGCCAAATTTTATGAGAATTTTTGGCAGTACCTAGTAAAAGACTAAAGTCAAAATGCTCTCCATAAAAAGTCCCTGTTCAGCAGTGACACTGCAGGCAAAGATCTCTGTTCTGTAGCACAATGTTTAATCTTTTTTTGCATAAGCATATTTTTAGTGTCGTATATCTGAAGTGAATGCAAAATTCTCTGTGAAAAACATAAAGTACATACACTGTTTTATCGCAATTGCAGGTATAGTTCCAAACTAATCTGAGCATCTGTTTGCCTCTTAAACAGAATTCCATGCCAACTAGCATGCTGCCAACCATGTACCGGAAGGATGAAGTCATACACATTGTATGACACGGATGCAAAGACTTCTGACTAATTTCCTAAGGAATGAACTTTACTTCAGGGTTGTTATTTCATTTATAAAACATTCCTCCCACTCACAGAAATGTGGTTACTTTATTAAGAGGAGGAGGTGCTTTCAGTCACAAAGCATATTCTTTCATCTCTCTTCCATGTGAAAATACTTTTGCCTGGTAGTCTAGATTGTATGCCTTTATTGTTATATCATAGTCTTCCAGAAAGTGAATATAGATAATAATGCAAAATAACACAGGATAAATATGTGCTATAGAAAGCCTATAGAAAGCCTATAGAAGTCAGTGATAAAGACAAGTGTTATTATTTTGCTATCAAAACTGAAGCTTTGACTTCAGTTTGGTGTCTTTTAATTTGGAGTGAAGTAGATGGAGCCCACTGAGCTTACATATCATAGACCATATAAACACAAACCAAAAATCTGAGCCAGTAGAAGAGGTATTACACTCATCTGAGATGAGAGATAGCATTGTCTGTTGCATTTTTAAAAAAATAAATAAAATAAAAGGTCATTTTAAATTTTCTGTCCCCAAGGTGTTGAATGTAAAAAATTGATTTTAAGTTCTTCATTAAGTCAGTAAAGAATATATTATTTCTCCAACAGGTGCTGTATTAGATTCCCATACTGGCAAAGTATTGGTTGTGCAAGATAGGAATAAAGTAAGTTTACTGCATCATTTTGAAGAAATCAGTCATTTGGTTTGAATACAGAAGATCTGTAACCAAGCCTTACTGCGAGATTTTTTTGTGAGTTCTCAATTCTAGTGGTGTGCTTCTGTTGATGTAAGGCATTGCACGGTTTCAATACAATACCTTGCACATCTTGAGGCATTCCTGTGCTGAGTTTGTGATGTGGAAAACCTTTCACTTGTTCTGCACAACAGTCTCCATAGCAGTGCCATGCCAGCATTTCTTCTTCTCACGTATTTCTGGATCCCTATCATGAATGCAGGAGATTATATTAGGAAACCTGATGATGTTGTGTGCCTTCAAGTTGTTTCCAGCTTATGGCAATCCTACGAAAAGGTTTTCTTGGCAAGATTTGTTCAGAGTAGGGTTTGCCTTTGCCTCCCTTTGAAGCTGAGAGAATGCAACTTGCCTAAGGGCACGCAGTAGGTTTCCATGGCTAAGTGGAGATTCAAACTCTGACCTTCAGTCATAGTCCAGCACTCAAAACACTACACCACACTGGCTCTCAAGATTTTTTCCCCTCTATTACATAACATCATAATGTAAAAAATTGTTGTGTGCCTTCAAGCTGATAGGATGACAGACTCTTAATTATTTCATGTGTAGGTCATTCATGTGATTGCTGTTTTGTCAATTTAGGTCTGTGCTGTTTTCTCAGTTTAAGTCTGTGATTAATGAAAGTAGCATTGCTGTGAATACTTCCTTATAAATTCACTGCTTCTGTAAAGGCAAATTTGATTTTAGACATTTGTAAATATTGTAAAAAATAGGGATGGGATGAATCCAGAATTTTCCAAATCCGGATCCGAATCCCTGGAAGGTTCTGGGAATCAACGAATCTCACGAATCTTGAATCTTTCAAATTCTTTTTTTTAAAAGGGTTTAAAAAGCAAGGAAAAAGGGATAATCTTGGGCAGACACATTCTCTCTCTTAGCCTAGGCTAAGGCAAATCTCCCTCTGAAGAAATCTGGCCAGGACAATTGTCATAGTTTTGCCTCAGGATCTCCCCAGGTTGAAAATGACATGAAGGCCCTTTCTACACAGGCAGGAAAATGTGGATTAATCCTACATTTTCCTGCCTGTGCAAACAGGGTCACATACTACAGTAGAGAGATAATCCAAGTCAAAACTGGATTTTCTTTGCATAGCTCCTTATGGTATCCTGGGGTTTGTAGTTTGGTGATGCACCAGTACACTTTGGCAGAGAAGGCTGTAAAACTCCAAACCCCAGAATTGTGTCTGAAAGAACTTTGCAAGGGAGCTATGGAAAGGAATCTTTCAGCTGTCCTTGAAATCTCAAGCCTGTACCTTCCAGCCAAGCGCTGAACTTAAATATTAAATGTTCAGTTTAAATATGTTAAAATACAACTCCAGATGTAATTTCTGAAATTGTTAGCAAAGATCATTATTACTCCAAGGGAAAAACTCACCTACTTGCCATCTCCCCTTGTGTGTCTGGCCCCCAGGTTTTCAGGTGTCCCAGTCTCCAACAAACTACTTGGTTGGTGGATTTGAAAGATTCGGTTTGCCTATTTTGGCACAGGGATTCAGATTCACGAATCTCACATCCTTGCCCAGGATTCGAGGATTCAGTTGGCCCATCCCTAGTAGAAAACCTCATTGAGAGATTTACTAAAATTTTTGGTTCATGTCTGTTTTGGCCATCGGAACTCCTGTACTATTGTTTAATTCAGAGGTAGAGTGGATTGTGGTTTCCCATTTCCTTGGAAGTTTTGGTATTGGCTGTTTGGTAGGCTGAAACCCAATCAATTGTTAATGTATAAAAGTGGGAATTAAAGGTGAAATACCAAGCCTGCTTACTACCTAGTAGATCCCTTTGAACAAAGTGGAAAACTTTAAACATGTCTTGTATGTATCTTTGACTGTTTTGCCAAAAGCAGTTACTACTGGCTGTTCCTGCAGACAGAATTACAAGAGTTGTTATAACAGGATGGAGGCTTCAAAACCCAACCCTTAAACGATTAAGCTACATAGCACAGCCTTATTTCTTTTTGAATTTTTTTGGGAAAAAGCAGGCTGCATTTGAGGTTTTAAAAATAAGCTCCTGGGCGTCTGCTGTAATTTGCTTGAAAAGAATTCATTAAAAGTTTTAGCAGAGACAGCAAGGCAGCCAAAATTGGCAGAGTAACGACTCTTGTACACCCCGTGTTCAATTGTAGATCAGTTAAGGCACAAATCAGTAACATGGGTGTAAATGTGCTATATCTGGCTTACCATTCTAAATTTGACACGGTGATTTTACTACATTGGGGCACAGCTGCACAAAGGCTAAAACCAGTGCCATGTAGTTGTAAACTATTTTCAACTATCAAGAGAAACAACACAATAGCTGTAAGAATAAAAATCCCTGGGAACCCTACTGCTCTCCACTGATCATTAGGTCACTCAAAGGTGCTGTTGTATTACCCATGCAGAAAACTCACCAGTCAATGGTCCAAGTACCCATTTTTCATGAAAATAGGGCTGCAAAGAGAAAGAAATGTGAATTTCATTCTGGTCACATCGAGTTCCATAGCTCAGTAGAAGAAAGCAGGTAGAGTGAAACCATGCGCTCCCCAGGAAAAGGGTTCAGTGAAGCAGTGTCTTTGATGTCTACCAGAAAAGGAATGCTGTAGGCTCGCGCTCTCTCTCACTCTCCAGTTACTCTGTGTTCTACTTTGTGTCCTCAGGCTTTGCTCCTGAAAGGAAGAATGTGTTGTGAGTCTGACAGAACCAACAGTTAGGCTATTGTTTAATGTTCACCAGCAAACGTGGCTGTATTTGTCACTCCCTTCACTAGGATGTGGTGGGAGTTCACCTACATTTGAGGGTCTGTGTGATTAGCAGGATATTTCCCCTGCAGTTTCCTTGAATCCCTTGTGCCAAAGATAACTTTTGCTAGGATGTTGTGCATTGTTACTACAGTAAACTCCCTCCTACTGTAATTCTTCTTCATTAGGTTTCACCCTTTCTGTGCCCATGCCATTCTGCCTGTTTTGCTCTGCATCAGCTTAGCCTATGGCAGGAAGCTCATTAGGAAATGAACGAGAACAGTCAGAGGTCTGAGGTCTTTCTCCAGTCACTGGGATATACAGGCACGTACATGAACAAGTGGTTCCAGAGTGTCCTGCAGTACTGCCACTAAATTCTAATAGTGTAAGAATGTAACACCCCTGCTACTTCACTATTCATGATACTTGTGAGGGTTGCTGAAAACTGCAGTCCAACAAGACTCAGTATTATATGGAAGATACAATTAAGTGTTTTTAGGTCATTGGTTCACAAGCCTAACCAGTGTATTTAACACTACTAGTGACTTACAACTTTGATAGGCTAAGCACAGAAATTGGCTACACTTAACAGTTTCCAGCATAGGAAAATCCATGCTCCCCAGTTTTGAAAAATAAAATCTGATGGGTGATGGAGACTATTACAGTAATATGTGCAAGAAATAGCTTATTCCTCAGAAAAGTGTGTCTTCAAATACACTTCTGAAGACAGCAACTTGGTTTCTAGAAAACCATATTGTACTTGTTAAGGAGTTGGCTTCTTGCTTTTTTAAAAATTTCACTTGAAATTTGCCAACAGCTACTTTTAGATGGAGATTTTCTTTCTCTCTCTTTCTGTAAGTGTGTATGTTTAGAAGCTTCACTTTTTTATATATATTCCAGAAATGTAGCCAAGTATATTGAAAGCTTAAAGCTAGTATGTGTTTGTATGATGGTCTGTGCTGCATTGGTTTTCTTTAAGCTTTAAAACCCCAGTGCCTTAAATCAGTGTTACTCAATGTGGTGGCTCTTGGACTGTGGTGGATTCAAGAGCCATTGGGTGCTGCTTCCTAGTGAGTTTCAAGGAAAAAAACAATTGATAGCCGGCCCCTCACACATTCAGATAGCATGCAAAGCACAGCCTTAAATGACATCCAAGATATTGTTGGACCAATAGTGGAACAGTGGCAGGGTCCGGGGAAATTTTGCCCCTTTCATGTGAAAGATCCTCTAGCTCTGCTTGTGTGAGGGACTGCTTATTTGTTTCATTGCTAATGATGATTGAAATACATGAGTTTCCATTGACTGAAAACATTTTCTTTCACTTGGTGTTATATGTAAATTGGTACTTTTTAAGTCAGTATGAAGTTGTGACCTTCCACTCCTTGTAGAACAGGCAGTCTCTTACAACAAGAGCTTCATTGCATTCTGGAAGTCAGGAAACTCCCTGCTCTGATCATACTTATCCTCAGTAGGCAGTGGCAGCAGCATTGACCAAAGGGCATTGCTTAGGGATGGAGTGGACAATGTGTGACATTCCAGATGCTGTTGGACTGCCATTCCCACTGTTAGTTATGCTGGTTACAACTGATGGGATCTGCAGCTCAACATCAATAGAAGGCCATACATTGCCCAATCCTGACCATGACATTGCTGCAAATAGACATCAGTTGACAAGATCATTGCACAAAAAGAGCAAGTAGGATGGTGGGGGTGGATGGGAAGCTTCCACTACGGATAGTGTCACTGACAGAAAGAAGAATGCTCTTCATCTCCCCTTCCATGCTCCCTGCCCACACGTTGAGGCAGGAGACTTGGCCCTCACTGGTAGTCCTTACTTGATGCCTGGCCCACAGAAGATTTTAGGAAAGATATGGACTAGGAGGGCAGAGCTTTGTTCCCAGTGAAATCAGAAACAAATGTCAATTATGACCTAATTCATATAATTCATATCTATAGTACTTAGGTTGCAGCTGACCTAGTGTGGATCCAACCCTTTACAGAAAGTCTTTCCTTTCTGACTCTGCAATCTAGTGTATGTTTTATTTAGTTGCATGGCATACTCAGAAGTATGCCCCACTAAATTCAGTGGTAGTGACTCCCAGGTAAACATGCATAAAGTGTAGTCCTGATCACTTTGCAAAAACCAAGTTCTTGTCAAGATACTTTGTGCACAAACCAAGAGAGAATATTTCTTCAGTAAGTTGGAAGCATGTTACTTTTTCAGGGAACATTTGATTCCCTTGTCCCCATTCCCTTAATTCAAGCAAGTCTAGTCTTTTCTTCTTCCTTAAAATTGAAACATTTCAGAGAACATGCCATACACTGTGCAGGTGAAGAGCATTCAATGCACCTGATTGTTTTAGTAGGAAATATTTGGTAGTTAATAGTAGCAATCATACCATGCTTCTGTTCATATTTACTCTGAATGAATAGAACAAGTGATTCATCAGACAACACAGAGGAATGTCACTTTTATTTTATTTTTTAGGCACAGAACATGGAGGGGGGAAGACACATTGCACATATTGGTTATTACAGATACAAAAGAAAACCTTCTAGCCAGTGCAGTATAGAACAGTACTACAATCATAATCTTTGTTTATAAAATGTAGATTTTTTTTCATAAAAACAAAACACTGAACTAGCATATGTGTGATTAAACATTAGATTACACAGACTCCAATCCAGCACAGAGTTAAGTGCACTTAAGACCATAAAATTACGCATGCCTAACTCTCTATTGGATGGTAGCCACAGAATATAACTATTTATAGCAGCTTCTTTAATGTCCCTTTTACTATTTACCTAGTTAATGAGCAGCAATGTTGCAAGTATAAACTGTCTAACAGTCATTAGACAAATCAGTAGATGTCTTCTTGGAATATGCTGTTACAAACAAATAATTGTCTTTGATGATCACATTAGAAAAACAAACACTTATAAGTAAGGATTAATTAACAAATGCAGGAAGTGTATATCTGGTTCCTTGTAGAGAGAAACTTAACATTGGTTATTTTTATTTCCATTTCAGATGATAAATGCATGGAAATTTCCAGGGGGACTGTCTGAACCAGGTGAAGATATTGGTAAGTGGTTGTCTTCTGGAGCAATTATATCAGCAGGGTGGCATCATACATGTCTATTGGAAGGTAACTCTTGTTGTGTTCAGTAAAATTTACTGTAACATAAGGATGACTCTACCACAGAAGCCCTAACTCTGCATTCTATGTGGCCTGGGCAGGTTCCATGCTGACTTTCCATAGAGTATAAACAGGTGGGAATAGGCAAAATCAAAATACAGGCTGCTGTAAGTAATTTTAGACTGAAGGACTCAACTTTGTATTTATATCTTAAGCTATTCCCTTCAAATAGCTAATGTACAAACCCACAAAAAGTGGTCATACTTCAGATTTCTTTGAAATCAGGAACCTGGTTCATTTCATTGTTGTTTCTTTTTTTGGCTTGCTATAACTTCTAATTAAAAATACATTAGAGTTGTATGATTTGAAATGCCTCAGGCCCAAGTTGTCTCAGATCTCTGTCATCTTGATAAACAACTCAGAGAAGGTGCCTCTTTAATTTCTAGGGCCACATACACCATAGCATAAATACGCCAGTTTACTATATCTGTAATGTTCTTTTTTGGCATAGCCTTGTGATGCCATAGGTCTGCTGTATCCTGGCTGGTACTTCTTGCTCCAAGTTGAAATGTGTGCTAAGCTGAATTGTAATGTTTTCCACCAATTCAATCTTACATAGATTAAATGTGTGATTCCAAGTGATGGTACTGTTGTTGGAAAAAAAAAAGGTAAAAGACTAGCTGAAATTGACTTCTCAGTAAGACCATGAAACCAAACGGTGTAAAATTTGTTGGAATTTTCTTCAAAAAGCTGGAAAATCACTGTGTTGTGTTTTCTAGGTCAACACTGTTGAAGTTCACCAATAATTAAACAATAATGGCAAATTAAATTTTACAGAGGATAGAAACCCTACATAGGAAGTTGTTTGATAAGAGTTAGGTAATTTAAGATGTAACAACTAAAGCCTTGTGACACTTTTCAGATAATGTACCATTTTCTATTAGTGTACCTGTACCAGTGATTTTAGAGCATCTGTAATCACTGGGAGTTTTGATGCACTCATATAGAAAGGAGAGAGACTGAATATAAGATCTAGCAGCAGGGAGCGGATCGGACGGCAATGACTGAATCATAGAGTATCATGCAAATTTAATCTCCAGTTTTAATGACAAAAAGATTGCCCTGTTACTCTGCTTCAGCTTGGTAGCAGTGAAGGAACTTGGCTACAAACAAATTCCCAGCCTGTTTTTTTGTCTTCAGATGTAGGGTGGCTATTATCTTTTCATCTTAGCCTGCAGAGGTGGCTTTAGTCTGAAAAACCTATATATCCAACAAAGACTAAGTCTTCACTATCTTGAAACTGAGTTTAATTGCAAACCTAATTGATGGCCACAACAAGCCTAATTTTCAAACTTTTCTGATTCTTCCCATCCTGAGTTTTGTTTTGTTTTGGGGGGTACCACTTAGCTTGATGAAGCGTTTGGAGAAGCCTAATAGCTTGCTTGCTTTTGCTGCAATTTAAGTACCTTTGTTTTCTAATTCGTAATGAAAACTCTCTTTCTTTTAGGGAACACAGCAGTTAGAGAAGTTTTTGAAGAGACAGGCATAAAATCAGAATTCAGGTCTCTTTTAAGCATAAGACAGCAACATAGACACCCTGGAGCCTTTGGAAAGTCGGATATGTATATTATCTGCCGCTTGGAGCCTTCTTCTTTCAACATCAGTTTCTGCCAGCAGGAGTGCCTAAAGTGTGAGTGGATGGACCTCAATGACCTTGCCAAGTTGAAAGAAACAACTCCAATCACCAGCAACATAGCTAGACTTCTTCTTTATGGATACCGTGAAGGGTTTGATAAGATTGATATCACTATGAGGGAATTTCCAGCTGTGTACACAGGCCTTTTCTATAAACTGTACCACAGAGAACTGCCAGAGAATTACAGGAACATGACAAATTTGCAATTAGATTTTTAAAAAGGCATCTAATATTACTTGTAGTGAAATGTATATTTGTGTTATTCCAGATTAAATTCCATACTAATATTTAGCATTTTAAGTGAAATAATATATATTTTAACTATGCATATTTTAATATTTTTTGCACTGAATCATTCAAACCATTTTTAACTCTATCCCCAACTCATCAAGTAAAAATATGAATATAATATTTGACTAGAAATAAATGCATATTAGTTCTCTATCCTGTCACATTCAATACACACATGTACATATCTATACATATGCAAAAGGCACAACAGTTCCAAGATATCAAACAGTTTTGAAGTCTACAATATACATACTTTTACATATTAATAATTTGAGATCAATCCACAAATGCAATTGATCCTGGCAAGTACCGGTCACATTTTTCTGTCGTGTGGGGATGGGGAGGTCTACCACTGTATTTCATAAAATTTGCAACTGAAATCAACTCTTAGCAGACATTGGAAGGAAAAGGATAGCCTTCTGGCCTCGTCCAGTCCTGGGTCCAGGTTTGTACTGACCAGTTCGTTTCAGTGCAACGTACCAATCACAATATTTACGAGACCGATAAGTATTGTAGTTATTAGATTCCAAGCGTTCAAAAAAGAAGCATTCATCTGTTACATATTTCTGAAAGACAAAGAGAAAGTTAATTACAGTTGGCTCTCCACATTTGCGGGTTTGACTTTCACAGATTTAATTATTTGTAAATGTCTCCAACCCCTGTTCTCAAGGTGCTTCATTTCCAGGGGGACATTTCTTCTCAGTGGTTCTGATCAGGTCATACAGCAATAGCAGTAGCAGTTACATTTCTATCCTGCTTATCAGTGCTAAAAACTCCCTAAGCCATTTACAATATGTTAGCTAATATGTTAGTTAATATGTTAGCCAACAAGCTGGGAACTTATTTTACTGACCTATGGAAGGATGGTAGGCTGAGTCAACCTGAAGCCCTGTAGGATCAGATTCACATCCACTGCGCCACCAGGGCTCACAGCCCTTTAACATACCTCTGGTCCTCCTCCTCCTCCTCCATCAGCTACTGCCTGGCCAGCTAAAGATGGCTCACAGCCCAGTTTCTCACACCACAAACCTCCTCCCAATACCCAAGGAAGGAGATGGACAAGAGAGAGGTAGTATAGGGCTAATATGCCAACTCACTCCCTTTTGCTTTTCCTTCCCTGACCTAGTTTGGACCCTGGATGCCTGTTCTCCCCACCATGCTTTGGCCAACTGTATTTCCAGTCAGTTGCTGTCATGAAATGGAACTTTCTATCTAAAAAACAGGCTGATGACTACAGCCAGTTATCATAATTCAGTTTATATCAAGTCCACAGAATACTATTTTATTTTTAGAACCAAACACAAACAAAAATCAAACAGTACATGAATTTAACACAGCAATTCTCTGTTGATGTGCTCTTCAGCATCATAAGATTTACAGCTATCTAACTGCCTTAGGTTAAAAAGTAAGCAGGAAAAATCTGTTAAGATTTTGTCTAATTGACATGGTATCCAAATCTAAAGAAAGTGAGCCATCTTGAGTAGATGCATACAAAATTAGAGTGCTAGTACACTACTTCCACTTAAATCAATGAGATAGAAACCACTGCAACTGATTTGCCCTATTGATTTCAATGGGACTTAACTATATCGAATTTTCTTTGGTTTGGGGCCATGGATTTACCAAGTATTTTTATTTATTTACTTGCATTACCAGTAAGTAATGGAGGAGGAGGAGGAGGGAAATATTCCCTATGCACATTAAAACAAAACTCAAATCTTTTATCAGCTTAGCCTTGGCAATCAAGACCTATTGCAATGATGGAATTTATGTGATGATAAGAAATAAGTAATGTTTTAGTTGTATGTTTGTTTTTTTAAAATAAAGAATTTAAAAAAAACACAGTCTGAACATTTGAAATTATACATTGAAAGTCCTGTGGAGAGCTGGTGTAGTGCTTTTGAATGTTGGACTACAACTCTGGATGTGAGGGTTCAAATCTCTGCCCTGTCACTGGGTGATCTTGATCTCTTAGCCTCAGAAGAAGGCAAAGGCGAACCTCCTCTAAACAAATCTTGCCAAGAAAACTCTGTTGTAGGGTTGCCTTAGAGTCGCCCTGTCAGAAACGACTTGAAGGTAGCACAATAAGGAAAAGTTCTATAATGTTTGAACACTGAGAATGTCATAACAGATCTGGGTGAGCCTTGACCAATAACCAAACATCTTTGGAAAGCATTATAAAGACTTATATAATACCTGGTTTTATCCTTACACACAGGTCTGAGAGGAAAAATTGAAGCTTTGACATTTGCTTACCAGTGCTAACAATCGGCCATCTTCATTCATAGCAAGGAAACGGTTTGCACACACACCTTTGATTGACACGACACCTCTCTCTTCTGCCTGAAGTAGCAATTTGACTGGAGCAAAAGAAAAATATTGTCAGTGTTTAAAGTAATGTTTCATGAAATGGAAACTGCTGCACAATTCTGCATTACTGACCCCAGTAGGATTTTTTGCTCATATAGGTGCACTGTGACAAGGAAAGAAGATGTGTTGTGCACAGAATACTTACTGTCACACGAATTCTAACATATGCTGAGTCTTATTTACATTAAGAAGTAGAATAAGATGTCTAAATTCTGATGGAGCACCCTTCCTCGAAATAAAGTCATCAGCAACATGCTTCCCTGGAATAATGTCCACTGAGTCAAATTTTATTGCAAAATGTATGGATTGTTTTTCTACATTTCAGTTACAAATAAGCAAATTCAAGAAGGGTAACATTCACACAAATTTTTGTATAACTAAGAATATCACAACTATTCAAGGTATTTACATTTTCCCTTCTAAATGGCTCATAGTAGCCTCTAATAGAGCTGCTCTGTAACTAGAGTGGGAAACCAGTGGCTCACCATGTCTATGCTAGTTGGAGTTGTTGGGAGTAAGACTTGGATGCATGGTTCATTTCTCTCTGCACTGCATTTTCCTTCCAAATGAGTGTTACATATCTCTTCATTATGCTTTTCAGTTATAGATGTATGTATGAGTGGATAGATGTTTAATACTGGTCCTAAAATATTTATCCTGAGAAAACAATATTCAGAACTATTACACAGTTCATAGTTTTTTCACCAAGATTGGAATTATTGAGGACCCTTGAAGTAGAAACTGACACTTCATGGAAACAGAGAAAAAAAGGAACCTAACAACTTACATTTATGAATCACTCCAAAAGTAGTCCTTCAGACAGACAGACAGACATTGATTTTATGGCCTTCCTTTTCAATGTATTATTATCATCATTATCTTTAGTTATATCCTGCTTTTTGCCCAAAAATGGGCTTCAAAGTGGTAAACATATTAAAACAATACAATTTAAAAAGATATAAATAGTAATATCAAAACAGAAGTAAACTATAAGAGAATAAAAACAGCTAAAAAGAAATTAAAAGAAGTAATGAAAATTAAAACAGTACAGCACCCCCTAACCTGTTCTTTTAAAAAATTATGTATTAAAATGTCTACCTGAATAGAAAGGTTTTGCCTGCCCCTAGAAGGACAAGGAAGGAGCCAGTATGATTTCCCTAGGAAAGGAGTTTCAGAGTCTAGGGGCAGCCACCAAGAAGGCCCTTTCTCATGTCCCCACCAACTGTGCTAGTGACAATGGAGGGACTGAGAGGAGGGTGTCTCCTGATGACCTTAGAACCCAGGCCAGTTCAGGGAAATACAGTATGTCAAGTATCCTGGATCTGAACCATATAGGGCTTTATAGATCATGACCGGCACTTTGAATTGTGCCCAGAAACAAGCTGGCAGCCAGTGGAATTGTTTCAAGAGGACCATGGTATGGTCTTTCTAATCATCCCCAGTTAACAGTCTGGCTGCGGCTCTTTGAATCAGCTGAAGTTTCTGAATAGTCTTCAAAGGCAGCCCCAAGTAGAGTGTGCTACAGTAGTCCAAACAGGATGTAACTAAGGGATGTAACTAACAATCATGGCCAGATGTGACATCTCAGGGAATGGGCACAGTTGGCACACAAGCTTCAAATGTGCAAATGCACTCCTGGCCATTGCAACAATCTGGACCTCCAGGTTCAAATCTGAGTCCAGGAGGACACCCAAACTGCAAACCTGTGTCTTCAGGGAGAGTGTAACTCCATCTAGCACAGGCTGAATCCTTATTCCTTGATATGCCTTTTGACTGACCAGGATTACCTCTGTCTTGTCTGGATTAAGTTTCAATTTGTTTGTCCTCATCCACTCCACTACTCATAATAAACACTAGTTCAGGACCAGAACAGCCTCCTTGGATTGGGGTGCAAAGAAGTAGCAGAATTTAGTATCATCTGCATATCGTGTAGTACAGAAACCTGTTCAGTCATAAAAAGGATCTTAAAGTGATATTATGTTCAAATTGCTAGAAATAAAGTTGGTATCATTGATGCCAGCTACTTAAACCAAAATTTTCTCTCCAGCTCTGCCTCTGATGGAAAAGAAAATGTAGGATACTCTTACACCAACAGCTATGTAACTACAGCTGTATCACTTCCCACTACAGTGTTGTGTCTTATTTTAACTGAACAACAGTTGGTGAACCAAGTATTGAATATTTTTTCCTTTTCCTTTTTGTTCAGTGCTTTAACCTCCCAAGGCTACTTTTCATTAACAAAGTGGTCTGTTTGTGTATAATGTACCGGCATACTTTGCTTCTCAGAGTCCTATAAATGTACACACATGTTTTATAGTGGGGAGCACCCATATTTCAGTGTTCCCTGCAAACAGACACAAAGATTGTGTGAATGCTTATTGAAACATCTGGAAACATGGGCAGGCATTCAGTAGTGCAGTTATGGATTTGTAACTTAGAGTTAGGGATCTGTAATTGCTAAATGTTCAGTAAGACTACATGTTTTCACTATAAGACTGCAAAAATGCCCCACAGCCCACTAAAACAACCAGAAGTCAGATTGCCTGAAGCAGATCTGTCTAGCTGGAAATCAAGGCAAAAGGAGGATAACATATCCAACCCTTCTCCATCAGTGAGCAGGGCTGCAATAATCAGAAGCAGGGCTTCTGTCACAATTTCTCATTGCAATCTCATTTGCTGGTGGAAAGGGGCTGGAATTGCCACCTTCCTTGCACCCTGATCGCCAGCTAAACAGGCTTCCTTTGCCTGATCTGACTGCTGGCTGTCCTGGTGGGCTAGGAGGGTCAGGCCAGCAGATATTGCTTGGTTACACAAACCCAAGTAGTTGAGGCAGAACACTGGTGATGGGGTAAGAAGATATTGGTATCAAATTGACTGTGAATATAACACAGTTGTCCCTCCACAACATGGAGATTATGGTTGCAAGATGCCTGAGTAAGTGGGGAAAAACCAAACTATTTAACATGCAAAAAAGTAGGACCCACAGATTCAACTCAACAGACATTCAAATGTACACAATACAAAATGGCCAGCCACCCACCCAGTTCCGCCTTTGAGGCAGTGGGATTCCTTTGCAAATAGGCAGGTGGCTGGTGGGCTTGTTGCCCCCTCCACTGCTGGCCTATGCCATTTTTAATAGGGACTTAGAAACCTCGCCTCACATTTGCAGTCTCTCTTAAGTTTTGCAAGGCTTGCAGAAGGACTGTAAACACGGGAGACTTACAAGTCCCTATTAAAAAATATCATAGGGTAACAATGGAGGTGGTGGAAAATAATACATAAATAATCAAATCTGCAAAACCAGCAAATGTGGAGGGTCAGCTGTATTCTATCTTGTACTGCTGACATATCTTTTAGTCATCAATCTGTATTGCATTGCATCAGTCACAGCCTTTGCCTATTTTAACTAAAAAGATATTTATACACTCAACTTTTTTTCCCTAACATAAGAAAGATCATCTTATACGCCTTCTTCTGCATACCAAAACATATGCAACTATGTTGCTTGGGTGATTAGACACAATGATTCCCTTGACTTCCTCAATTGCAACAATACATAACATGGATCAGAAATGTGGGATGAGTCCACTAACCTAAATAAACTGGTCACATATGATAAAAGTTTTAGTCTATATCAAATAGCATTTTTTTTCTTTTCAGAAAGAAAAAAAGAATTTTGAACAGTGTGCTGTATTCTGTACAGCTAGTTAAACAACAGTGGAATATACAAACACACTATTCTTTTCAGAGGTGGACAACGAGAGGATTTTCAGTGTGGAAATGGACAGCTATTCAGCACATAGAATAAAATGCTGGACAACATGAAAGAGTTAACATGTATTTCTTGTATTGCTAGCCTAAACAGTGCTATACAGTTGCCAAAAGATTCAGACAAAAAATCAAATTCAGAACTAACTAAAAAAGCAAGCTGTTTAAATAACAGAGACAGGATGGTGACAGTCTAATTTCTTCTTTAGATGAGAACTAAAAATAAACTACTACAGTCGGCCCTCCACATACGCTAGAGTTAGGGTTGCAGAACTCTTGAAAATGTGGAAAAATTACAAATATCAAATGTGTGGTGGTGAACAGGCACCCAGGGTCCTAACCAGGTCAGGGAAAAGAGAGGAAGGGGAGTGGGTCTGCATGGTAGCCCTGTATTTCCTGTCTCACCCATCTCCTTCCTTGGGTTTGGGGGCTGTCGGAGAGAAGATTCATGACGCTGAGAAATAGGGCTGTGAAGCATCCTTAGCTGGCCAGACAGCAACTGGTGAAGGGAAAAGAGAACCAGACGTGGTTTTTAACAGCCTGCACAACCTGATCAGAGTCACGAAGAGGAAAGCTTTCCCTGGAAAAGAAGTGTCTAAAGTTGGGCAGCAGGGGTTAGAGAAACTCTCAAATAATCAGATCCATGAAAGTCAAACCCGCAAATGCAGAGGGCCAACTGTATGTTATACAAGCAGCTTTCTATAGAAGTTAGGTAACAGCCAACTTTTTCTAAAAGTCAAAAAGCAATATTTTTACATTTAACTGGGGAAAATATTATATTTGGCTCCATAGCTTCTTTCTTTCTTTAAGGCTCCGATTTTCATGGCAGGAATCTTTTCCGTTCATCTACTGGCAAGTGCTAAGATTATATGTTTACTCACTTGAGTGCATCCCCCATAGATCTCAGCTGGATTTCTTCTGAGTAGTCAGGTTTAAGAGTGCACTATAGCTGTAAACATTCAATCTTTTTCATGCCTACTCAGAAATAAATCATGCTGATTTCAGGGGGTTTACTGAAAAGTATGTGAATACAGAATTGCAACTTATAGATTCCCACAGCTCTCGAGACAGCTTACAACATACTTTAAAATCAAAGTGCTTTAAGTTTGTTCTTGCCAATCAAATATGTCCAGCAGAGAATGAGAGTATGTGCTTGATAGACACTTTTGAAATGCTTCTCAGATCTTACATTTGTGGAACAAGTTTTTTTTTTTACTTTTTATCCACAAAATTAACATTTTAAACTGTAGCCAAAATGACAAATAGCAAGGATATGCCAGAGTATTAATGTTGTGTAACAACAAAGTGCAAGGTGGCCAAATAATATTTGTCTTGTAAAGCACAGTCTGGATAAAATAGTATGATACTGCAATCCTGTCACAAGAATTATCAAGACAATAATAAGCAAAATACTGAGTAAATGAACAGAGCATGAAACTGACAGCATAACAGGGACACAGGCCTTTTTAGAGAACATCAATGACTACACAGAGAGTTCTTTCCTGTGTATCATGTCTTATTTAGACTGTAATCCAGATGGTGCCTGTTAAATTAACTATCTCTGGACTGCTCTGAGTGCCCTTTGGCTAACGGGTAGCATATAAACACTTCTCATTTTTAAAATATACAATGGTCCTTTGACTTTCATGAGGGTTTGGGATGTAGAACCTTCTTGAAAGTTTTTTTTAAAAAAGCAAATAACTCCACCCCACCAAAGTGAACACCAGCCCTACTATCCCCTTCCAGGGCTTCGCTTCCCCTCCCCATTCACTTGCACTTTGCTCAGGCACGCTGCAGTCCAAGCTCACAGGTGCATTGGAGGCACAGCAGCTGCACACATGCTCATTCCCCCCCCATTCATTTGTGTTTGATGTGGCCATGCTGCCATCCAAGCACTCAGGCAACAGGCAAGTGAATGGGAAGTGGCAGCATCATGACTGAAGAAAGTATGCACATAGGGCTGCCCCCCTGCCATTCACTTGCCTTTTGTCCAGGTCCGTGGAAGGAAAACACACGCTTCTAGGCAAAGGTCGGGGAACAGGAGGAGGAGAAGGAGGGAGGCAAATGGGCGCCTTGCAAATAATCAGGTTCACAAAGGTCAAATCCATGAATGTGGAGGGAGGACTGTAATAAATTTTGATGAGAGTGGAGAGGATCAGTGGCTTCTTTTCTGAGCCAGGGCTCTTAGTACGTACCAGAAGTGAAACAGTAGGGCCTGGCTGTTTTACTCCTGTACCAAAGATTATCAGATTGGAAGGAGCAGGGGCACAAGAAACTAAAGGGAGGATGAAGGGATATCATAAATGTTTTGCAGAATAGGAAACTGGATGGTTAGGGTGCATGGGAGAAGTTCAGGAGTGAAGCTCCACAGAGAGCTCACCAATATCTCGGGGCGGGGGGGGGAATGATGTATTTATAAGTACTGGACTACTGGTAACCTGGCGCCTAGAACAGGAAAAAGTGCTTGGTTGCATGCTATAAATCCGTAATGAATAGATCACATCAACTTTATTTTATGTAATAAAAGGAGCATGATTACATCATGTATTCCCTTCAGTACATTCCTTCTTGAAAGGACAATGGTCTGCCTTGAAGTCAAAGGAAAACCGGAGTTATTTCTGTCTGTCACAGCTGTCTAAGTTATTTAGTCTTTCTGTTAATTCACTTTCTTTCCTTAAACAGTGCTGCTGTCTTCTTCTTCCTCAGGTTCCTCTCACACTCTGAACTGACCAACCTACAGCCGCTATCTGACCCAATTAATTCTCCATATTATTGGGATTGATAGTTTTATACATTTTAAAGAGAACTGTCTGACCAGTAACCTCTTTACAGTATAAACAGAATATTTTTTACCATTTTGATTGTCCCATCCATTATATAAACACTCATTGCCATTTTAAACCTGCTAAGGTAATTTCCCCCAATTTGGTAAAAAACAATAACACCCTAACTGGCAGCTGGCAAACTGTAAACAGTAAGAGACCTTTCACACTACACAAATACAGCATTATATTCCACTTTAACTGCAATGGCAATAATTTAAGGAAACTCGGAGTTTGTAGTTTGGTGAGGCTGTTGAGTTCTGTGGATGAGCAGTTTAAATACCCTTCCTAAACGGCAAATCCAAGGACTCTATATCATGCTACTGTGACAGTTAAAATTTAATATAGTATTATAATTGTGTGATGTGAAAGGTAGCTAAGTCTTAGTTTTTTAAAAAAATTAAGCTTCAGCTCGATCTTTTCATTTCTCAACTCTGATGACTTGTAGCCATGGCAATGTTATATATGAATTTATAAACATATTTTAATACTTTTAACTTCAAAAACACTCTTTCTCCATAATTTTCCTTAAACAGTAGATTTGATCCTGTGCAGAAAAAATAAAAAATACTAATTCTGGAAAGGTGCAATGCTGGTGGAAATAATTATTAATTAAGTAACAGTCTAGTCTCGTATATGTTATCTCTAAAGTAAATTCTGCTGAACATAATGAGGCCTGAGTCCACAGTCAAGTGAATACATGATTCTAAACTGAAGTTGTTTGAAATATGTTAGCATATTCACATCATCATCATCACCACCCCCACTATTATCATGATTAATATTATTTCTCACCCACCTCTCTCTATGGACTGAGGCAAATAGCCACAGATTAAAATACAGAAAGAAAAAAAAGACACATAAAACAGTTAAAGACATGAATGCCAATTAAAAATAGATGTTAATAGATGTAGATTTTATGTCATCATGCCATTTTACAGGGTTTTTTCCCCCAAAAGCTCCATTACTGTACATAGCTTTTGGATTCAGAGATTTAGGTGACAATGGAGTATTTTATGTTCTTTTAAAGTTTTCACTAATTTTTACATTGTTTCCCCTACAATTTTTTTTATTTATTTGTATCCCGCCTCTCCATATGGATCAAGGCGGCAAACAACTTACAAATAGCATGTATTTCGATACATTTCTATACATACATGCCCCCAACAAGCTGGGTACTCATTTTACTGACCTGCGAAAGGATGGAAGGCTGAGTCAGCCTTGGAGCCCAGCAGGATCGAACTCACGACCTTGTGGCTTGCAGTACTGGCATTTAACCACTGCGCCACCAGGGCTCCTTCTTGAATACCTTCTTGAATATCTTCTTGAAACAGAAAGTATCTTTAATTATTAGATTTATACTGCAGCTTTCTGTCTAACGGTACTCTAACATTTTTCTCCTCAATAACTTGAAATCATTATGTCTTTTATCACTTGCCATTCATTGCTCCACTATATGGCTAATTTGTGAGGAAAAAAATTAACTGTATCAGAACCAGAAAAATATTTTATAAGAAAGGAAGGCATTCCTAATGTTCTGAACAGCACTAGTTTTTATAAGTTTACTCAGCAGGAAATACCATTCTGTTCAATTGGATTTCATTTCTATTAAGTGTGTATTCAGAAATGTCTTACTTGAATTCAGTAGGACTTACTCTCAAGTAGCACTCCCAAGTATTTGACTGCAGTCTGAGACTGGAAATCTGTGCAGACTTTCTTGGAAGTAAGCATGCATGAGATTGTTCTAATAAAACCCATCAGAACATACTTAGTTTCCAAAGCACCTGGTTTATGAATAAGGTTTGAGGTAACAACAATAAACCACTCAATTTTCTGGGCTAAGAACCAGAAAAGGTTGTGACATACTGCATATGAGACTTTCCATTTTCCTCCTATTTCCAGAGGCGAGGAAATAATGATTTGTCCAAACTACAAGGAATTTACACATTGTAATTTTTTTTTAAAGTGGCACTCACACTCTGCACACCCTTCCTCCTCCTCTCTGCTTACTTAATTCATTACAACAGCAGCAAATATGTATATATTGTTGGGGAGGGCAAGCACCTGTGACATGTCCCCCAAACACCAGATGCTATTACAGCTATGTATCCCTAACCAGTTCCTCTAAGTACAACGATAAAAATCATAGCAATATCAACATATTCCAAGTTGTGCACACACAGCTGTTTATTTCAAGACATCTATCCCATCATTAATTGGCTGCTATACAAAGGAATGTAAGACCTGAGCAGGGTTGCTAATGACTCCGACTCTGGGAGGTTCATAGGGTCAGCATAAGTCAAAGCCACGTTGAGTGCAAATAGCCACCAACCAAAGCAGTCAGCATGAAGTTAAGTCCAAGTGCCTCTGTATCCCTTTATTTGTTTTCTCTCCCACAGATTTATTTTACCAATAAGCTTGTATTTCAAAATATATAATTTTGTTTAACTCCTGCTTGCCTATAACACCGTGAAATCCATATAAATCCACTTTGCAGGTTATTTTACAAAGAGAAAAAGAAGAACGAGGCACATAAATACAACCTGAAACTCCATCTTTTCTCCAGTGTGCTGCTAATTTACTTCAACTGACAAAATGATCAGCAAAACACTTCTCATTTCAGTTTACAAGAAGGAAGTTTGTGTACTTTCTGGGGGAAAAATACCCAGGCTGCACGTCTCTGGATCAATGACTAGCATTACTACCGTCTCCGCTGCGGAAAAGTCCAGTTCAAGCCAAGAGTTCAAGGCCCATCTCCAACATATTTGCAGAGGCCTTCTGAGGAAAATTCTTTCAAGAGGCCCCTGCATGACATACACTGTGGTGAAGTGACTGGGCCAAATCTGGATAAGTTCAAGCTTGTTCCTGCACATTCAAGTACTACAGTTCAGAGCACAGGAACTAAGATTTCATTACTTGGGTACTAGAAAGGAACCAAATCAAAGAAATCACTCCAGTATAAGAGGAAAGATGCTAAAAGATTAAACCTTACGTCACACTTCATACGATATGCAACCTATTTGGATCCAGATACAAAAACGATGCAGATACGCTGGCTGAAGCAGACTTCCTCAGTTCTGGTTTCTTACAGCAGGCTTTTGAGGCAATATCCCCCGCCAAAAGAACTGAGACACTCTGCTTTAAGAAATCAGATGGAAGCACATACCCACTTTCAGGGTACTGAAGGGGGCTATGTTAGGGAGAACGGAGCAGAAAGTCTGCTTCAGCAAGTACAAAGTTTAATGCACTGCAATTTGGACCTGGTCTACACCTAGCAAAAAATACTCTCCCCAAATGATCCATACTACAGGTAAGAAAACAGAGTCCTGGGCCATATAAAGCTCCCACAGACTTTTTTTTTTAAACAACCCTCTACCAGACCCTTCAAAATCCCTGCCAAGTCTAAACATGGGAAGACTGAAAATTGCAAGATATTGGTAATGTGTCATTTGTGGAATAAAACAGAATCCATAATCCACAATAGAGCAATACCTTTATTGGCCAACAAAAATGCACAAAACACGTCAAACAACTTTTTGAAGCACCACTGGCTTCTTCATTAGGCAAAAGATGTTAAAAGTCCTACAGGAGAAAAAAAAGTGGGAGGGGAGTGACTGTTGGAGTCACAGGCCTATATTTTGTTTCAGATATTATCTCTTCTGTATTGTCTCAGGTGGTCTAGAGCAGTGGTTCTCAATCTTCCTAATGCCGCGACCCTTTAATACAGTTCCTCATGTTGTGGTGACCCCCAACAATAAAATTATTTATTTATTATTTACAATGCCTCCCCCACAGCTTGTCCCAAAAAAAGGGGGAAAAACTTGCAAGCTGCGTCTCCCACTAAGTCTGTCGTTTCGCAGTATCTTCTTATCTGTATTCTTTATTTTCCTTTCTTTACTCTTTCTTTCCTCTTTTTCTTCCACTGCTTTAATCCTTGTTTGCCTACTATCTTAGAAAATCTTTTAAAGTCCCACTCCTGATTTTTAAGCCTTAGTCCTTTTACTTCCTCCTGTCGTTTTACGAAGCTCTCTTCACCTGCATTCAAATTCTGCGTAGTCTTCTTAATTCCCAGTTCTCTTTATTCCATTATTTTTATTCTTTTACTCTTATTCTTTTGCTTCCTCTTTGACTTTATGTGGAAGTAGTACCTTCTTCTTCTTTCTTGCTTTTCCCTCTTATTTCTTAATTAACACGTTTTCTTAAATATATTTTCTTAAATGTGTTTCCTAGTATTTCTGCACTTACTGCTTCACTTACTGCTTTTCTGCTTTTCCGTTTGCTCTTTTCATCTTAATTCGTCTTAATGTTCTCAACCTTTCACTCAGTGTTGGATTTTAGCTTACATTCAGCTTATATTCTTAAGAGGCATGCAGTAAGTATTTATTCAATGTTCATACATTCAGTTTTTGTAGCTACTTGTTGCTCCTCCTTTCAGCAATCCAGTTAACTAACCTAAAGACCATGAGAGCTCCATTCACGTGTGCTCCTTTTCCGTCGATTTTGACTCCCCCTTAAAGGGACCTTGCCCTCTCAGTTTCTGTTTTGTAGAGCCAAACTCGTGTTGGTTTTACTTCACCAGCTTATACAGGAAAGTAAACAAGCCAAATAATAAAAAAGAAGCCAAATTCGTCCTTCTTCTTTCTTCCTCCAAACTTAAATTAAAAAGTGGTGACGAGGATTCTTCTCCTCTAGAGCCCTTTCAAGGTAATGGCCACTCGATAGACCCACCCCGCATTTTCTCAGTCTTGAAGTTTGTTGTTTTTTGTTCAAGCCTAAACGTGGGGTTTCGAGCCCTTTGCTGGTGCCTCTGAACCCACTTTTCCAAGGGAGTGTTCCTCCCACTGTTTCTTTCTTAAACAGTGGGTTCCCGACCTTTTAGGGGATCAACTCTCCTCCAGTTCTGGAGGGAAACGACAGTGCTCCTCACCGCAACCACCGGAAAGCCCCCACGGAAAACCAAAGGGGGCAGGAGGACGCAAGCACGTGGCTCGCGCTTGCGCACCACCACCACCAAGGAGGGAATGAAGCCTAAGACCGTCGGAAATACGTATTTTCCGATGGTCTTAGGCGACCCCTGTGAAAGGGTCGTTCAACCTCCAAAGGGGTCATGACCCACAGGTTGAGAACCGCTGGTCTAGAGGGATCTCAATGCAGGCAGAAGGCACTCCTCTTCTTGGCCATGTGGGGACCAAGACAATCGACAGTGAAGTCTGAAGTCCATTAGCAGTGGATAGTAACTCCCCTGGGATCCAGGGATCCTTTTGTAAAGCCACAGACCCCTTTCTTAGGCAGAGAACATTTAATTTCTCAAGGAGTCTCTTTACTACTACATCTGTAAAAACTTTTAAGCACTGTATAGGTAAAACTCAGCCAACTGTAGTCCAAAAAAGTTATCTTTGTTGGAAGTAGAAACCTCAAAGAGTTATGTTCCAGTCCTTCCTTCCCTCTTATTTCCCTGTTGTGACTAAATCTGATATCTTCAAATCCAGAAAAAAATATATTCGGGGGTAGCCATGTTGGCCATACAGAAGAATAAAACAAAATCTAAAATCCACAAAAGAGTGATGATATCTTTATTAGTCAGCCAAAATCATCACTGTGTTTTACACTATGGATAATTCGAATGTACATCCAACCTTTTACCTCCTTCCCAGCAAACAGACAAACAAACGAGAACAAAGAGAAACAGATACTCATAGATGCTATTTGTGGTTTCCTTTTTGGCTTACGTGGGGAATGGTACTGCCCACTGTAGGGTTGCAAGTACAAAATTGGCCGGCTGTAGTTGCCCACATTGGTACACCACAGTTCAATAAGTTTCAGCAAACTTCTTATCTAGAGATCACAATATGCAGATGTGAAATGAAACAACCTGGTCAGATAAGCCTTCTGTAAGTTAAAAAAAAATCATTTTGATCCTTATCGAGACCTCTTGAAAGACATTGATCCAGGGATGATTTGTTTTTGTTTTTTTACAAACCTCCACTTTTCTCATGATTTCCATTTTGGTGGCCAGATTTGTATGTTTATGCCTTTTTAACAAGCTGGGAGGAATTGGTGAGGCAGGTTTATCCGCCTTCCCCTTCTGTCTCTATTTTACTGTTCGCTAAGGGATTCTGGAGGCAGCTGCTGATTACCTTGCCTGCTGTGGGAAGGCATATACATCTACAGTAGGTTCAGCTGGAGTAGAATGCCATTCTTTCCCACCTCAAGCTTTATTGCATTCTTTATTACAGACACATTGCTCCAACCCGGCACTGCAAGTCTGTGCTTCTCAAACCCTCCTTGACCATCCTCCTAATGCTGATATAGGAAAAATCTTCCAGCTAGACAAAGGATATTCTAAGCCAGACCTAAGTGCAGTTTCAGGCCTCCCCAAGAATTCTTTCCATGCCAAATACTTATATATATTACTGTTATAGTATATGTTTAATTGATTATGAATGATGCAGCAGACATTACACAACAGAGAAAATGATGGGGTCCAGCATCGCCTCTCATCCAATGGTAATACTTGGCCCCTGAACAAATTCTACCCAGACCATCCCTCTTCCCAGGCAATCAAATTCCTCATTGCTGGATATATGGGGAGTCTAGCCAGACCCAAGCTAAAGGACAATGGGACTCCTAGGGGCTTTTGTAGTGCAGAAGCAAACAAAGAAAATATCAAAGTGCGTAACTATTACCACTTCTCCCTCAACAACTATAAGAACTGTGCAAGCAAGGTAGCAACAGAGAAAAACTCACTCCCCCAGCCTTTTCTCAGCCCCCAGTTAAAAAGCAAATGCGTAAAGTATCCAACTAGGTTACTAATGCATTTTTTAACTGTTGTAGGCTGCTTTGAGTCCCAATCTGGGAAAGAAGCAGGATAGAAACGAATATAACAACAACAACAACAACAACAACAACAACAACAACAACAACAACAACAACAGAAATAAATCTTTTCTTGCCACTGGGCTGCTGTTAATGTTTGGCTGTGATGCTAACAATGACTCCAAAATTCATCTGTCTGGCAGCAGAGGCCCACTTCATTACAGAGGACAAGGAGGAAAAGAGTGATTGGGACTGCAGAAGGACTTTGTAACAAGGAGCTTCTTTGTCAGAGACTTTGTTAACTGAGGAATGTTTGCAGATGACAGACTTTTACCATTTCCAGTCACTACTGTCCCTCTGTAAGCTAGAGCAACTGAGTTTTCACTCTTCAGCAATACGTGCAATTTGCTTAGTTCTGTCCATATCAGTGAGCGTAACACAGTCATTTGGGTAAGACAATGCACCTGAGCATACCATTTTAGCAGAACATGTTTGTTTCCCCAAAATAATAATTTTGATCCATTTAGTTCGCTTTAAACGCTTTTTTTATGTAAGTGTTCTTAAACGCACACTTAATAACCTCAAACCAAAAAAAGCCTTCTGGGGCACACTAAAAACTGATTTTAAAAAAATACTGCTAAAATAGTGCTGTCCTGAAGGGTGGTATTTACTGCATACTGAAAATAACAAGGTCTAGTGAAATGTCAAAAGTCTTCCCTCTTGAAAAAAGATGAAAGAGTAAGATAAGTTTTTCTGCACTTGTGGAAATTACAATACTGTTTCTTTCATTTAAAAAAAAATTACAAACTCCTAACATAAATGGAAGACTGAAAACACAAGAGAACAATTTGAGAATGACCAGATGCCTCATAACAAGTGCATCAACAAAGCGTAAACACCTAGCATTTCAGAGTAAGCACTGAGTATAAAAGTGCCTTTGCCAATGACCAACATCTCTATGAAAGAGAGAGAGAAAGGGAGAGGAGGAAGAGGAAATGACTGAATGTATGAGGAAGATATATGGGATATTCTCATTTGCACTGGGATTTGACTACCATCAATGTCTACCATCTCCCAACAAAATGGAATCCTCAACCCACAAAAGGTTGCTCTCCCCTTCTCTAGATCTAAGCCTGACCATTTATTGGAAGAAACAGAACACCTCCAGATTTAGGTAAAGGTGTTTGTTTGTTTGTTTTAAATAGAGGTTTTCACTTCTATAGAAACATAGACTCATAATGCTGGAAAGGGCCCTGTGGGCCATCAAGTCCAATGCTGTGCTCAAGGCAAGACCTCCAGCTAGAGAATCCTCAGAAGGGAGATTTTCAGCCCCCCTTTTTTTAAAGAACCCGGAAAAATATCCCACCACTTCTCTAAGCAATTGGTTCCATTGCCAAACCACTGTCAAGTAGTTCCTTCTAATGTTCATTCAAAATCCACCTCTTGTAACTTAAAACTTTCAGACCTAGTTCTATTCTATGAGGCAGCAGAGAACAAGCCAGAACCATATGGTTGTGGCAGTCTTTGACATATTTAAAGAGTGCAATCATATCACCCTTCAATTTTCTCTTCAACAAGTTAAACATGTCCAGCGCCTTTAACCTTTTCTCTTACATTTTGTTCTCTGTTCCTCTAATTATGCCCATTGCCCTTCTTTGAACTTGTCTATATCCTCCTTAAAATGAGGTGCCCAGAATTGAAAACAGTACTCAAGATGAGGCCTAATGAGTGCAGAATACACAGCGACCATTATTTCCCTTGACTCAGAAATTATGCTTCTATTCTATTCCAGTTTATCAAGATCTTTTTGCATTCTGTTCCTTTCTTCCACTGTGTTACCTACCCCTCCCAGTTTTGTATCATCCACAAATAAGAAAAGGATTATCTCTTCCTCATCATCTAAATCTAATATATAAAAGTAAAAGTTTGGCCCTTTCCACATGACATCGCTGTCTCGTTTCTGCCCAGGTATGGCAGCGGTCAGCAGGTCGCGCTTCCGCATGACATCGTCGCCATCCCACTGCCATCCTGTCGTGGAGCGTTGCGCTTGCGCAGTTTTTGCAAAACGGAAAAAATCCATTGCATGTCTGCGATCACGCAGCACTCCTGTCATTCTGGCCATGTGGAAGCTGCGGAAGCACATTGGCAACGCTTCCTTCCATAGTGCAGTAATGGAAAAAGCCCAACTGCACAGCAGAAGGAAGACGTGGCACCATTGCATTCTCTTCCGCATGGACCGAGCAGGTGCAGAGGGGAGCGTTGCTGACACACTGCCTTCTGGACCCGGGACTGCAGCAAGACGATACAGAAGAGTGTCGTCGTGTGGAAATGGCCCTAGTCTGGTTTGTCCATGTCAGCCAGAGAAGAACTCATATGATTGGCTGTGTCAGGCAAGGACCTCATATGACTGGCTGCCTGAGAAGATTCTATGGAATCCTGGGGTTTGCAGTTTAGGGAAGGGCCTTTAGACTTCTCTGCCAGAGAGTTCTTGGGCCTGGTTGGTTGCTATGGAGATGAAACCTAGCAGCAAGGAGGAAGCCAGTGTATTTTCCTCAGGAACCCAACCTCTATATGTTAATAATAACTCTGAATACAGATTGGATTGGGGAATATGGGGAAAAGTTACAGGTTACTGGACAAAACAGTTTGGGGAATTAGAGACACAGGATCTCAAATCTGTGTATTTCAACAGCATCTAATTCCTAAGGTAAGGTAAGGTAATTCCTAAGGTATTTCTAGCAAGTATTACCTATGAGAAAATAAAACCCTTGGCAACACTGGGTATATACGCTAATCATTGATAAAAATACTGTGGCATTCCACATGAGACCTTCTTCCAGTGTGAAGTACAGCCACTGATGACAATTCTTTGAGCATGGTTTTCCAACCAATTATGGACCATCTGATGGTATTTCCATCTATTCCATATGTAGTCAGTTTGCTAATTAAAACATGATGGGGAGGTCTTCTCAAATGCTTTGCTGAAATCCAGATAAGTGACCATCACAGCATTCCCACTATCTACTAAACTAGTGACCCAATTAAAAAAAGATATAAGGTTACTTTGGCAAGGTATGTTCTTGACAAACCCATGCTGGCTCCACTGTATTGCTGTCAGTCCATCCTGCACACTCAGGTCCTCTGGGGACCATTCACTTAAACTGGCCAGGACTAGACTGGCAGTGGTCACCCAGAAGAACTTTTCGTCGGCCACGCCTAGATTGTGGAATGAGCTGCTGGAAGAGATTCAACAACATATGCTGTCTGAATTAAAAAAGGTGCTAAAGACCTATCTCTTCTGGCAGGCCTAGCCAGTCTCTTTTTAATAATATTTCTAATAGTACTTTTAATTGTATTTGTAGTTTTAATTGTATTTTAATTATTATATATTTTAATTATGAAATATTTGTATTTTAAATGGTTTTGTATTTTAATCTATTTTAGCTATGATTTGTTTTTAATTGTATCTATATTGTACCCTGCCTCTAGCCTTGGGGAGAGGCGGATAATAAATAAAAATTTATTATATTATTATATTTTATAAAGTACTTGCAGACAGACTCCTGTATAATCCACCCTCATATTTTTCCTAGTATTGAGGTCAGGATCACTGGCCTGTAATGTCCCAGATCTCCTTTTCTGAAGAAAGGGACAGTGTTTGCTCGTCTCCAGTCCTCTGGCATCTCACCCATTCTCCAAGATTTCTCAGAAATGATGGCAAGTGGTTCTGTGAGAATGTCAGCAAGTTCCATTAATACTCGAGGATGCATTTCATCTGGCCCTGCAGATCTGAACTCTTTTAGATTAAATATGTCCCCAAAGCTAGAAGAAGTTAGCGAAAGTCCTGTGAATAACTTAACTATGTTGTACCCTTTAACCCATCACCATCTTGCTTACAACTACCACAAGTCTTCTTTTAAAGCAATATGAGGGAGGACAAATGAAACAGTATGAGATGCTTGTTAAATGCCTTTATTCCAATGACTTCATATCAGAATGCAACAAGGGTTTTTGATCAAGAGTTACACAAGCTAAAGTCCATGCAGAAAACTGACCCTCCTTTTCCACTGCTCCCTACTGAAGCCCCTTGCACTGCTTGAAAAGCATCTTTTGGAAAAGAGGGGAAGCGGGATCTCCTCTTTATAATTACATTCCTCACCTTGCAGCTCTGCATCAAAACCAACGAAGGGGAAACTTTTTGAATCCACTATGAAAATGAAAGCAAATGTAAGACTGGTACTAAAATCTCCTACCCATGAAAAATGCAAGGATATGGAGGTGGAGAGTTTTGTAGAGGGAAAAAATGATTAAATGAGAAGAATCTTAAGTAGTCTCTCTGCTCCCCACAATTTTCCCCACTCAAACAAGAAGCCTCTGCTTTCCAATTGAAAGAAAAACCAAAAATAGGAGACTTCTACATTCAACTGCTGCATAATAATTCAACAAGATCAATTTTCTGGGAACCTTACAGGGACTAGTAAAGATAACAAGGAAGAGCTATATAGAGTAAATGAAAGGCTTAATGGATTATTGGACTGGAGGTATAAATGAGAGGTAGAGAAATAAGATGGGATAGTACTAGGAGAGAAGGTAAGCCATCTCATATTTTTTAAGAAAGGATATTTGAGTATAAGGAAGAGAAAAATAATACAGTGGGTCTTCAATATCCACTAAGGTTTGGTTCCAGGACCCCCATGGATACCAAAATTCATAGATGCTCAAATCCCATTATGTACAATGGTGTAGTAAAGTGGCATCCCTTATATAAAATGGCAAAATCAAAATTTGTTTTTGGATTTTTTTAATATATTTTAAAGCCATGGTTGAATCCAGGGATACAGAATCCACAGATATGGGGACCTGACTGTAATAAAGAAAGTATAAGTTATAAGTTAGTATGGGGGGGGAGAGACTTGGATAGTAGGCTTCAGGACTCAGAGTGGAGAAAAGATAAGGACTTTAATTCATCCATTAGTCCCAACCACAGCAGAACAATTCAATCAATAGAATGTACAAATGAGTCAACAAGTTCCTGCTGAATCTGTGGGTCTACCAACTTGATTTAGGGCAGGACAGTTTACAGTAAGATAAAACAGAAGGCTTACAATGTGGGATTTCAGAGAGAAAAGAAGACAATTTTTTGTTGAAAATTTATAGTAGAACATCTGACTTATTAGAAGGTCTGAAAAGTTACAAGGCAGAGGATAAAGTACAAAACTCTGTAGGTTCAGAAAGAAACAGGTAGCAGCACTTACCTGAAAAGGCAGTGTGCTGAAAAATACCACTACCGTTGGGGAAAGGGGGAACAAAAGATTTTCAGTCTCTACCTGTGAGCATAGAATCATAGAAATGTAGAGTTGGAAGAGACCACACAGGCCATCCAGTCCAACCCCCTGCCATGCAGAAACACCCTCAAAGCACTCCCAACAGATGGCCATCCAGCCTCTGCTTAAAAACCTCCAAAGGAGGAAACTCCACTACACTGCGAGGCAGCATATTCCACTGCCAGACAGCCCTGACCGTCAGGAAGTTCTTCCTGAGGTTGAGGTGGAATCTCCTTTCCTGCAGCTTGAATCCATTGCTCCTTGCCCTGGTCTCTGGAGCAGCAGAAAACAAGCCCTCTGCCTCCTCTACATGGCATCCCTTCAGATGTTTAAACATGGCTATCATGTCCCCTCTTAACCTTCTCTTCTGCAGACTAAACATACCCAGCTCTCTAAGTCTATCCTCATAGGGCATGGCTTCCAGGCCTCTCACCATTTTGGTCGCCCTCCTCTGGACTTGCTCCAGCTTGACCATGTCCTTCTTGAATTGGGGTGCCCAGAACTGGGCACAGTATTCAAGATGAGGTCTAACCAAAGCAGAGTAGAGTGGTACCAGTACCTCCCTCGATCTAGACACCATACTCCTACTGATGCAACAAGAATAGCATTGGCTTTCTTGGCAGCAGCATCACACTGCTGACTCATGTTCAGCTTGTGATCTACCAAGACTCCTAGATCCCTTTCACACGTACTGCTATCCAGCCACGAGTCCCCCATCCTATATTTCTGTATTCCATTTTTTCTACCTAAGTGTAGGACTTTACATTTCTCTCTGTTGTATTTCATTTTGTTTAGCCTTGGCCCAGCAATCCAATCTGTCCAGGTCATTTTGAATTTTGATCCTGTCCTCTGGCATATTAGCAACCCCTCCCAATTTGGTGTCATCTGCAAATTTGATGAGCATGCCCTCTATTCCTTTATTCAAGTCATTGATAAAGATATTGAACAGCACTGGGCCCCGGACAGAACTCTGTGGCACCCTACTAGTCACTTCTCTCCAGAATGAAAAGCAGCCATTCATGATCACCCTTTGGATTTGGTCGGTCAACCAATTACAAATCCAACTAACAGCAACCCTGTCCAGCCCGCATTTTACTAGCTTCTTTGCAAGAATGTCATGGGGAACTTTGTCAAAGGCCTTACTGAAATCGAGATATGCTATATCCACAGGATTCCCTTCATCTATCAAGCTAGTAACTCTATCATAAAAAGAGATAAGATTAGCCTGGCATGACTTATTTTTGAGAAATCCATGTTGACTTCTCGTGATTACCGCATTGCTTTCTAAGTGATTAGAAACTGACTGCTTAATGATTTGCTCCAGGATCTTTCCGGGTACTGATGTCAGGCTGACTGGGCGATAATTATTTGGGTCCTCTTTTTTTCCCTTCTTGAAGATGCGGACAACATTTGCCCTCTTCCAGTCTACTGGAACTTCTCCTGTCCTCCAAAATTTCTCAAAGATTATAGCAAGCGGTTCCAAAATGACCTCTGCCAATTCTTTTAATATCCTAGGATGCAATTCACCTGGCCCTGGAGACTTGAATTCATCCAGTGTGGCCAGGTATTCCTGTACCACCTGTCTACCTATTATGTGCCTCATTTCCCCTGCTTCCTCATCTGCTTCCCAACCGCCAGGTTGAGTGCTTGTATCCTTCTGGGAAAAACTGAGGCAAAGAAGGTGTTAAGTAGTTCTGCCTTTTCTCTTCCCCCTGTTAGTAATTTGCCATCTTCTCTGCGCAGTGACCCTATCATCTCCTTCTTTTTCCTTTTGCTGCGGACATATTTTAAAAAGCCCTTTTTATTGTTTTTAATGTCTCTGGCCAGCCTAAGTTTGTTCTGTGCTTTAGCCTTTCTGACCTCATTCCTACATCTCCTGGCTACTTGCTTAAATTCTTCTTTGGTGGTTTCCCCCTTCTTCCATTTCCTGTACATGTTTCTCTTAACACTTAGCTCAGCTGAGAGCATGTAACAAGGAAAACTGATAGTAGCAACTAGTTAAAAATGCAGACAAAGGCAGAATTAGCAGAAAATGGGGGCTTCAAATGCTCAAACAGAATGCAATTTATAAAGATGTAGTTTGATCATAAGATGAAAAAGAAACAGGAAAGCAAGTGGAGCAATTCTGGGCAAAAAAAGAGACCCTTTCATACATTTGACAAACATGTGATGATGAAACAGAATTATGGGACCCTGATCCTTCTGTGTTAGATGATATTGCATACCTAACTATCAAGGAAACAGAAATCCTTTCCTATTCAGGTGATCAGCACTATCAACCCGGACAGCACTAACCATATATTCAGCTCTGTACAGACATTTCTAATCCACTAGCCACAATCATGTACATAATCCAATTGAGTCTAGAAATTCATAGAAGCTTAGCATTGGAAGGGGCCACAAGAACCATCAAGTCCATTCCCCTGCCATGCAGGACTCTGAAGTATTCATGCATGCAGCACTTTTGGGGGCAGCCCAGAAAAATGACCCACATATGGAATCCTGCTTTCATGTATAAAGTATCCCCGCTGGTTCCAAATGTAAATTATATGTTGTGTATTGATATTTAGAAAATGTAATGTCATACTGGAATCTAAACTATTGACAGTGTTAGTTTAAAATCTATGTGTACTCAATATATATTGCTTGTATGCAAAAGATTAATACAAAGCAATTTATTTAACTGACATAAATGATCACAAATTACTCAAAAGTAAAGTCAGAAATTCAGGGTAGGGCATACTTGGAACAACAGGAAAATGATGTTCTTACTTTCTGTTAAGGTTAAAATCAACCAAAGATTTGACAGAGTGGGAAATGTTAGATCTTTGTAGATGCCATCACCTCTGAGATTTGTGAAGTGTAATTTTAAACCAGAACTACACTTAGATAAAATGGTTCACCTAAGCAAATGATAGGGTATGCCTTTTAAACGTATTGTAAACACTGTGTTAAACCACAAATGTGAAAAACACACAGTGAAAAAAAATTCAAGGTACAGCAAGATCCAGGAGAATTAAACTGTAAGCCACTGGGCACATGGCCACAGTCAATGAAAAAGGAATCAGCTCTGGGATTATCTTTGCAAATTAAATGTTTCTACTGTTCCCACTGATTTATGGTACATTTAAAAGAAAGAGTTCTTTACTAAGTAGCTGCAATATAAATATGTACGTCCACAATATAGGTGTAAATCCTGTTGTCAGTCCTAAATGGAGCAGAGCCATTGAATCAATTGGATTTAGCTACATGTTGACTCACCATTCAACGATAAATTTAATAGGTCTACTCTAGTTAGGATGGAAAGAATTCCAGCCACAACCTTTCTTCTGCAACTCCCATGCCAAAGCCAGATTTCAGGCTTCATTCTCTATGGTGGGTGGGAGGCCTAAGGGCCAATTTTCTGCCCTGGCACCCAATGTGTGTCTCAAAACCTGCCAATGGAGAGGAATAAAATGGAAACCGCTAGAAGTCCACTTCCACTTTTGAAAAAGGGGGGATATGCTAAACAGTGTAGAGAAAGCTGCAATCTATTTAATACGCAAATCCCAGGAGGCAATTCACCCTTTTTTCTATACAAGGAGGGTCTTTGGGAGTCTGCGAAAATTGGAACCACACAAACAGCCTGGGAACTGCTCTTTGCTCCCTCTTGCTGTACCATTTCCTGTGCCTTCAATCACCCTGTGATAGGACATTTGGGCAGATGATTTTCTAGTCACAAAAATGCTGTGACAAGATAAAAGACTTCCCCATTCACAAATCCTCCCAAAACAGGGAGCCCTAGATCTGGCAAAACCAAAACAGAACTCTAGTCCTAATCCAGTCATAACACTTGCCATGGTACATTAACATCTGTCGTGCCTCCTCTGGAACATTCCTCAACATCCTTGGCTAAAGAAATCATTCTAAAGCCTCCTGCTCACTTTAATTCTATCCCTTCCTTATTTCTGATATAGGACTGCAGCTGCCTCCAGCTATCAGAAGTCCCATGCCGAGTCCACTAAAGAATCAGAATGAGGTACAGAAGAGCCTTGAGTTGGCCCAGAAATACTACTTCGGGATGCAGCTAAATGAGAACCTCGTTGAATGCTAAGACCAAAACTACTGCATTGTAGAAGAGTCTAATCCTGCCTCAGCTCGAATTATATGGGGAAGAGCACTTAATAAAATCCAAACACAATCCAATTCATGCCCCTTTTGTTAAAAAAAAAACAAAAACTAAGGGAGTCAGTGTAAAAGGTAAGGATCCTGGCTCCTTATAGACCCTTTTCAGTTCAGCTACTGTCCTGTCTCTTTCATGCTGTGTTCTCTTTCAGACAGCAATTTATTTTTAATATCAGGGAGCATTCAGGACTATGGAGCCCTTTCTTAAGCATTCATTCTGAACAATATTAAGCACTGTCCTATCACAGGACTATGCCACTTCACATGCAAATTCTCCCCTAAATGAATTGACCATTATAAATCAGAAGGGAAGCTCAAACTATCGACAGATTTCATCTCAACACAATACCAGCTCCAGAGGAAAGATCTTCCTCTGGATCTCAGCAGGACAAGAAATTGTCACCATAACTGATGTGATCCAGACCCCAGACTCAGCTGGTTCTATTTTCTTCTGTTTAAGACCTTCATAATAAGCGCAAAGACTGAATTAAATTCACACTATAATTGAGCCTAAATTTGCCTTAAGGGCCAGCTATTTTCAAGTAAGCGGCTTTAGTCAAGTGCATAGAACAAAATGAATAAGACTGGATGTTTTGCTCTATTCTGTTTTGTTCAATAATCTGAGCAGATGCCTCAGACAAAAAATCTTTTATGTTATATGATCTGTGAACTGGGATATGTATAAGTGTGAGTGTGTGTTCCAGTATACCTATGTAGACACATATTGTTGTTATTGATGATGAAGTTGTTGTGAGCCTTCAAGTCATTTCTGACTTATGGCAACCATAAGAGCAAACCTATTACAGGATTCTCTGGGAGCTCAGAATATGTGACAGTGGTTTCCATGGCCAAGTGGGCAATCAAACCCTGGGCTCCAGGACCATAGTCCAATGCTTGAAACCATGCTGGCTCTCACAGACACATATACATACAGAGTTTTAGTGCATACCACAAACAGAACCCTTTGTTTTTCATTGAACTTCCACAAATGTTATAAAGCCAAAACTACAACTCAGAAGTTTACATTTTTGGACACTTTGGTAGTAAGATAAACATCTGTGGTCACCAGAAACTTGTCCATACTTCAAGCAGTCAGACTGAGATTGGGGAGCACAGCTGAACATAGGAAACACAACTGAAGCACAATGCAAAGTCAAGGATAATCATCCACTCTTCTACCCAAGTCCCATTACTATCTTATTAAAACCCCAACAAAATTGGAAACAGGGAAATTTCCCATTTTCCCTTATTCATTTCTCACATGGAAAAAAAAATTATGTTGATGTTGAGAAGCTTTCACATGTCTAACCAAAATGGATTGTGCTTGCCTATTTTACTAGAAGCACATAAGAAATAATTACATAACTCAGGAGTTATTTTAAAATAGTATTATTGTTGCTGTTCCTCTTGTTGTAGAGAATTTTAAAGATACAATCATTTTTTAAAACCATCTTATTTTTCTTCTCTATATATGCATCTGTTTCTGTGTATGTATGTATATTTGTGTGCATATAAACATACATATACATACAAAATACAAAGCATCAGAAGGTAACATTTCTGTATCTGATGGAATAAGCTCTAGTTTACAAAAGATTTGAGTTAAAATAAATCTGTCAGTCTTTATTACTGCACACACATTCAGAGTGACTAAATGGGGGCCAGAAAAGTTGATATGAGTGAAGAAACAAAAAGGAAGAAAGATGATGAATAAGGAAATAAATAAAATAAATATTCTGAAAACAAAAAATAAAAGACCAGAAAACTAAACAAATATAAAAGATAAGAGATGCACATATGATTTATTTCACTAAAAATCTTCTCAGCTCAGTGAGGCTATACTTCTTGGTTTTTACTTTTCAAAAAGCAGCATCCCATGACCAATGACAAACTGCTTTTGAAGCTGGCAAGAATTCGAAAGTAGTTTGTGATAAGGACAAGGGTCAGCTAATCATAGCTAAGACACAAAAATTCCACTAAGCTAATGAAAACCCCTTTTGTGAATACAAGTGCTGGCCCATGTATAAAGATCTTCCCACACAAACTGGAAGGAGAAAATCAGAAGAGTTGCAATTGCTGTTATCGCTATTTTTAATTCTCCTAGTTGCTTTTCAATTTGTTTTTTGTATTTTATCACGTATGAACATTCCCCTTCTCTCTCAGTGTTTGAGAAAGAGTTAATGGTAGTTTTACACTCAGCCTTCATCCCTGAAAAGTGATAAGTTCCAAGAGGCAGTGTGTACTTACTCTTTTGGAAGTCTCTCATTGGAGGCCTGTAACATTTTATCATGCTTGTCTTTATTTACAAATATACAGGTTAAGGACAGGAAAAGGCACATCTTAAATACTCCCAACAGGCAGCCTAAGTATATTCCTCCTCTAGAGAAAGCCAGCACACACTAATGCTTACAGAAGCCAAAGCCAGTTCTTCCCCCCTTCAACCCCAAATATACAATATACTGTTCATTTTTCTCAGAGACCCCTTGGCGTCTCCACCCGGGTAGCGGAGCAAATCTGAACTAATAATCTCCACCAAATATCATTTAGCATTCTTACAGCCCATGGAGAAACACCACCAAAACATTCCTCTGTCAGTTCTTGGTATTGCCTTAAGACAGCCCACAGAGACTTATCCACATTTGTGATAGGAAACTTATGCCAGTATATTTTATATATGCATTTAATGTATACTTGTGTAAACTTGTGGCATGAAAAATATAGTCAGTGCTCTGTATCAGCCACTTAGTTAGCTAAACATACAGTTCTCCCTCCACATTCACAAGTCTGACTTTCACAAATTTGATTATTCACAAAGTGCCTGCTTGCCTCCCCCATTCTCCCCCTCACATACTCTGGTCTTTTACCCAGGTACACTGCCTTCCTTCTCTGTGCTCCAGCAAAAGGCCAGCAAATGGGAGAGGGAAAGGTCTGCGCATATGCAACCCTTTCCCCCTTCATTTTCTTTTGCCTGTCACCTGTGTGCACAGAGAGAAGGCAGGGTGTGCAGATGACAGACAGGAAAATGGAGCGGGGAGGCCCAGGAGGGAGTGGTAGGCGAGTTATTCATGGGTTTTTTTAAAACTTTTGCAAGGGTTTTGCACCCCTAACCTGTAATTATACTCAACTAAGTAACCTCTCTTGGCCTGACACCTTCCCACGACCTGAAGGAAACATCATTTACTCATGCTCTGGTCACTAATAGATCTCTTTCTCCCTGTACAGCTGATGCCCAGAAAAGTGGGAAGGGGGTAAGATCACAGCAATAGTTTCACAATAATTGCTAAGCAGCGATCTTAAGTATGAAACAGTTACGGATGAGCAAATGTTTTGTATTCACAATTGTGACACTATTACCACAATATTAACTCACCCTAATATGCTTCACTGGGCATCAGCAGCATGGGGAGAAGGAGGTCCATTCTGCCAGCAACTGGGACATAGGTATATGATGTGCCTGTCTGGTTTGGGGGGGTGGTCAGGCCAGGAAAGATTACTTAGCTAACTAAGCACCTTGATTAATTAAGTAACCTCTCCTGCTCTAAGTAACTAAGTTGTTTAGTTACTAAATCAACTAAGTAACCTCTCCTGGACCTGATCCCCCACAACCTGACAGAAATGTCATTCACCCATGCTCCAGTCACAGCCAGAATGGACCTTCTTTTCCCCATGAAAATGAACAGTATCAGTGATTTAGTTAAGTATGTTTAGTATACTTAACTTAGTATACTTAGCTAAGTAGCTGATACAGAATACTGGCCTATATTATTAATTCTTTTACTACTTCATGTACATTTAATAAGGTTTAAAGATATCCCTTTAAAGAAAATCAGACTTTCAAAATACTTCAGATGATGTAATGCACTAAACAAAAGACAAAACAATACATCAGTATGAGGAGAAGAAAATGCAGGAAATGAAAATGATAAAGGGATGAAATGTTAGGTCAATCTTTGCTTTCAATCTTCAGAACATACTTAGAATGATGCAAGTTACTGTAAACATGTCTCTTTTAAGTACTAAGCCAAACAAATTGCGACCTTCCAAAAATTGAGTTTCCATTATCTGTCTTAAATCCATCTGAGATTCCAGAGAAATATTTATAGGCCCTTCAAGAATGTGAGATGATTAATTGCATACACACATACATGTGTGTGCTCATACACACACACACACAGAAAATACAATTCTAACATGAGCAGAATAAGTAGATTAAAACACAGTATTCTGTAATCCATTTTAAAGAACCAACGTGGAACAGATATAGATTCAATAAATTAAGTTACTATGCCTATATCTATATTAGAGTGTGAAACCATAATTATGATTCCACGATGATTAACTATATTTGTTCATACAGTTAAATACAGCTTCAGTTTAAATCAGCTCCATAAACTATCTTAGCTCACCTTCAGAGAAAAGACATATTACCACATTTCCTTACCCAAGTCAAGTATATGACAAGAATTCCAGATGAACAGTAGCATATTCATATTTGATTTTAATAGCTGTTTTCACTAGTATAGTGATCTCATAAGAGGATCATTTACAGATACACTTACATGAGCAAAATTGATAGTGGAAGCATAAAGCATAGTAGTATTTGCACATATTATACAAGAAATAAAAGTCATTAATCACTTTGCTATCCCCATCTCCCAAACCATATGTAGCCATCGCTTGACATATTTAGAAAGTCTGAGAGAATCCCTTAAAAGGAACACCACTAAATCCTAGCAGAATGAGAGCTGACAAAGCAAAGAAGTTAACAATACATTTTATGTACCACAACTGTTGTATTGCCTATATTAAGCTAACAATATCTTCTGTGTTTAAAATCTTCCTCACATCAGCCATCTATTACACTCAATGAAACTGAAAGTTCTCAGATTACAAGTCTGTTAGATACTGTAGTCATTGAATTCCAAGATATGTTCCTCAGCTAATTTTATTAAATCTCCACAACAAAGCACTAGTCACTGGAAGTTCAAGTACATCTAATAAATATTATTTTAAAAACGACCACAATATTTGGATACAATATTCTCTTGTAATAAAAATTCCAATTAAAAGACTTCTGCAAGTTAGCCAACTGTGGTGATAGCCAACAAATCAAAGAAGAAAGCATTTTTAATATTCTATAAAAATTACAAAGAGCCTTGTGGCATCTTTAAGATTAACAAACTCTATTGGGTATGAACTTTCATGAACTCCAGCCCACTTCACTATATGTATGGAGTTTTGCCCAAGCTGGCAGATGCACACACACACACATATGTCTGCCTGTTTGGATGAGGAACTGGGAGAACAAAAATGCAAAAGGTACAAATATTGGTCATTATCTCAGCATTAGCTATCAACAATAGCTGGTTGATAAGATGGGAGCCGCTATGGCGTAGTGGTTTGAGCATTAGACTATGACACTGGAGACCAGGCTTTAAATCCCCGCTGGGCCATGGAAACCCGCTGGGTGACCTTAGGCAAATCTCTCAGTCTCAAAGGAAGGCAAAGGCAAGCCTCCTCTGAAAAAAACGCTTAGGGTCACCTTAGAGTCATCATAAGTCAGTAATGTCCTGAAGGCACACAACAGCACTACAACAGCAAAATGGGCATCTTAATAAACATATTATCATATGTATTGTGATGAGAAAACTTTAGCCTATTGAAGCTACAAAATGCCCTAATAGACAGTAATCAATTAGACCAGAAAGAAGAGGAATGTTAGAACACAAAGACAATGAAAAATGCCAACAGTGACCCTTAACATCTCCTAAGATGGGTGGAGAATCTCTTTCCTGCAGCACACTGACAAGGCTAGTGTGTGTGCACACACACAAACACACACACACATATTAGAGGAGAGAGAATACAAAAGTAAGTTTCAAATTTTTTAAAGTATAGCCTTCTTTCAGTCATTTCTATGGGTTCCACCACTCCTTCTCCCCAATTTCCTTGATTTATGAATGATTTAAACAATTGTTTCCCTAATCAACAAAGTATTCTATGAGAATCATTTCAGTACAGGTACTACATCTATAGGTCAAGATGACCAAGACTCTACAATGGGTTTATTCTAAATATGATGGATCCAACAGATAGTACTTATGGAACTGATGAAATTGTTAAGAACCAAGGCTGGAATGCCAGATTATACAGGACTGGGACAAAAGGGATTCTGGGTTATAAGGGGCAAGTTTGGAATTGTTGAGAAATATTGAACTAGTGCCCACTGTGAGTAACAGACATGCAGAAGAGCAACCGTGGTCTCCAATGAAGCGGGCTATTGTCCACAAAGGATCATGTTGTAATAAATGTGTTACTCTTTAAAAGTGGGATCAGACTCTACTGTTAGCCAGAGCCACCTGTAGCAGCAAGTATGCGTATGATACACAGCAAAGACAAGGCTGTACAGATGACACACAGCAAAGACATGGTTGAATAGCAAAGACAACAGTTGCAGGTGCCACCTGAAATGTAAAATGGAATAGTGAACAAAATCTTAGCCTTGAGATTTGAAATTTCCAAGCAGGGTAGGTCAAACTCAGAAGTAGAATCATGAAACACAAGGAATAAAAAATAATGCAATAAAAATTAAAAAACATCAAAGAAAAGAGGGGCTATTTTTATAAGGGGAATCTGAATTGAGAACAGAAGCTGAATTTCAGGCTGGGAACTCCATCACCGTGACCCAGCATGGTGTAGTGGTTTGAATATTGGACTATGACTCTGGAGACCAGAGTTCAAATCCCCACTCAGTAATGGAAACCCAGTGAGTGACTTGTTCAAATCACACTCTCTCAGCTTCAGAGGAAGGCAAAGGCAAACCCCCTCTGAACAAATATTGCCAAGAAAACCTTGTGATAGGGTCACCCGAGGACCACTAAAAGTCAGAGTTGGATCAAGACATTGTTCCTACCTAAGGCAAAAGACAAGATGCCCTCCATACCAACTCCACGTACAGAAGTCAACTAAACTGGCCATTCAATTGCCTCTTCCACCACATCCCTATAAGCAGCAGGCTAGATGGGGGCAAAGGATAGGTGTGATGGTTAGGGGACTCCTCCTGCTGTCCTCTTCCCCCAGCATCTAACATCTGAAGAATTTGTCTTCCTATGACAAAAAAGTAGGGCCAGATCTGCCTGTGATGAAAACACAAGACATCTATTTGGTCTGCACATTTGAAAAGAGCCAATTTCCCATATGTTATTTAGAGGTAAAGCTGGGCCACAGCACCACACATTTTCTGAAATGAGAAAAGGATAACAAGGGGAGGTGGCAACACATTTGGGAATTGCTCCCACTGGTGATGGCATCTGTTTATACACGCAGCAAAGTGGCGCTTCTAAGGAATAGAACAGTCTGGGTTATGGGAAACTAAAGTGATTAGTTGGCTGTACACCAGGCTGGGGTGGTGATCATAATTCAGACATTTTGTTGAAATAAAAATCATATTAGTACACCTTCCAACAATAACCAAACATAACCTTGAGAAGTGTATTATTATGTAACACTGGTCTTGAGTTCAGAAAACCCCTCTCCCCCTTCACCACAAACCCCAGAACTGTTCTTAGGTTGGGAAGAACACTCAAAGCTGGCAGGTCATGAATTCTAAAATTGCTTCTAAAACAACTGCACAGAGCAACTAATACTAGTAACAATGATGCCACAGTTACAAGGTAGCTACTACCATGAAGGCAATGACAAAATAATAAATGAAATATTACACAATTGTTTGCGGCATAAAATTAACGTATCAAGGAAGAAGGAAAATATATAAGACCCTATTAAGCCAAGGTAAAGATGACCACAACCTAAGAGATTTCTGACCGGTAGATCCTCCGGAGGATCAACCGCACAGGGGTTCTGGTGGTCCTGATCACTGGTGCCTGGTCCTTTCCGGGAAGGGGTGACACCCTCCTCCAGCCTAGCCGGGGGGGGTGTTCGGATCCTGAGGGAGGAGGAGGTCAGCTCCCTCACCCCCTCCTAGGGAAGCAGGTGGAGGGGCGACGGGGGCTGGTACTCACTGTGAGGGTCGCTTTTTTCTCGGACTCCGTCCACTCGGCCG
This sequence comes from Ctenosaura bakeri, assembly GCA_948474755.1. Taxonomy (NCBI): domain Eukaryota; kingdom Metazoa; phylum Chordata; class Lepidosauria; order Squamata; family Iguanidae; genus Ctenosaura; species Ctenosaura bakeri. Next base: position 175,274 of record CAOLHI010001972.1, read on the forward strand.
TCGGGGTTGATCCTCAGGAAGAAGCCGCCGTTTTTGCAGTACAGCCGCTTGGGATCCTTGAAGTGGCCCGGAGGGAAGGTGCCGCCGCCGCTCCCGCCGCCGTCGTCGGGCAAGGAGGGAAGGGTGGTGATGCTCGCCGCCGCCATCCTCGTAGGGCCCGCCGCCGCCGCCTCGGGCTCCCCCCGGGGCGTCCTCCCGCGGGCGGGCACGGCTCCCACCCCTCGCCGGCTGGCCCTGCCTCTGCCGCGGCCCCCCAGCCTCACCTCCCGACGGCTTCTCCCCCTGTCCCCCAGACTCGCTCCCTGAGGAGAGAGGGCCGCGGGGGGCACCTCTGCCGACGGTTTCAGTGAGGCGAAGAGGTTCCCCGGGCGAAGGAGGAGTGCGCGTGTGGAAGTGCCGGGGTGCGGGCGAAGGAGGCTCTCCTTTCTCTCGCCTCCCTCCCTCCCTCCCTCCCGCCGCCTCAGTCCTCCCTCCGCTTCTTCCAAGTTCGTTTATGGAGCTGCGCAACTCCGAGTTGGCGGCTCGACGCGACCTTTCACCGCAGCCAGCCGGGCGCGCAAGGAGTCCCCCGCTCGCAAAGACGGAGGACTTTCCCGCTGTCGCCCAGGCCACGCAGGAGGGGGTGGCGGTGGCGGTGGTGCCGCCGCTGTGGCTCGCAAAGGCGCGGCGGGTCCCTCACTCAGGGCTATTATTCACTCGTCCCTTTCGCCTGCCCTCCCCTTCGGTCCCTCCTCTCCTTTTCTCGCTCCGCCGCCGCGCGCGCCTCACTGCCCCCTGTCCGCTCTGGCTGAGGGAGAGGAGTTCCTTGCTCTCGAGCTCCTGTTGCTGGAAACTGGCAGGGATGGAGAAGCGGAGAAACTTTCCTCCTCCTCCTCCTCCTCCTCCTGCCTTCTGCTCCACATCCCGTCCGCGTGCGCAACCCTCGCTTGCCGCTTCCTTCCCTCGGTGCCCAGGAACGCTCTCAAGCAAAGCTCGACGGGCCCCGTGGTCGTTCGTGTGCGATTTCCAAAACTTTGTGGCAAGAGAAAAAAAAATTAAACCGAATGGCTCATATCTCGGAATGAATGGAAGCCCGTTGAAGGTGTAGTGGTGCCAGGGCTCGCTGGGTCTAAGGGAATGGAGGAATTAAAACGGATTGGAATGTTTTGGTGCATTTTTTGCCATTTGCACGTGAAAATTCACACAAACCTCAATTCCGTTTTAAAAACAACAATTGGGGCAGTGTTCAAGGGTTTTTGGGGGAATGTCCACAGGACACAAAAATAGAACACATTTACTGGACTCCTGCTATAAAACAACAGCAACACAATAGTCTATAATTTTCCTACATTTCCATTAATTCATTAAGTTCAACAGTTAGATCTTAACACTGGTGTGACTTAGGCCATTTCCAGACAAGGTCAGTACAGTGGAGTTGCCTCAAATTCTCACCCTCCCATCTGCAGGTTGAACCGGTTTGGCTTCGTAATTTCCCTCATGGTTCTGCATGTTTTCAGCTCCTAGCGTGGTTCAATGTGATGAGAAACCACTGTACTGTAAAACCGGAAAAACTCTGATGTAAATCTCCCAAGCCAATTTGTTTTCCCCTGTGTGCAGAATTGTAACATTGATTCAAAGGGGAGAAGTTGCTGGCTAGAGGCATTCCCAGGCTGTCATTTCCATCCCTATCTCTCTCCATCCATCAAAGGATGGCTGTCTTCCAGGTGTTAAATGGACAGTGGGAAGAGAGTGCTAATGGATCACTAATTTCTGGCATCAACAAAGGTACTGCAACATTGTTTCTCTTTTGTTTCTCTTTCAGGCTTTCAGGTGGCCTTGATAGCCTTTGTGCTGCAGCCTTAACTTTCACTTTGCAAAGTAGCAATCTTTTGACAGTTTAATTTGACAGCTTTGACAGCTTACTTTGAAAGACCAGCTTGGAGTTGGCAGGGCGCAGTGAGGGAGGAGGATGGGAGTGACGAAGGGCTTGCTATTGTGGATGCAGCAACCACTTTTCTCCAAGATAGTACGATGTAAATGGGGTGTGTGCAGACAGCACAGTTTTTGAATTGGAATTTTTAAAAAATGCTCTTGACACATGGTGAACCACTCCTCCCTTCTCATGCGGAAATGGTTTTAGTGTGACTAAAGATTTAAAATAAGGATCTATCTCCTTTCTCTGTTATGATCACTTATCATTTCCAGGCACAAGAAAGCCATTCTCTCCCTTCCTAAAACTACTGTAATAGCTGAAGAATTGGAATTGCGCACCATTGTTCTTTACTCAATACCATCTTCATAGACTTACTTTGCGCAGTTCTGTCTCTGATCAATTTCAGCCAACCGGGAGCTGAAGGAGAACTGGGTATTGCTATGCTATCAGCTTCTGGCCCTCTGAAATTGCTTTCACCACCATTACATAGAATGTCTTCAAAGTTGTGGGTGACAAATGACCATTTTGTACATGATGAAATAGAAGAGAAGGTAGTCAATACAAAGTGAAAATGTTAGCAGCAGGTAGCATGGAAAGCAGACACAGTTCTTATAGATCTGTAATAGTTGACTAGGCAGTAGTTAAAGTATTAACCAAGGCTCCCACTTCCAGAGTGGCTTATACAGGAATAACAAGATTAATAAGTTAACAATAAACTAAATAATCGACAGAATAATACTACCTGTTCAGTCAGAGTGTTCTGAGATCTAGGTGGCAAGATGGAAAAGAAGAAGGAATTGTGTTTACCACTCTACCCCTCATGCAGTTTTATCCAGTAAAGCAAATGATTAGAGGTCTTGGGGCCGAAACAATCTCAATCTATTCTCAAACTTTAAATGGATAAGAAACCCAGCTCCCTGTCCTGAAGCCGGGCATGGAATGTGAGCTGCCCAGTGGGCCACTTTGGGTAAGTAGAACTGGCTGTTACTTCGGCCCAGGCCTACCCGGTGATAGCACTAGATATCTCTTTTGATATCAAAACCATTCGGCCTTCCTCTGCCACCCTGCTCCACGTGTTTGCGGACAAGCACATACACATGCGCGGCCGGTAATTGTTGGACATTCCATTCTCCACCTAAGCATGCAGACCAGAGCCACTCCGTTGCTTCAGGGCCCTCTTCTGAAAACACCCTTTTGCTTAAATGCAATACTAACAAAGATGCCCGGCTCTTAGCCGATAGTCTTACAAAGCCAAGTTAAGCACCTTGCATTTGCATACTGGCTACACTATTGTTGATTCAGCGCTAAGCCAATCATGTTAAACTTGACCTTTTCCAAAGCTTTGTCCCGCTCCAAACTCGCATTGTTCTCACAGAGTAAGGTACGGCCTGCAGTCACAATTCACCCTATATAAACCCCCCAATTCCGAGACCACCTCAGATCGCTCCCGAGTTCCAGACTGTCTTGCTGCCATTTTGTCTGGCGAGCTCCCCTCAGCGAATCGCACTGAGCTTTCTTCCCTACCATCTTCAAGCTTCTTCAGGACTATGAGAAAGGTGTTGTATCACCCATTTCCCCCGAAAATCCTTGTTTTCAGTTCTTCCAGTAGTTGTGTGATTGTGGTGTCTTTACTGTTTGTTTGTCTTTTAATAAAACATCAATTTTGCTATTTTAAAACTGTCTGACTGCTTGACTGACCTGACCCCGTAGACACTGGGTTGCAAGATCCCTGCGAAGTTACCCTGCCTCTCGCTAGCTTTAGTGAGTGCTCCAGCTAATTTCCCCAACTTTGTGTTTGTGTTTGGTTATTTGGGCACCCCTCCCAGGACCCCCAGAGAACAGGGTAACATGGCGCTGTGGGATGAACTGAACGCCAGGTTAAGGCACCTGATGCCGACGCTCACTCTACCTCCATTCTTCCCTTTCTCTCTCTTTCTCTCTGTTCATGTTAGCTTTCTTGCTATGGGATGGAAATAATTTACTATATTTACTAATTTAGAGTAATAATTTACTCTAAAAGATGTCTTGTCATTCAGATTGGGGACACTAGGGTGCTGCTGCTGCCGCCTCCCCCAACACTGGCCCAGGAAGAACCCTGGCAGGGTGGCGGCAGGCCAGACCCTGGTGGGACGGTGGGTTTTTTTGGCTTTTTTGTGCCCCATTGGTGCCCAGGGCATGCACCCCGGTTGCCTCACCCTAGATACACCTCTGCTCTCAGGTAAAGTCCTCCTTGGTTTACTTTAAAGGCTGAAAACCCAGATTCAGGATTTCAGGAGGAAGAGAGAGAAGGAATCAGGGTCATTCAGTCATCAGGTAGCTAACTGGGGAAACTGAGGAAAGTCATTGGTCCTCCATAGAATTACCATACAGAAATACCATAGAATGCTAGAGAATCTGGACCTTCTTTGCCAAAAGAGAGTTACTAGAATAACTGCTTAGGTCTTTTCATTCCCCTGAATTATCCCATCAAAGAAGCATAATGAAAGAAAGACACACTACACTTGCAATTATGCCCTTCTGAGCACATCCGGGGCTTCTGCTCACATTGTTGGTTATCCTGTGAAGAACCTTGGAAACAGGTGTTTCTCTGCATATGCAAAGAGATCCACTGATGGATTCCCTGGTTGTGAAAACCCGAATGAGGAAATCTGTCCATTGAATCCAGATGCTTCCTGCTCAGTCAATCGACAATCAGGACAAAGGACCTTTTCAGATAACCTGTTGCGAACAGGAGTAGATCTGTCTTCAGGACTTATGATGAAGAATACTGACTGTTGATGATGTTTAACTGTTGTCTACTCCATGATGCAGAAATCCCATACTTCCTGAGCAAGGGCTGTTCTGCAAAGCTAGACAAGGAGGCAGACAGAGTAAAGACCTATCCAGTGCACACTATGACAGTCTCTCTAATCAGAGTAACAACTGTAGGGGTGTACATGGACATTTTCTCACACAGGGCCAGCCAAGGACACTTCACTGCCTGAGGAAAAGCAGCAAATGGTGCCACTTCCCTTCTCACTCCCCCAGTTAAGGTGCACAATTTCCAAAGTGAGGCATGTCATTTTATGACGTGAGGCAGAATTTCCACATGGACTTCGACCACTTTGTTGTTTTTGTGTGTCTTCAAGTCATTTCCAACTTATGGCGATCCTACAGCAAACCTATTAAAAGGGTTCCTTGCTAAGATTGGTTCAGAAGGAGTTTGCCCTTACTTTCCTCTGAGGCTAAAAGAGTGTAATTTCTCCAAGGTTAGCCGGTGGTCTTTCCATAAGTGACTGATCCTCATTAGGAGCATGTGATACACTTTGGAAGCACTCAATAAATATCATAACACTCTTGCTTTCGTCCACATGCACATCTTCCCAGTTCACTAACTCCTTTTTGTTGTATTTCTATAATGTAGCTACAAATCTGTAAAATTATGAAACATGCACCATGATTTAGTACCTAGGCCCTTGTTGTTTAAACAGGCTTTTGGCAGTTGTGTAGAAGAGTGTCATTCATGGGGCATATCTGCTACATTTTTGCCTTTATAATCATGTTTTTAAAATGATTTTATACTATTTTCCAATTATAAGTGTTTTTAACATGACAGATAATTTTATTTTTTAAAAAACTTTTGTACCATCAGATTTTTACTTGTATTTTGTTTCATCTTGTTGTACGCCACATTGACTCCCATGTCGAGAGTAAGGTGGGATATTAAATAAATAAATAAATAAATAAATAAATAAATAAATAGTAGTAGTATCAGCAGTGGAAGTATAGTGTTATTAATATACAGTCTATACAGAATTTTTGCCAAGCAGTGGTAGATCTGGTTTTTTATTTCCCTCTTTTAAGTCATATTTTTAGACTGTTGTAATGTTTTTATTACGAGATGTTATTTTATAGCCCAGGATGTAGTTTAGAAATGCTAAATGAATAAATAAAAAAAGGAGTGCCTGGAATTTTGCCATATAGCATGATATATCCTGCAGTCCTTTACACAAATGCAAACCTACCTAGAATAAGCACCACACTGAACTCAGTTAAAAAACAAATATAAGATTTGCACTGTTGATGACTTTATTAAAAAAGAAAAACCATTTAAGGGCTGTTTCCTCAATCCAACTGCAAGGGTCTTTCTGCAGCACACTGTTACAGTGCGAATATTCCACTTTGAACATCCTATGGCAGAGCTTTCCAAACTTTTCATATTGGTGACATACTTTTTAGACATATATCATTTCGTGACACAGTAATTCAGTTTTACTAGCAATCCGGAGGTTAAACTAACCCTTTGTAAGAGATACAGACACAGACATAAAATGTAATAACGAAATGTATGAGGACACAACATATCTCATGAAAACCTTTCATATATTTTTAAAATTATATGATTTATAAATAATAACATATATTTCCAAGATTGTTGTCATTTACATGTAAAATATGTAAATATGTGCAAGAATCTTGAAAAATTGAATAAGGCCAATAATTACTTACCATTTTAATGAGATGTATCAGGTTGACACAGCTTTTCAATATTTGGTGGAATATTAAATGAAGACCACTCATATTTTGTCATCAAGCATTTTTAAGCTCCCATATTTCAGCAAGAAAAGATGCCAGCCAGAGTGGTGGCAGTGGAAAAGGCAGCTCCCCCCAATCTTGGCTCAGTGCTGTCACCCTCAGTGACAAAAGACCCTGGCAAGAATGGTAGCGGCTGGCTAGGCTTGGGTGGGGTGGGGTGGGGTGGGGTCTTTGTTGGCCCAGGGAGGCAACACACCTACACACTGCAGGCAACACACTAATGGGTCACAACACACCATTGGGAAAGCCCTGTCCTATGGAATCCTGGGTTTTGCAGTTTAGGGAGGGGCATCTACAATGCTCAACCAGAGAGCTCTTTGGCCTCAGTAAACTACAAACCCCAGAATTCCACAGGATGTAGAAAGTGGAATAATAGCATTATAATAGTGAAGTGCAGAAAGGTCACAACTAGATGAAACTCATTGAAACAATGGTATTTACACAATTGTTGAGCTACACATTAGCCACGGGTCTACTCTGGTTGGGACTAGGGCCATTTCTGCACTACACTGTTATAGTGCTATTATTCCACTTTAAACTTCCTGTGGAATTCCGGGGTTTGTAGTTTACTGAGACCCAAGAGCTCTCTGGCTGAGAATTCTAAATGCCCCTCCCTAAACTTCCAATCCCAGAATTCCATAGGATGTTGAATGTGACATAATAACACTATAACAGTGTAGAGTAGAAATGGTCTAGCAATTGGACTGCTGCTCTTTTTTAGATTATAAAGGATACCTTTAAGCTTCCAGTTTCTCTGAAGCTATGACCAAGAGGCTAAGCCAAATACAAACACTTCTGGCAAGCACAGCTTCATTTAAAACCATGGTATGGCAGTATAACTGTCTTTCATTCTTTCATAACAGGTTTTATAAGCTGTTAAAAGAAACACTTTTTCTCACTCATCAGTCTTAACGTTCACCTCTCAAAGATGGTGATCCTGTTGGGGTCTCGGCCAAGTTTCATGGTGAACAGAAAATTTTCAATTGACTTCTAAAGTGTCATGCCAGTAAGTAATTTGGATTGCCTTCTTATGAAACAGACAAAAGCCAGCTATTCAGTCATAGTGCCTTGCAAGAAGTTAAATTCTCTTCTGGAGCATGGAATAGCCTGAAGGGGCAGGGGATATTACATTCCAGCAATAACAAGAATATTGACTGGTTTAGTCTCAAGAAGACTATTAAAATTATATGTTTCGAAAGCCTGCAATAAATATTTTCAATAATTCTAAGCAAGGTTGAATCAGAACTAATTATAAAGCATATTCCCAAACAGTGACAGTGTATATGAAAACCTTTCTCTCACTTTAAAGAACTCTGTTAACTCTCAAAACATTGGTGCAGACATTTGGAATTTTTGGAAGAGTTGGTGAGAAGTGATTAGTTAGTTCTTACATTCATCCTACACACATTTTTATAAGTCTAAGGGAGGCGTAATAGCAACCGGGCACGTACTAGTTAATCAAATAGGCCTGTAGCAAATAAAAATGATATGGTTTTCAGTGGTTGTATTTTCTGTAGCTGCTTTTGCAAGGTCAGTTCATGCCACAGAGATAGATAAGGATGTTTCTATCTTAGAATGCCTAAAAACTGTTCCTTTGTTAGGATAGGCTGATCTTCTGTCCCTTTGCTTTAAAAAATGTCAGCACTTTTCAGAACAAGAGAGAAAGGATATTTTAAAATCAGGCTGTTTGTCTGGTCCTGAGGGGGTGCATTTTCAACTGTAGTCCCATACCTTCCAACATTTCACAGATATAAATGGCATGAGCATGGCCTAGCAACAACAAAGAATGGGCAAGATGGCAAATGTTATTAGTGAGAAAGAACAGACAAGCTAGAAAAAGCTGCAGTAGTTCAGGTAATTCAGCAAGGGGAAGTGGAAGGAAACTAAGCAGGGATTTGGACCCTGGATTCCCAGAGTTCTAGTCCAGTATTCAAACCACTACACCACACTTAGCTCTTCAGAGCCACTTACTCTCATATAAACACACTTACATCAGAATAAACCCCTTGGAAATCAGAGGCCTTCATTTTCCGCCTAAACATGTTTATGTTTGATCTGTACGACGCCTAAGCAAAGCATTTGGTAAGATACATTTTCATGTGTTTCCTTCTGTTTCTCCAAATAAAGGACTTGAGCACTTACCCTTTTTTCTTTTACAGAAAAACCAAACAATAAGGGACAAACCCTGAAATATCTGTGGCTGGAGTGAGGCCCTCACTGCTAAAGCCTAAAGCTATTCTGCAGTACATAGTTTTTCTAATTTAATTTCACACAGTGATCATGCACCCAACTTTACAAAAGGTAGTCTTCTATCTGAAGGGCTGCTAAATATCAGTCTGCTATTTGAAGACATTCTCTCTTTGAAGGATTGGACATCTCAAGGAGATTTAAAAATAAAGGACCATAAGAAGGAAGATGTGTGTGATGAACCCGGGGGGGGGGTCCTTGGGAATGGAGGCACTGTACCAACCCTGGGGGTTCAAAATGATTGGCTGTAGGAAATAGAACCCCAGATAGCCAAAGGAAGGGGCTAGATGGGAGAAAGGAATAACAGAAACTTAACTGAAAACAGAGAGTTGTTGGGAAGAGAACAGAGGGAGTGGATGGAGAGAGCTGAGTGTTGGATTTGAGAGAGAGAAAAGTGTTGCGCTGGTTTACGAATCTTTAATTACCAATACATCATTCTTTGACAGTATGTTTAATAAAGATTTGTTTATATTTTCACAAAGAGAGGTCTCAAGAGAGTGTCATTTCTCTGGACTGGATTATACACACTACCATTAGTACCAATAGTACCACATTCATTGAAGAGATAAATCACTGCTTGTCTTTATATCTGAAAAGGAGCAGATTTAGGGAATGTAAGAGAGGGAGATAACCCTGGGAGGAGTAGCCACTGGGGACAAGAGTGAAAAGGGTGCTGCATTCTCAAGAAGGAAGAATAGAAGCAGACCTGTTTGTCATAGCCCTGGCTTGGCCAGAAGTCTCCCTGACTGTTCAGACCTGGACATAAAGAAGTGTCAGACTGGGAAGACTTGGGTCTTCACAATGCAGAGCTTTGAAGTACCCATCAACAGTTAATAGCTGAATAGCAGATTAAGGAGGTACACAGGTCAACAGGTCACAGTCTTCCCACTAGGATGAGATGTTCACATTTCTCACTGTGGGATGCTAGAAGCTGCAATCCAAAAAGTTAATACTGTCAAGCTTTGATGTACTAATATTACAGTAATTATGTCTAATTTTGCACCCCTCTTTCCCTCTGCCTCTCCCTGCATATATTAACATTTGCACATTTTTGTGCAAAAAATGTGTTGCATTCCCTTTTTGTTAGCAATGCATAAGCAGTTAGAAAAGAAGCAAAGCAGATAGATAGATAGGTAATGTGCTAGCAATGGTTGTTGTGTGCCTTCAAGTCATTTCTGACTTACAGGCACCTGAAGGTGAACCTATCATGGGGTTTCTGGGGCTGAGAGTTTGTGATATGCCCAAGGTCAACCAGTGGATTTCCATGGCTGAGAGGGAAACTGACCCCTGGTCTCCAAGGTTGTAGTCCAATGCTCAGACTACACCACGTTGGCTCTCATGTTAGCAATACAGGATGCTAAAAAGTAAAACAAACTAACAAAGATGGGCTTAACGACAATGTTTCCTAAGGTGAATATTAATCAGCAACATGTATAAACAGCACAAAGGGTCTGTAGAAGGAGAGAAAAACAATTTATTTTTAATTAATTTTACCCTGAGAAAAAGAGACTGCAGATGTAAAAACACACAGCATTCCAGTTTGTTTTCACTTTATTTCAGAATTGTTTCCATGCATCTGGACAATATGGGGCCCAAGATGGGGATCCCCAGCACACAATGTTAGGTCACGTTTCAAGACATTTCAAAACAAGTGCCAATGCATGTGGAAAGACCTCTACAGACAAGTATAGAATTATGGGTTACTGTGTTATTAGCTGTTTGCTCATATATTTCCAATTATGTGAGATACACAATGAAACGTTACAGTCTTCATTCTTTAAAGGAAAAGACACAGTTTGGTGGAACAAGATGTCATATCTTTGTTTCCAGATATTCATACATTTTATTAGAATAATGTGTGTGTTTGCTTTTCAGAAGTGTTACAAACATGTCAGATCTTTTAGGTTAATATGAAAGTAAGAAATATAAATCAATAAATAAAGAGAGGAAACATGTTCCATGTTTTTATATCCTGGTTTTTCCAAAACCTGGGACTCAAGGCAGACAGTTGGAGGAACAGTATTCACAGACACTTCCCAGTATTTGAGATTTTTCTAATGTTTCTTTCTTTATTTAAAATCTCACCTTTCTCCCAGTGTAAGACCTAAGGAGGCTTACAATGTTCAATTGAACTAAATACAACTAAAATCTAGTCACTGTGGCCATTTCCGCACTACATTGTTATCGTGCTATTATTCCACTTTCGATATCCTATGGAATCCTGGGGTTTGCAGTTTAGGGAGGGGCCTTTAGAATTCTCAGCCAGATTGGTCTTTGGCCTCATAAACTACAAACAGGATTCCACAGGACGTTTAAAGTGGAATAATAGCACTGTAACAGTGTAGTGCAGAAAAGGCCTAATAAAATGAAAATCAGACAGTGGATATTTAAAAAATTCAAAAGCACTTAAAAAAAGAAATGGGAAAGTTGAGTACTTGCCATTAATAGACCCTTCCTGAGTAAGCACGTAATGGCTACACACCAGTATGAATAAAATGTTATTGGCCTGCTAGTAAGAGGAGAGGAGAGAAGGGGTCAGCCTAGCATCTTGGGAAAGAAAGTTCCATAGCTGGGAGCAGCCACTGAGAAGGTATTCTCTTCTGTCAATATTCCAGTGAGGATGGTGGGTCTAAAAGAAAACCTTTCTCTGAATATCTCAAAACCTAGACAGCTTTATATGGGGAAATGCAACCTTGAGACAGCCCTGGCATCCTTTATAGATCACGATCAGCAGTTTGAATTAGACCAATTGATTACCCTACAACTGTTCCAATTTGACAGGGAGGATCCCAGTGAATTCACTGTTATCCTGCCTTTTCAGCTGCTTTTGAAACATCCCAGTTTCTCTCATCTCCTCCCACTTTCCCCCTTTGTCCTCAACTTTTTTCAGTTTCTGCAAATTGAGTTCACAGTGCAAATGTATTCACACTCAATTAACTCTCCACAGGGGAGGGGAGGACAGAGGGCAGCAAAGTCTTGCCAGTTCCTGTAGACTTAGGCAAAGCAAACTTCTGCAGTCTCCCCTACTTGTGTGTCCTTCCTCATTAATAGCTTTTGCTGTCTTGACCCCACTCTGATTATCTTGGCCACATGCGTTCTGGTTTTCGTCTGAAATGTTGGAGGATATGCAACTGTATTCAGAAACAGACTGAGGACAAAGTAATGCTACCTGCAGTGATCCACACATAAAGATTTTCACAGATATTGTCAATCAGTTTTAACTCTTGGTCTGTTAAATTAGGCAGTTATACTGACCTCTTTCACAGTGTTTTGGAGAAGATCTAGGTGCTACAGAAGGGAGGGTGCCTGCAGCCATCAAATGTGTGAGTTCTCTTGGTTGCATTGTTCAAATTAGCTGGCTCTGAACAAAACTTGTTTGTTTCTTGGCGGGAAATGTGGACTCTTTTTTCCTACTTCAGCTGTGGGCTATGGGCCCAGTATTGTTTGCATTCTGCCAAATATGATTTGTCTAAACTATCCAGCCAAAACTCAGCTCAAACCTGTCCTGAAATAATTATGCCACAAGGGTGTAAAAAACTATTTATACTTCCAAGACTGCTTAGTTCTTGGCCACTTTTTAACCGAGGACCATTTTCTGTGCAAGCAACTATCACACAGGCTATTACAGAAACCATGCTAAAAGGCATTGGCCGTTTCTGTACTACATTGTTCTAGTGCTATTATTCCACTTTCAACATCCTATGGAATCCTGGGGTTTGCAGATTAGAGAGGGGCATTTAGAATTCTCAGCCAGAGAGCTCTTTGGCCTCAGTAAACTACAAGTCCCAGAATTCCACAGGATGTTGCACTATAGTGTAGTGCAGAAATGGTCATTGTTTGGGCTTGTAGAGATGCTAATATTTTAGCAGTGATAATGTTCAGTTCCTTTGTATTACTTCCTTTGTACTCATCCAGCTCCTACAAGATAAGTATATCATACTGCCTGTTGGATTCTGGGTGCTGTAATACAAAATTGCTAGTTTTCCGAGAATCAGTATGACAGTTTCTCATACTTACAGAAGAAAGGAGAACAGACTTCCTACTAGGAAAAAACTGGGCATTCCTTTATAGGAACACAGATAGTCACAACAAATAAACTACACATTCAAGTGCTAGGATGGCACATACTCTCTCTCTGTTTCTCTCACACATCAGTTTCAGGTGAGGAGAAGCTTCTATAGACACATTGGCTGGAATCTTGTAAATGTTTTACTCATGCTTTTCTTATGGAAGCAGTTGGATGTGGTATGTCCACATTCAGCTCAAGGTTGTAGAGGTACAGTTGCAGATGTGGCGCCACTGTGCTTGTACACTTACACATTTGTATGTGAGCTCATTTGGGCAGTGTTGCCCTTCAATACAAGCTTTGCATAACAGAGGCCATTTCTGCATTATACTATTATAGTGCTATTATCCCGCTTTTAACATCCTATGGAATTTTGAGGTTTGCAGTTTAGGGAGGAGCATTGAGAATTCTCAGCCAGACAGCTCTTTGGCCTCAGTAAACTACAAACCCCAGAATGCCACAAGATGTTGAAAGTGGAATAATAGCACTATAACAGGTTAGTGCAGAAATGGCCAGAATAAATGTACAACTCCAAATGTGGAGATTTACACTACGTAAGCCTAATGTAGTATTTGGACCATTCTCTTATGCAGCACCAAGGTTTCACCCAAAATATTATCTTTTGAAGATCAATATTATTCCCTTTAAACAGATCTCAAATCACACAGAGACCATAATTTCACATAAATTAACAGGCATTAGAACCCTCATTGACTTCATCTTGGCACGATACCCATTACTTGGTCCAAGCTTGTTTCACACTAAGGAACACTTCCCTTGTGTCATATTTTCTTCCTATTGTTTTGTTCCACAGAATACAAAGATTTCTCAGCCCTATGAGTTATCTAGTTCTTTTATCTGTGTGTAGGCTGTGAAAGAACCCAGGAGAAAAGTTAGTCATTCCCACCACCTGGGTGGGCCCATCTTTGTCAAAGAGTCACCACCCAACAACAATCTGTCTTGCTCCTTGATTTACACCAGTTCCCGTCCTATTACAAGAGATGAAGTCAATCCCTTAATTATTAATGCATTGTGGATGTCTCCATGACCTCCTGTCCTTCTGGGGTTATATCTTCCTAAAGCAACAAGAGAAAACTTTCCCTTTTCTGCTGGGTAAGGGTGGGGTTGCTGGACTTGACTTACATTATTGTCCCCTGGACAAACTACCTCAGACCTTGCAAGTATTATATATTTGGGACCAACATCTACGCCCAGTTAGGTTACAAAGCATCTATTGATGCTGAATTGACTGGAACAAAAGGAGGAGGAAGATGGCTGGGGAGAAATTGATCTTTATCCCACTCATCTTCAGGTGGAAAGAGCTCCTGAGTAGTAGAATTTAGTTAATTCTGCAAAGAGAGAAAACTCCTGCCAAAATACTGTCATATATAAAGGTTTAGAATAACCCCCTGCACAATGAAGCAGTTTGGATTCCATAGTTGTGTTTGTTGATATGTGTGGAATTAAAATATGTGTGCTTATTTTTCATTACATGTAAGATTGTTCAGTATACTGGAGATATGAAAAGGAGAGGAGATATGAAAAAGCTTATGTATGACCTATATATAGGTACTACATCCACAGCAGCCCATAAAATTAATTGATCACAGTAGATAAATAATCTTGATTGAGTTTGAGGCAGGGGAACAGACTTTTAGACAACAAAAACTGAGGCTTGCACTCAGAAACACGACAGGGAGCTGGACATTGACCACAAGGGAATAGCTGCTCACCTCCCAGCCTGTCATAAAGCAATCTATTATAAACCTGTAAGCCTGTTCAGGGAAAAGTGAAAGATTTACTGTTCTGGCACTGCCAGAGTTAGCACTTGTGCCATCAGGCAGGGGGCAAGTGGTGGCCTCAATGCCAACACAGATGGTAACAAGGTCCTTTGTCAGTCCTGCTAGGCACATAGCCCTGGGCAACTGCCAGACGCAGACACCTGACTATGCCAGGTGCTGAAACCAAGTTTGCTGAAGTGACGGAAGACTTCTGATTTTTAGAATAATATGCTTGGCAGCCAAGGAAGCCTTATGAAACATCAACAACCAATGAAATAACCAATAATTTACTGTCCTTTCATAACACCCCAAATCTGCTACCTGAAGCATTTGCCTGATTCTGCCTAACATCTGAAGTTGAGAAGGACCTGATTACCCACCTGTTCCCCAGATTTCGGGGCCTTTACAGAAAGAATTAGCCTTATATACCTTCTCATTTACTCACCAGCTCCAGACTGCATTAAAGCTAGAGTCTACTTTCCCTCCCCCTTCCCTTCCTTCCTGAGCATAATAATGGGTATCCCAC
Organism: Ctenosaura bakeri; assembly: GCA_948474755.1. Classification (NCBI taxonomy): domain Eukaryota; kingdom Metazoa; phylum Chordata; class Lepidosauria; order Squamata; family Iguanidae; genus Ctenosaura; species Ctenosaura bakeri. Next base: position 190,381 of record CAOLHI010001972.1, read on the forward strand.
TCGGTTGTGTACTGAGCATTTACAAGAAGCATCCTTTTGTCCCAGATCATTAAAGCAATAAGCACATATGGGCTACATGTGTAGAGTTTTAAATCATTCACATATGCTTTTTTTTTCTGAGGTGGAATAAAGGTTTGTGACTACTTTATGTAACATTTCTTCAGTGTACACAGTATGCTTTGGACTTATTACTTTATTACTTTATTTTCCTCTTTCTGCACTGTTAGCAGAGGCAAATAATATCTTTGTAGCTTTACCACATACTACATAGACACAGGCCATTTTGCCCTACACTGTTCTAGTGCTATTATTCCACTTTCAACATCGTATAGAATCCTGGGGTTTTCAGTTTAGGGAGGGGCATTTAAAATGCTGAGCAAGAGGGCACTTTAGTCTCAGTAAACTACAAACCCCAGAATTCCACAGAATATGGAAAGTGGAAAAATAGCAGTAGAACAGTGTAGTGCAGAAATGGCCACAGTGTTACCTGAAATCTTTCATAATAATATAGGATGTTGTCTTATACTGAGCACATCTGCCACAGTGACACCTGATTGGGGAACACTTCTCCTACATGGCAGAATAAGGCACCCTCACCCTACTGTTTGGTTCATAAGGTGCCAATACATCAGACTCAGTAGTGTACGTACTGGCTGGTAGCTGCTTTTTAGAGATTCAGAAGGGGGTCTTTCCCAGTTTTACTGGGTAATCAAATTGAACCTGGGACCTTTGGTATAAAATACATGGAGTCTACAGTGCCGCCACAGTCCTTCCACAATCTTTCTGCTTTTTTGTATGTTCTATTGTATGCTTGGTTGAACTCAAATCCTTATTTCAACTTTCTCAGCAGCATTTTCTTCAAATAAAATGCATAGAAACTACAGTGGAGTTCTTGGAGCAAGTAGTGAAAGGCAGGCAAGGTTTTCTTTCTGCAACAGAAATAGGTCAACACCTTGTGGAGATCTAAAGTGAGACAAAATACATTTTCTGAACCCACCTTATATACATTAAACAGGTGGGTTTCCTCATGTGAACATTCAGAAAACAATCAACATTTAGTTCAAAGCACATCCTCTCTGTCTGGCATCTATGAACATTTCCAAACTGTCACAATCAACATTAAACTGTCCCAATCTGTTTTCAGATAGCATGTGATAATTCAACAGGAATGTAGGTGTTTGATTTTTTCAGGGAGTTTGTTACCTTAAACAAGGAATGTAATTAACAGGAAGCTCCCTTTTGTCCACCCAAAACACAGGGTAGAGCCAAGGCTCATAATTCAGCCTATGTGACCCTATCACCACTAGGGAATGGATATCTCAGGACTTTTGAGTTCAGATTGGAAAAGAGGAATTTCTAGTTTTGAGAGTGAGGGTTTCATTATTAGTATTTTTATCACAACCTGTGGATAAGTCAAGGGTCATTCGGTGGGGAGGAGAAAGTGCCAGCACCACCTCAGGGGGCCAGCTGCCCCTGGCCTCCACTGCATTTCCCTACCCAGGCATTCAAAAAGGCCTTTTGCCACTCTACTCAGAGAAATACAAAGTAAGTACAAAGTAAAGTACTTATATTGACCCATGGATAAGTCAACCCAAGTTTTTGGGTTGATTTTTTGACTAAAATTTCTAGACTAATACACAAGTATATACAATAATTTTCATGTTCACTTTAATTGTCACAACTGTATCCTAAGGATTCCCAGGCATAGAGAGTTTTCTGCTAGAGAGCTGTAATCTACTCCCTCAGTTCCAGTTCTTAATATATCACTAAACTGCAAATTCCAGCATTTGTTAAGGTGGAATCATGACCAATGGTACCAAAGTAATGGTGTAGTGCAGACATACCCCTAGTCCCAGTACTCTACCTACTATATTATTGGCTGGACACACCCTTAAGGTCTCCACCTACTGTCCTTTATAAACAACAAGGAAAGGGGAAAAAATCTACCTGAGGAAAATAACAGAAGAAAAACTGTAAAGCAGTCAGGGTAGACCAGAGCTTTCTAAACTTTTCATATTGGTGATAAACTTTTTAGACATGCATCATTTTGCAACACAGTAATTCAACAGATGCAGGAAGCCCCTTCACTTGGACCTGGCCCACGGCAGTGGTGGGAGAGGCAGACCTTCCACCTGTTACATTCGTGCAACACACCTACACACTGCAGCTGACACACTAACGTGTCATGACACACAGTTTGGAAAGCTCCGGAGTAGACCCTGAGATTTATATAGAAAACTGAATGACTCTTTTGTATGTTAGCCAAATGTCCAAGTCTAAAACTTTACAGTAAAAATGAGTAGTGGGGGAGGAGGAAGCATAAAATGAATTATTAGAGTATAATTTGGGATGGAACAATCTGCAAAACTGACTAGGCTTTGCTGTTAAAACAAGCACACATTTATTTCTATTGTTAATCAACACTCAACCAAACAGTTTAGTCTTCAAGCTGTTTTTGAATGTGTATTTGTTTTGTTTTTTCAGTTCTAGGGCTGCATGAATACCGCTTTTTATTATATGCTGTAGTAGTATACTTGGATTACAAACATGTGTAATAATTGAAAGCACACTTCTATGTCCCCTGAAGCATATATGTCTTTGCAGTCCAGTTAATGTAGAAAAGACAAAAAAGCAACATAGAAAGCCCAGGAAGAACAAAAGCTTGAAATGAATATGCTTGCATTTTACATCACTGTTTGCACACAGTGCCTAGAATTCAGTTCTAGAGTAAGGGGGAGTTTTGGGCAAGTAATACAGCTCCAAAAGCTAATCCTCCATTCTTATTACTGTCCCCTAGTTTGTTATCATATTGTCCTAATACTAACTTAGGCTTTTCATTTGTCCTTGGTTCTTTTAACTACAGAAACAGTGCTCAGTAAGATCAGGATAAGACTCTGATCCTTATCTTTCTGGTATCAAAAAGGGTGTTTCTGCTTTGTTTGTTGCAAAAGCAGGAAAATGGCTGACGTGCAGATTGAAGGAAAGAAACGAGAGGACGCTGATTACTAAGTTAAAGAGCGGAGAGGTAATACATACAGATTTTCAACAGATCAAAAAAATTGTGACAAACTACTATGCAATATTATACAAAGGTCAAGAACTCCAAGATGAATCGATAGAAGCATATATAGCAGAACAAGATCTAGCAATACTAACGGAAGAACAACAAGAGAAATTAAATAAACCAATCACATTAACAGAGGTGTTAGAGGCAATTCAAAAAGCAAAAAAAGGGAAGTAACCGGGACCAAACGGATATATAATTCAATTTTACAAAATTTTTCAACAAGAACTTGTGCCTATACTTCAAACAATTATGAATGAGGCATTAAAAGGAACTATCCCAGAAACATGGAAAGAGGCCAACATAACTTTAATTCTCAAAGAAGGAAGAGATCCGCTGGATATTAAGAATTATCACCCAATTTCACTTTTGTACTCAGACTATAAACTATTTACAGCAATATTAGCTAACAGACTAAAAGAAATATTAAAGGAATTAATTTCAGAGGAGCAAGCTGGATTCCTTCCTGGAAGAGAAATAAAAGATAATATGAGGAATGTAATTAATATTTTAGAATTCTGTGAGAACCATCCACAGAAAAAAATTGATTGCCTTATTCCTAGATATTGAAAAGGCCGTTGACATGGTAAATTGGAAATTTTTAATCAAAGTGTGTCAAAAAATGTGTCTGGGAACAAATTTTATAAATTGGTTAAAAGCAATTTACTCAACACAATATGCACAAATAATTATTAATGGTCAAAAAGCTGGAAAATTTAAGATTCAAAGAGGTACACACCAGGGGTGCCTGTTATCCCCATTGTTATTCCTATTAGTAATAGAATTCTGATAATAAAGATAAAAGGTCATAATAAAATTAAAGGAGTTAAGGTCCAAGATAAGGAACATAAGATAAAGGCATTTGCAGATGACCTAGCGATAACTTTGGAGTATGAAGATGGGTACTTAAATGCCTTAAAAAATATCTTCAACTTTGGTAAATATTCGGGTTTGAAAATTAATAAAGAAAATACCGGTACTATGATATTGACGAAAAATATGACAGATTCAGAAAGAAATAGAGTGGCACAAAGCACAGGCTATACATTGGCATCAAAGGTTAAATATCTGGGAATCACAATTACAAATAAGACCTCTGACCTCTTTAAGAATAATTATCTGAAAGTGTGGAAATCTATCTCAAAGGATTTAAAAAATTGGAGTAGTTTAAAAATATCTTGGTCAGGGAAAATCGCTACAGTTAAAATGGCAATACTTCCAAAAGTGTTATACTTATTCCAAACTATTCCCATTGTTCAGAATGAAAAGGTTATTAAAGACTGGCAAAAAGAAATTTGTAAATTTATATGGGGAGGTAAGAAACCAAGAGTTAAAATGAAAATATTGGAAGATCCCAAAGAAAGAGGTGGATTAGCATTGCCAAATTTGATTTTATATTATCATGCATGTGGATTAAACTGGATACAAGATTGGATTAAACTAGAAAATACGAAATTATTAAATATAGAAGGAGATGGACTAGGGTCAGGCTGGCATTTTTATTTGTGGTATAACAAAGGGAAAAACAACAAAGAGTTTAATTGTCATTATTTAAGAAATGCCTTATTATATGGAGAAAATATATCATAAAAGCCTATGTAAAAACCCCGAAATGGGTATCTCCTCATGAAGCCTTTTATAAGAAAGAAAATATTTTATATGACAAGTGGATAAAATATGAAGATATGGTGGAAATACAACAAAATCAAATTAAAATTAAATCTCAGTTAGAAATGATTGAGTCAGGTATAAAATGCCATTGGCTTTTATACAGGCAGATTAGAGAAAAATTAAAGAATGACATTAAATTCAATGAATATCAAATAAAAGAAGAGGAATTAAATATGATATTATGTTCAAGAAAACCCAAAGCCATCTCTTCTATTTACAAGACTTTGCTAAAATGGTATACAGAGGAAGAAACAGTTAAATTACCAATGATAAAATGGGCCCAAAATTTCTCCCATTCAGTTTCGATGGAGCAATGGGAAAAATTCTGGTTAAAAACTATAAAATACACAACATATCAAGATATCAGAGAAAATCTGTATAAAATGTATCTCTGTTGGTATCCCCAAAAACTGGCGAAAATGACAAATAAGTGTTCTAACAAATGTTGGAAATGTGGGTAGGAGATAAGCTCCTTTTACCATTCCTGGTGGACATGTAAAATAGTGAAAAGATTTTGGAAACAGATTCATAGACGAATAGAAGCAATATTAGATATAAAATTTAATACGTTCCCGGAAATATATATGTTATCGATGTTGGAAAATGATCTTGAAAAAAAAGCGGGGAAAGAATTGTTTTATATGACAGCAACAGCAAGGATGGTTCTAGCATATAGATGGAAAGGGAATATGATACCTTCAATAGAAGATTGGGAAATGAAACTACTTGATATAATCCAAATGGATAAATTAACATGTATTTTGAAAGGAGAAAGTAAAGAAAACTTTATAAAACAATGGGAAAAAACACTACGATGTTTTAAGAATTCATGGTATGATAGTGAAATGGTCAAAATAGAATTTTGAAAGAATACTTAAGGATTAAGAGTTACATAAGAAGGGGGAAAAAACCCCAAGACAGAAGCAGAGTTAATTATAATGGACTCTGATGCCAAAGTTGGAAGTATGAAGGGAAAGCATTATAGCATTAGCGTTAGTAAGTTTAAGTTTTTGTATGTATTTGTATTGTATAATTGTATGGTTTTCTCTTCTTTTTCTTTCTTTCTTTTTGTTTTGTCTTAGTTGTTTTATTGGTTTTTTTTTGTTAGTGTAATTTTAAAGAATAAAGATTTTTTTTTAAAAAAAAGGGTGTTTCTATTCAGACATTTGGTGGTTGGAGGTTACACAAAGGACTCTTTAGCAGGGGTGTATCCATTCTACACAGTTACAACACTTTAATAGCACTTCAGTTGTCATAACTCCACCCTACGGATTCTTGGGATTTGTAGTATGATGAAATTCTTAGAGCTCCCTGGTGGAGTGCTCTAATGCAATTGTTCAGAGGAGTGCACTAGAATGCTAAATGCCTTTCCAAACTGTTACCCTGTTTACTGGGGGTCCCGGGAGGGACACCAAAGTGCGCTCGCAAAATATCAAAAGGTGGGGAAATTAGCAAGAGCACAAGTTAGCAATGCAAGAGGCAGGGCAACGCAGCGGAATCTTTTACCCAATGTCTATGGGGTCAGGCCAGGTCAAGGAGCAAACAGGATTGAAATAATAAATGTGATCTTTATTAAAATACAATCAAACAGTGTATGCAGCACACTCACACAGATAACTATAGACATAAAGGTTGGAGTGGTATAGAGGGATTTTTGAGAGGGATTGTTGATTTGGGTGATACTACACCTGTCCCTGAAGCCCGGGTAGGTCACTGAAAAAGTTCGGAGGTGCGTAGTCTCAGTACGTGGGACTGAGGGGAAGGCTTGCCAAGCAAAGCAGCGGCAAGACAGGATGGAAGTCCAGAGTGATCCGAAGAAGTTCACAAAACCAGGGGTTTTTCTAGGGAGAAATGTGACCACAGGTTAGTCCGTACTTGGGGAAAACAATGAGTTTAGGGCTGGAGACACAGCCTCCGAAAGGTCAGAATTTAGCATGATTGAGTTAGGTCCAAATTGACAATAGAATAGCCAGTATGAGGATGCGCAGTGCTTGACAGTTGAGTGTTCAGCTTGTCAAGTTGCCTGCTCGGGGCAGGGAGTTCTTTGTAAGTATCGTGCATACATAATAGAGTACTTGCCTTTGAGGTCTCCTAAAGCGGTGAGACGGCTATTTCTGGCTTGCCTATATTGTTTGGAATATTGCAGCAATTAGGGGCTGAGCCTGACTGTGGGCTTGTCCAGTGGTCCTCGCAGACACGTGGAAAGGGATGGTAGAAGAAAGCCAAATTATTGATTTCAAAATGATATCTGATATCCCACAAGTCCGGGCTAGAAAACGGCAGTAACAAAACTACAAATCCCAGAATTCCATAGGATGGAACAATGGCACTTAAAGAATTATCAAACTGCTATAAATGGGCAGTGTACACATACCCTTATGTTAAATGCTTAATATTAAAGAAGGACTAGCATCCTTTGTTGTAGTGAGGGATTCATAACCTAGCGTTACAGATAGATAACTGCTCCATATTCAGTTATATTATTTACTCACAATCGTGGCACTATTGCCCTGATCATAAATGCCTCCCTGAATTCCACCTTAAGCTCCAGGGAGCTGCTCCGTGGGATGGAGGTCTGTTCTGCTGATGATCCGAGTGCAACTGGATGATGCTTCCAGCCCCCTTCTGGCAGTTAGCAAGGCTGTGACAATCAGAAGCAGGACCCTTGTCACAATTCTTCATTGTGTTGCATATTCTTAGCAGGAAGAGGGCAGAAACATCATCCTGCTGTGTCCCAATCACCAACAGAAGAGACCTTCATCACTTGTTGTAGCTGCTGGCTATTAAGGTAGGGTTTTTTTGGTAGAAGGGATTCAGGTTGGGAGGCAACACTTCGTTACACATTTTGCAGTGATGTATTTAAGTCTTTTACTCCAAGTCTCAAGTCCCTACCTTCAAGTCTCAAGTCAAGTCTCAAATCCTTGAAGATACTTTCAAGTCAAGTCTCAAGTCTGGAAGCCAACTGGAAGCCCCAATCAAAATCCCATAATTATTGGATAGAGTGAAATAAAATCAGTTTTAACAATTTAGGCAGAGTCAGCTCTCCACATTTGCAATTTTGCCATCTGCAGCTTTGGAAATGGGGAATAGGATCCTATCTTATTCCTCGTTACTGAAGATTCAAAAGCTTTAGAAGGAAGGATCCTTCTTCCTCAAGCTTGTCACCTAACACATTTGCTGTTCCCATCTGAGAAATGCACCCTGCATGCTCGGGGCGAGTCTTGTCTTTTGCTCTTAGGAAACATTTTAGACGGCTCTCCCAATATGCAGCGGGGACAGGCTGCTTAGCAGACCTCAAGCCTGCCTCAAGCCCATTGCCTAATCTGTTTGTTGTTCCCCTCTGAGAAATGTGCCCACACTTTGGGCTTGAGACAGATTGTCATGTGATCAGCAGGCAAGAAGAGATGGAGGCATTGTTCAAAGTTGCAAGGTTTCTGGATGAATGCGTTATGTTACTGAATCAAGGGCAGCAAGTCAGTCATTAAAAATATACAATTCTCAAGTTGAGTTGAGTCAGTGCATCATTTCTGGCCAAGTCAGGTCTGAGTCAAGTCACTGAAGCAACTTAAGTCCAACTTGAGTCCAAGTCTATCGACTCAAGTCTATATCACTGCACATCTGTAACTAAGTCAACAATGTAGGATCTCAATCAATATTTATAATTAATCAATTCTCCTACTAAACGCAACTCCTTCAATGTGCATTGATTAGTGTGCATAGGAGAGGTGGTTTGTTGGTTGGTTGGTTCTGAAGGAGTGGCACCAGTCAGCAGAAGAGACAAGTCTCTCTCTTCTTCCCCAAATGCTGCAAATATTAGAAGGCTCAGTAAATTATCCAGACAGGGAAAAAAGTCCTTGCAAGCACTAAGACTTTCCAGTTCTTTTTTTTACTTTACCTGCAATATTCATGGTTTTGCATCCAAATTCTTTCTTGAAATACATTGGGTTTCCCACACTCACCCTCTTGTGCCCCCCCCCCCGCAGTGATCATGGGTGACAGCTAGACTCAGGCAATGTTTCAGAACATTTAGGATGCAGAGAAGGGTGTATCACATGCACTGTTAGAATTATGCCAAATTAGAGAGAACAGAAGTTACTAAGAATATCACCTTTGTTGCCAAGCTAGGCAGAACTATGCAATACTGGTTAGAAAATAGGCAGGGATCAAGGTAAAAACTTCAATTTACTAAATGTAGCACTCAGCACAAAGTCGCATTACAGCAAATGAGCTACTAGGCTATTCACTATACCAAATAGTCCAATATGGGGATGATTAACCTCTGACACCAATTATCAGGTTGACATTGTGCATCTGATATAGGATACCTTTGTGCCCTCTTGCATTACAGAAGACATTCCTTTATTTGAAAGGCTGTTAGAAGACAGTTCTTTGTCTGCAGGCATCCACTACATTAAGAATTCTCTAGTCCAAGTTTGGTTTATTATTTAAAAAAAATAAATAAGAAAGAGCAGAGCATGTCAAGTTGCCCATTGATATCCATCAATTGTTATCCATCAGCAACCTCTCTGCTCTTTTTCTGCCAGCAGGTAAAGGTCTTTTTTATTTAACTGTACCTCTTGTTTAACTAGGTATTGGGAAATTAATAATTGTGCAGAGAGGTCTTTTAATGAAGGGGAGGGTTGCTGTATTTGAATCCTTATTATGTTTTTTTTATACAGTTTTAAATTAGTAGCATTCCAACAGGAGAACTTACTTGTGTAGGGTTTTTTTTAAAAAAACTTCTTTATGATCTATATGTTGTTTTCACTTATATTGTAAACCTCCTAGGGTCCCATTTAAATTAAAATATCATTCAATTTGGTAGTTATGAGATTGTAAGATGGGCTTACGATCTCGTTAATGACTGAATGTGATCCCAGAAACCTATCTTTTCAGCCTGGCGATACCTCAGCCAAAAGATTTCTGCAGATCAATGCACTATCAGTTGTGGGATGCACTGAGTCAAAAGGTGAGTCCAACTGCCTGTTCTTAATATGTTCTACAAGTAGGAGAGTGCTATAAAGCATCATTTTCCAGTGCCCCATTTTGCAGCAGCTTAGAAACTCTTTGGCTAGGGCACTACCAGGCTTGAAAAAGCATTTTGTGTGTGTGGGGTGGCATTTTCAGACATAACTATAAAGCTCCAACATTGTAGTTATGTCTGATGATGCAGGATCTTGGCGAACTTTTATATATTTGCATCTATACATACATATTAACATATGTACACTCTGTGCAAATTTGCCCTCTTTTGTGTGAGATACAGAAATGTCTAACCTTGGTTTGTTCCCATCCTCTATACCTGCTCCCCAAATGCTACATTACAAACTGCTTTTGAAGCTTTGTTTAGTTTTTACAAAATGGTTGTGACGTAGCATGCATGCAGTCTGCCCCCCCCGTTTTTCCTGAATTCAAGTCCTTTTCACACAACAGGGGAAGGGATGTAAATGTTCTCATTGTTCATTCAGTGTAAGCTCCATGCTTTTCTTCTTTCTGCAAGAGAAAGCAAAGATTTCTGTATGCTTCTTAAAAGATACTTACATTTTGACAAAATGTCTTAGGAAAATACGCTACACAGAAATATATTTAGCCCTAAATCTTGTTGGTTATTCCTGACTGGATTTGTGTTATTGGGTGCCTTCAGCTCATTTCCAATGTGTACCAACCTTCAGGGTTTTCATGATAAGACTTGCTTGAAACTAGTTTGCCATTGCCTTCCTCTGAAGCTGAGTGTAACTTGTCCAAGGTCATCCAGTGGTTTCCATGCCCAAGCAGAGATTGAACCCATGGTTCTTAGAGTCTTAGTGTTAGGGGTCCCTTGGAGAACACCTTGATTCGCTCCAAAAATACAAAGATTGGGGAAATTAGCAGAGCACTGGCTATAGCCAAACAAGGGGCAGGGTAACCCAGCAGAATCTTTTACCCAATTTTTACAGGGTCAGACCAAGCAAAAAGCCAGACAAACGTACCAATAACTAGATTTTATTAACAAATGTATTCTCACACACCAACACACTCACTCACACACGCACACGCACATGGCCTATTGAGAAAGGAAAGAGGTGAAAATTGATAGGAGATTCAGCGAAGACGGTGTAAAGGCAATGATACTGCACATATCCTGAAGTCTTCAGTCCAGGAAGTGGCGAGAAGAGTGGAGCTCAGCAAAGAGAAGTGGCTGAGGAGATCAGTCGACTAACAGAGCTCTGATCTGCTAGCATGGTGGGGAGTTCTCTGAAGAGACCTTCAAAAACTGGGACTACTTATAGGGCAAAATGTACGTTGAGGGCAGGTCCTCTCCTGGGAAGAACAATGGCCAAAATAAAGGGAGAAATGCCACACAATAGCAACTTGGTAGTTTGAATGATTGGCTTATGCAGATGGACCTTGCAGTGTAGGTTTTACTAATGTCGCAGTTGCTCAACCTGGGGAAAACCTAATAATCCACTCAAGTTGACTATTCCTTGGCTGAAGACCCTTTGTCCGTGCAGATGTGTTTAGCCTGAGGTCTCCTAGGGGAATGTGACTGGGGATTTTCCTGGTCTGACCTATTTCAGTTGTTCGCTCTCCTTGTCTACATACCCATTTTGGCAATCTCTCTGGCATGCCAGGTATATTTGATATCAAATTTGTAGTCCCCGGGATAGGGTATGCCAATAAGGTAACACTAGTCCAGTGCTCAAATGATTGCATCACACTGGGTCCCTTACTAGATTAAGCCCACTGACTCTTTTGGATTTACTTCATGTTGATCCACCCTTCAACAATTAATTCAATTGGGGCTACTATAGTATAGTCAAGAGTCACCAACAGGATTCTGGCCAAGTGTTTTTTTTTTTCTTCCAGAAATCCTTGTTTCTTGCACAGGAAACAATGTTTTCTGCCTCAATCACACTGTCTCCTGATGTTCTTTGATTTTAAAACATGATTTTCTGTGCAGAATAATTCCACAAGAGATTTTGCAAAATGCAAAGAATTTTACTGCTCCACATTTCTCTGCAGGAGTTTCCCATATGTTGAGAAACCCATTACTCTGCTGAGAGATGAAAATAGTGAATATTCTTTCACAGAGTTGCCAGACTGAAACCTGGAGAGGGATCCTATCCAGTAATGGTTGTAGCAGGGGGAATTTCAACAAACGTTGCTTGTCACACAATGAGATGATGATGATGATGATGATGATGATGATGATGATGATGATGATGATAATAATAATAATAATAATAATAATAATAATAATAATAATAATAATATTTATTTTTATCCCGCCTCTCCCAATGGATCGAGGCGGCATTACAAAAATATACAAATACATTAAAACATTAAAATGTACCCCATCCTCCCCACCCAGCAACCCTTCTATCCCCCTAAAACACATTAGTTATCAAAACAAATTAAAACAGAATTAAAACAAAGAGACAAATGATGAGAGGCGGTGGAACACTAATCTGGGAAGGCCTGTCGGAAGAGAACCGTCTTGACTGCTTTTTTAAAGCAGTCAAGACTGGTAATGTGCCGGGTCTCCTCCGGCAGGCCATTCCATAACTTAGGAGCGACAGAAGAAAAGGTCCTCTGGGTAACTGCAGCCAACCTAGTTCTGATTGGCTGCAGTAAATTCCTCCCAGAAGACCTTAGTGTGCTGGGCGGATTATATGGGAGAAGGCGATCCCGCAGGTAGGCTGGCCCCAAGCCATGAAGGGCTTTAAAGGTAAAAACCAACACCTTGTACTGTGCCCGGAAACTAATAGGCAGCCAGTGTAAAGACTTCAAAATAGGTGTTATATGGTCAGTTTTAGATCTTCCGGTGACCAACCTGGCTGCCATATTCTGAATTAATTGAAGTTTCCGGACTAAGCACATGGGTAGCCCTATGTAGAGTGCATTACAGAAGTCAAGCCGTGAAGTTACCAGCGCATGTACCACTGTTTTTAGGTGTTCCAAGTCCAGGAAGGGGCGCAGCTGGCATATCAGCCGAAGCTGATAGCAGGCACTCCTGGCTGCCGCATCAATTTGAGCTGTCATCTGAAGCGGCGAGTCCAGGAGCACCCCCAAGCTGCGGACACAGTCTTTCAGGGGAAGTGTGACCCCGTCTAGAACTGGTTGACAAACCTCTATACCTGGGCTGGGTCCCCTAACAGCAAGTACCTCCGTCTTATCTGGATTCAGCTTCAGTCTGTTTTTCCTCATCCAGTCCATTACTGCTTCTAGGCATTCATTTAGAGGTGAGATGCCATCGTTAGTTGATGCTGTTATCCGAGGCATGGAGAGATATATCTGGGTGTCATCATCATATTGATAGCACCTTGCTCCATGCCTCCTGATGATCTCTCCCAGCGGTTTCATGTAGATGTTAAATAGCATTGGGGACAGGACGGCGCCCTGAGGGATGCCAGATTTAAGCTCCTTTTTTGAGGAGCAGCTGTCCCCAAGCATCACCATCTGGTATCTACCTGAGAGATAGGACCGGAACTACTTAAGTGCAGTGCCTCCGATCCCCAGCCCTCTCAGGCGTTCCAGAAGGATACCATGGTCTATGGTATCGAAAGCCGCTGAGAGGTCCAGGAGTACCAGCAGGGTCACACTTCCCCTGTCGATACCTAGGCGTAGATCATCCACTAAGGCGACCATGGCAGTCTCGACTCCATATCCTGCCCTGAAGCCAGTTTGAAATGGATCTAGATAATCTGTTTCATCCAAGACAGCTTGGAGCTGAAGGCCAACAGCCCTCTCGATCACCTTGCTTAAAAATGGAAGATGGGAGACTGGTCTGTAATTATTCATATCCAGTGGATCTAGGGAGGGCTTTTTTAGAAGCGGCCGTATAATCGCTTCTTTTAAACAAGCTGGAAAATTGCCCTCCCTGAAGGATGCATTAATAATATGTCTTAAGTAGGTCTTAATTGCAACTCCTCCCTGGACGACCAGCCATGAAGGGCAGGGATCAAGAGGGCAAGTTGTCCTTCTTACCTTTCCAAGGAGCTTGTCTACGTCCTCGGTACTCACTGACTGGAACTGATCCAGTATAATCTTGTTCACGGGGTCGCTGGACGCTCCATTTGTGACCTCTGCTATAACACCGGCATCCAAGTCGGCTCTTATCTGAGAGATTTTATCTGTGAAATGATTATTCAAGGCGTCACAGCAAGCTACGTTAGGTTCTAACAACGAGTTCAGGGGAGTGGGTATCTGAGTCAGATCCCTTACCACCCTGAACAGCTCTGCTGGATGAGAAATCGCAGACGCAATACGTGCAGAGAAGAAGGTCTTCTTCGCTGCATCTATTGCCACTCTATAGGAATGAAGGAATTCTCTATAGCGTGTCCTGTCAGATAAGAGTCGAGATTTCTGCCAATTGTGCTCTAGTCATTGTCCAGCCTGCTTCATATTCCTAAATTCTACTGTATACCAAGGATTACAGTTTGCAGCAGGCTGGAAAGGACGCTTGGGAGCAATCGTGTCAATAGCCCTGGTAAGATCACAATTCCAGGTATTAACCAGGGCTTCGACAGGATCACCGGCGATACCAACCACAAGACCCTCGAGGGTCTTATGCAACATGTGCTAAAACTCCCTCTTCTACACAGTCATTAAATGTACAGCAGCCTTCTTCAGTTGTCACTTGGGCAATTCTACTGAACAAAACACTCCCGATTGTTCACCAGCTTTTGAGAATAACTTTAGGGAAAGCACAAGGCCTGCTTTTGCAGAAAAGGGCTAAGAAGCATACTGAAGATGTGGATGCCACTCAGGTCAACAAGAGGCAGTCATTGTACCATTTTAAAGGCAATTGCATTTATATGTTGCTCAAGCAGCTCAATTCAATCCAGCACTCATGTGATTCAAGAAATTTTTGGAGGGGAGTAAAGTCATATCATGGCCTAAATCCTATATTTGTTTCCAGCTTAAGTAAAGCCATTATATCAACTGGATTTACCCATCTGTTTTCTTACCATTTGAAAATTGGTTCAGTGTGTGTACTCCTCTGGGACTAACCAAGAGGATTCCAGTCTACATGTGCTGCTAATCCTGTTCCTCATTAGTCTATTTGTTAGACAAGAAAGTCTACAGAGGGAAGCCTATTGTGTTTACATGCACTTCCCTATGATGTGGATTGCAATGTTTGTGGCAGATCCATTCCTTAATCCAGGCCAGTTTCTTAAAATGCCCTGGTCTAAGTGTAGATTGTCCATCCCAGGTTTTCAGTTATCCATCTACAAAGGCTAGCACAGTTAGCCCTGTGGCTTTGGGCAGGGAAGGAACCACAGAACAATAAAATCTGCACTCTTTAAGCATTTAATGAGTCCGCGTTATTACTTCAAAGAATTCCAGGCCTCTCAACACAACATGGATGGATTAATCTGTCATTCTGGTTTCTTTCAGTTTCTCATTTTTCCAGTCTTCAGTTTAGTTTATTCCAAAGATTGAGAATTTTTCCAACTTGAAGCTTGATTCAGCTTGAACGTTGACAATTTAAAATAAAGTCCATTTCTCCTAATACATCCACTTCTTAAACCAGTTTTGCCTAATGCACACCCTTTTTTGCAAGCTATTGTCCTAAAACTATTCCTGAACATTATTTTCACCACACTAGTTGTGAAATATTAATAAAATATTGTGAGCTATATAATTTCTATATGTGTGTTTTCTTACTGTACTTTTTTAAAGACATCAAAGGATAACTGATTCTAGATTGTAGATTGATTTGACAGTACCAGATTTATATTCACATTAAAATGTGGATTGAATTAGTGTTTCCACCATCTCTAGTCATGAGTAATAGTTGAATGAGGCAGGAATCTGCAATAAAAGAACAGGTAGGGTCAGAGGGCCTCCAAGAGGCAGGACCAGAGAATAAGCCAGGATTCAAAGAACAAGCCAGACTAGTGGGCAAATCAGAATGCAAGACTGATGTACAAAACAGCCTTGAGGGCCACAGACACACCAGAGCTCTGGTAGATCGTACTGCCCCAACATTGTACCACAGAGACACTCCTTCTGCCCAGGAGGAGACACTGGCCAGCCTAGGTGGATGGAGTCAGTCTAGAGCTGGAAGGTTCTTTACTGAGAGGTTGCCATTTTATTGTTCTCCAAATGGGGCAGTGGTCAGCAGTTCCTGACATCTCAGTGAGAGGCTGCATTTATGTGGTTCACTTCCCGGAACAGTGATCAGCAGTGTTGTATTTAAGCCTTTTACTCCAAGTCTCAAGTCAAGTCTCACATCTCTACCTTCAAGTTTCAAGTTCTTGCAAGATAGTTTCAAGCGAAGTCTCAAATCAAGTCTCAAATGTAGGAGCCAACTTTAGCAGAAAAAGAAAAAAAAGAGGTGGTGGTGGGTTGTAGCAAGGTTAATAGGCTTACAACTGCAGCTTTGGAGGTGGGGAACAGGATCCTTCTTAGTCCCCATTTACCAAGCTGGAGGCATTTGTGTCAATGGGGATAAAGGAGTCTGCAGCTTCTGAAGTGCAGGACAGGATCCTTTTTATTTCCCATTTCCAAAGCTGGGCAAAAAGAGATGGAAGTGTTGCTCAGAGTTGTAAAGTTTCTGGATGAATGGGTTATATTACTGAACCAAGGGCAGAAAGTCTGTCACTACAAATACACAAGTCAAGTCAAGTCAGCGTATCATTTATTGCTGAGTCAAGTCCAAGTTGAGTCACTGAAGCGACATGAGTCCGACTTGAGTCTGAATCAATCGACTTGAGTCAATGGCCATTTCTGCAGTAGAGTGTTATAGTGCTACTATTCCACTTTCAACATCCTATGGGATCCTGGGGTTTGCCTCAAAGGCCCCTCTCTAAACTGCAAACCCCAGGATCCCATAGGATGTTTAAAGAAGAATAATAGTACTCTACTGAGGAAATGGTCTATATCACTGGTGATTAGCAGTTCCTGACAAGGGGGACTATCAATATTCACTAAATTTATCTGTGATTTCACACTCATCAAATTTGGTTGGGATTGTTGGCAGTCACTTGTGAATATTGGCATGTACCAGATTTCAAAAAGTCACTGTAACACATATGCTAGTAATTATGACTCATCCATAGACCACTTATATACCATGAATACATGACACTCAAATGGAAACAATGAACAGAACCCACTTTTCTTTTCTAAATGCATGTTTTTACAATCATTCCAACTCCATGTCCCTTGAGTGGAAGTGACTCTCTGTTCATCATTTGCCCAAAGCACAAAACATCTCAAAAACAGATGCAGTCAGGTGAAATGAGATGAGATCTGAAAGCAAAAAACTTGGCAGAAGGTAGGACACACAGGAAAAAATCTTTCCTAAGCCTTGGGGCATATCAGCTCTACTCTTCTGTTTGTTGTTATGTAAAAAAATATAACCGTTTCTCTTCATTGTTTTCTAAGCCCAAAACTTTTTATGTGTTCCCCATTGTATTGCTCGACATGGCCGTGAAACGACGTCCATGTTATGTTAGTGTTCCCTGGTCCTTTTGTGAGCTCCATGGGGTTTAGTTTACATAGTAATACAAAATCTCCATGTACACACTATCCCACATAACCCACATAAAAGTGAATTGGTGGTGTGGGGAAGCACTTGGAGGACTGCTTTACCACATGCTATGAACTCAGCCTGGGTCCACTCAAACCATAGAAGGCTACCAGTTTGCTGTGGGCTCTGCTATCATGAAAACTTAAGTGATATGTAATGGGAAGAAAATTAATACTTTCCTAGCCACAGTATCCTTTCCTTGGCCTGATAGTTGCTTCTTTATTAGTCCTGAATCACAATGGGGTAACCAACTGAGAACTCTGAGGGTAAAGTATGAAATCATCAACACCAACCTGCTGGAAAAACTGGCCTGTTTGAAAAGCTGCTCTATTTTTACATCACATTAAAGTTCCTCAGAGTATTTTGTTACTAATAACTGGAAGCAGAAATATTCCCGGAATTATTTTCTAGAGTAGGTGTAGGAAATTAGTGGTCTTCCAACTTTTAGGTTGCTCATTCAATTCCAGATGTCTTCATTGGGATTCAGTGTGTTCCTTTTATTGAATATTGCTTGATGTCCTTGGAGAGAGAGAACAAACGACAGTGCTAATGCCTGCCAGAGTCATTGGCTTTCACTTAAAAAGTAGTGAGTACCCTCCCCCTCTTTTTTTGGTATTCATTGGCACTGAGTGAGAAAATATTGGAGAGAATTAGCAGAGAAGTCTGCCCAACTAGCAACGTTTTAAAGGAAGAATTTGTTAGCAATGAAGATTTGAGGCAAAAAGAAAAAGGTTTTTCGATTTGATGCATGTTCTCTGAATTGTAAGTCTCAAGAACCTACATCCCAAATGCACACACAAATAAAATCAGCCTTGGGGGCAGGAACTTTCTGCCCAAGTTTTATTTTCCTTACTGAATAACAGTCTCTGTTAGGCAAGGATCTGCTTTGGATTTGGACAAATCTCTAACCCAGAACTGAATAGGGCTTATGCATATTTATACTATAATTTATTACATGCACAATATCATTAGACCTAAAAAATGAGGTAGAAGTAAAAATAATGCAATTAAAAATTGCCAAACACAAAGTGCCCAAATGATGTAAACAGATTGAGTGGGGACAATATATAATAACTGTCCCCACAAAAGAAAACCATGGGATAAACATCATGCACCTCTGAATAGTGACGTGAGGGCTCAACCCCAAGAGGAGGCTAGGGGGCTGAGCCTCTTTTAAAGTAATCTAGCAAAACTTGACAATCAAAACCCCTCTGTAGTTAAGTCTCCTCAGAAATGACCAAAAGTACAAAATGATCGAGTACTAACAAATATTATTACACCTGTTGTCATTGAGTCCTCCCAGGAATAACAAACATTGCCTGCAATCTATCCTATGCACACCAATGGCCCTTTCCTTCTTCACAAGCATAGCACTATGATTTCACTTCAACTGCCTTGGCTACTTCCTATAGAATCCTGGGATTTTTAGTCTGATGAGGTACTACAGCTTTCTAGCAGAGAATTCTAAATACTTCTTCCCAACCTGCAAATCTCAGGATTCCATAAGAGGGAACCATGGCAGTTAAAGCTGAATCACAGTGCTATGTGTAGCATGAATGGGAGTAAGTTACAATTAATATATGGAAGGCACTTCTTGTGCTTGTAAGAATTCACATGTAAGGATGCTTCACTGATAGTGAATGGGAAAAATAAGTTGCCCTTCCATTTCAAGTACCTGCAAGTAGGCAATAGTAATAATAATCTGCTTGCCAATGTTGAGTGCTCCCACCTTAAAAACAATTCCTGATAACTTCTAACTTCTCTAACTTCTGCTGGAGTTTACCGAATACCTTGCAGCTGTGGGCAGGTGTACATAGGGACTACAAAACGCAACATCTAAACATGAATTAAAGAACATGAAAGACACTGCAGACTGATCCAGCCAGAAAAATCAGCAGTAGCATAACATGTTATAAACCAACCTGGACACAGAATGCTTTTCGAAAGCACAGAAATTCTGGACCATTCTGACGACGACTATGTCAGACTACACAGAGAGGCCATTGAAATCCATAAACACATGGACAATTATTCAGAAAGTAAACAAAATTTGGCTACCAGTACTGAAGAATACTAAAATCAAGACTCAAAAAATATGCCGATGACCACTATACAGACTCTGGAGGTCCCTCTACAGAAAACAATACAATGGATTGCTAATGTACTTAATGCACTGTTATGTATATCCCCTGACTAACAACATAACCCTGGGGGACATCCCATTTAACAATAGGCCATCACACAGGCCAGCTGAAACATATGCAAATTGCTTCCCCCCACCTGGAGACTACACAGGTATATATACTCTGTCCCACTTCCATGCCACCAGATCCTCTGAAGATGCCAGCCACAGATGCAGGTGAAATGTCAGGAGAAAATACTAATAGAACACGGCCTCAAAGCCGGGAAAACCTATCACAACAACCTATCAATTCCTGATAATTATATTATTTGTTTAACTGAGCTATAAAGGCCCTTATACAAAATTTTATTCAATCCTACCACCAAATTAAAAAAAAAAAGTTGACAGAAGCTTCATTCAAAAAGAATCAAATTTTAAAGGCATGTAGTAGAAATATCCCAGCATGAATTTGTCTATAGTATAGCAGGCAGAGAAGAAGGTAACCACTACTGCAGGATTTATCCAGTTCTGACATATAGGAGTAGAAAAAATATGACTGTGGATTGCCAGTATTAATTTGTTGGAGGTAAAAAAGATTTAAATTTTCAAATCAAGATTTGGAATCAAATTGGAGTCAAACTGGGTGGGCTCTGAATCAGTCTGAAATACTCTCTGGAGTCCAAACTGAATCTTGTAGCTGGTGCACACCCCTAGTATTTGTCATGAATTAGTTTTAGTTACTTTCTCTTCAGGAATGGAGAAGAAATGTATTAGACTTTTATTTCCCTATGGAAATACCCAATATGTACCTCTTAGGACTGACAGCTGAAGGGAGCACAACTTGCCTCATACACCTGTACTTTCTGGAGACTTGCAATGCCTTTTGGAGAGGAAAATGTACGCAGATCCATTTAAAAAATGTGCACAACTAAAACATGCATGCATGCAAACACACTTTATTCAATGAAAAAAATTAAATACAGAAGCATATAATTTAGAAAGTGGGTATAAAAATGTGTATCTTTCACAGGTAAATGAGCACAAAAGTATATCCAGATTTCTTCCATGTGGGAAGAAAATAAAAGTATGGCAAGTTGAGATGTCTCCAGTTCAGTATGAAAACACTGGAGAGGTATTGAGAAACACCACACACATACACACAAAACTTACAGATTTTCATATCCCTTTTTCTGTTACTTTCTATTGTGCACAAGGACCAGTATTAGAACGAATCTCGTTTATGGACAAAGATCAAGATATTCGTGTTGAATTTTTTAATCAAAGACTCTACTATGCCCCATCAGATGTTTTCCTTTAGGGTAACATATAACTGATTTTAATATGCAGAATTATATATCAAGTTGTTGTGCTAAATTTTGGAAAATGTAATTAGACAAAAGAACAATATGTTGTCAAGCATAATTCTAATGCACAGACACATTTTGTGCAGTGGGAAAATAAAACGTGAAGTAGAAAATAGATTTTTGGGCAGTTGATAATATGGGCTTTAATCAGGAACAAGATCATAGATGATAAAAAGGCAAAGAAATAGAAAAACAAAAAGACTACTATTTCCTTTCAATCTTTAAATCTTCTATTAATAGTGCACTATTGGGACTAACTACCTGACTGCTTCCTCCCTAACCAAAGAGGATTATATGCACAAAGACACATCTAGATCCTTTGGGTCCCATTGCATTGCCAACTGCATCAATTACACCATGAGTGCAGGGTTTACTAGCACCTAAAATTCCTGCTTTTGATTGCCATATGTTGTACTGGCTTTCACCATTCTATACTGTCAATTCTGGTTCCGTTCACACCACGATTTGGCCTCAAGGACAGTACCAGTATATCGTCAGTCCATCTCTCAGGAACTGCAAGGTCATGCAAAATAACATGTGGTGCTGAATGAATCAGGGAGAAGCATCTTCTTGGTACCAGCTTTCTAACTTCGTGCACACTAGAGGAAAAAAGCAGAGGAAAATGAGCCCTGTATATTATAATGAGCTAGCTCATATATTCAGTTAGAAGTGTGGTATAATATTATCATAGCTCTACAAGTTGCTAGCATATGATAAGTTGTACAATTCTTATATCCACAGATCAGTTTGGTGATTTGCCTTCTTTGATAATTACACATATGATAACTGATATGAGACACATTAAATACAGCCCTATAACATTAAACTTGATTGGTCAAATGAGTGAAAGACAAGAACATGGAAAAATACTTTTTTTTTTTTTTTGCTATGCTTGCCAAGCTGTCTGGAGAATTCTGGGAGTTACAGACCAAAACATCCTTGTCAGATGCATGATTGCGTCTGCATTTGACTCTCACTTTTTCTTGGACCAAGGATAATGCAAGATGTAGAAATATGAAAAGAATACATCAAAGTGATATATGTAGAGATAGCCCTCTAAAGTGGTTAGCTGGGATTCTGGGAACATTTGCTGCCATGCAAAATTGTTCCCAGATCATTCATAATGCCAAATATGATCCAAAATATGTTATCAGGAACCATATGTGAACAGATTTTGAAATACCTTCAAACCTGAAGCCTGTTAGTAACAGTGGTAATGTCAAGAATGACAAAGTGTGTCTGTGATCCTATAAGGGGCATATGCAGGTAGAAGTCCAACTTACATTTCCCTCTCTCTCCCTCTTGCTTTCTCTTTCCATCTCTCTTGGTATGTCTTCAGGGGTCCTCCAGAGATCTTGGAGGATAATGTTGTCATTGTGCTTCAAGATATCAGAGCATAATCAGAAAATTCTCAGTAGCCCCTCCCCTCCCCTCCCCTCAACCACTACATGGCCATGATGGGGAGGCTGCTGGAAAACAGTGCATTTCTAGATGTGGGTGTGATCCACATCTACCTTCTACATCTACCCCATCTTCCTTTCTCCTCACAGACTGGTACAGCAGCTTCCCCAGTCTGCTAGAATGCCCTGTCACATCACTCAGCTCTGCCTTGCCCTTTAAACACCACCTTCATGTAAAAAGGGTAAAGCCTTTCAATAGTTATTTAGAACCCTTTTACAGTTTGAAGGCAGCACGTTTGGTTGTAACTACTGTACATCATTCAGTTGCGGTGGAATTTATAATAATATACTACAGTCTTTATTAAAACAACAATCAGAATAAAGTATTGGTTTTCATGTGTATGTCCAAGCTCAAACAGATCTTCAGAAGGAAGACAGTTTCGTTATATCTTTACATCAGCACAACGGCACAGGTCCTTCACACACAACCCTTTGGCTACCCTTTTGCCCAAAGGCTCAGTTCCCAAGTCTAGATCACACTTTCTGACCAGATTCAAAAGTGGGTTGATTTCTCCTCTCTCTCTCTCTCTCTAGGCTTCCTCTGAGAAAAACAAACCCTCTCATTCAACACTCACTGGTTGACAGAGAATATCTCTGGCTGAAGGACTGACTCTTAGGCCATTTCTGCACGACGACACTCTTCCAAGTCGTCTCACTGCAGTCCTGGGTCCAGAAGGGAGCATGTCAGCAACGCTCCCCTCTGCCCCTGTTCAGTCTGTGTGGAAGAGAATGCAATGGTGCCATGTCTTCCTTCCACAGCGCAGCTGGGCTTTTTCCATTGCTGCACTATGGAAGGAAGTGTTGCCAATGCACTTCCACAGCTTCTGCATGGCCAGAAGTGATGGGAGCACCATGTGATGACAGGCACGAAACAGATTTTTTCCATTTTGTGAAAACTGCGCAAGTGCGACGCTCTGTGATAGGATGGCAGCGGGACGGTGACAACGTCATGCAGAAGCGCGACCTGCTGGCCCCTGCCATCCTGTGGCAGAAACGAGATAGCTACGTTATGCAGAAAGGGCCTTAGTCCTTCCTCCCTGAAGTTTGATCAAACCAATTCAGTGTGCCTTCTATATATACATTCCCCTCTCAAGCCCCAGCCCCTCCTTCAGACTAATAGGCTGGGTTTCTCTCTTGAGTGGCTACACTGGTTGCCTAGCAACCTGTTGCTGGGGTTTCTCTGCCACTCAGGATAGTCACTCCCCCAGACTCTGCCACAGTGGGAAAAGGGCCTAGTGGAACTTTATACTATGTCTCCTTCATGCAGAATCTCAGCCAGTATGTTTTTATAGAAATATTTACATGAGAACATTTAGTTGGAAACACATGTCATGAAAGAAATGTAAAAAAGGTGAATATTTCAACACTGAAATCTAACAGTGTTTTGAAATGGAACATTGAAACCTAATAAAACAAGAGCCAGAAGGAAGCTAAAGATAATAGCAGGTTCCCATCATTGTCCCAACAGGACTGTCCTCTCCATTCTTCAGGACTCTTTTTAAAAAATATTTATTAGTATAATCAATACAAACACAAATATGACAAATATGACATAATCCATACAAACACAAATATGACAAATATGACATAATCCATACAAACACAATATATGACATCTTGCATACAAATACAATATATAACGTACAACAACCTAAGGGAGGGGGAAGAAACAATACAAAAACAATACAAGTAAATAGAGAAAAAAGACAGAAAGAGGGGAAAAAGGAACAAAGGCCCTTTCCACACGTGGGCAGAGAAACAGGGTAAGCCATGCTAAAACGGAGCTTACCTCAGTCCGTCGCCGTGTGGAGCAGCGCGTTTCGCTGCTCCACACTCGTCGGCGTCCCGCGGCGTCCGGCAGCACCCAAAATGGCGGCTGATGACTGGCGGAGGCTCTCCACCAACCGGAGAACCTCGCCAGCCAGAAATCCCGCCCCCAGCAGATCTGCAGGCACGCCCTTGCACGCGCCTGCAAATCCACACCGGGCGCTGCGACGTGGCTGCATGGGGCTGCATGCCCCGTGTCTTTTAAAAACCACATAAAATGTGGTTTTTAAAAAGCACGCGGTGCCGCCACTTCCGGGTGCCCTAGAGCGGATTGGAGTGTGGAATTACTCTAAAGTAATCCACCCCAATCCACTTTACTGTGTAGACGACCTCCCATGGAGGTCACGCTACCACGTGTTATTTCCCCGTGTGGAAAGGGCCACCAAAATCCCCCACTCAAACAAATCTTAACATAGATACTTACTGATACATACTTACTTACATCAAAAAAAGAATACAAACATATAACAATAAATTGCTTCCTGAATTACTTCAGTTGTTGGTTCAAATTCTTTAGGACTCTTTATCTGAATTGCCCAGTGGGAGATTCCAGCAGAGAGAGGAAGGCAAGCAAAGACGACATCTGATTTTAATCCAAAAATACTGTCCCTTTGTTCGCACAGTCATCTATCACTAACTGTCTGTTCCTAACTGTCCTGTGGGAAAGATCCTGATGAGTTCTTATGTTTGATTTTGACTACTGTGATTATTACTTATTGTGATTTCACTCATATATTTCATTAAAGAAATGAGAACACTTATTTTTAGATTACTTGTGAGCTGACTTGTGAAGATTTGTATGCTGAAAGGAACATTGCAAGTAATCATAGTACCAAATGATAATAAGAACACAACACATTTTTCAAAGCCGGTGCAGAAATTATTAAACAAAAGTAACATCATCCAAAAGCCTGCACCGATAGGAAAGTTTTTCCTTCACCAGATTTGAGTTCTGGCAGGTCCTTGTAGTGAAATTCCAGAGTTATGCTGTTGTCCTTTAAAGTTATAGAGGAGGAAACTGTCTCTCAAGAATGGAGTAATTATCGTGGGATTTTCTTGGCAAGATTTGTTTGGGAGACTGGCCTTCCTCTGAAGCCAAGAGACTGTGATGGGCCCAAGATTCTCCAGTGGGTGTCCATGGCTGAGCAAGGATTTGAATCTTGGTCAACTCATCCAATACTCAAATCACTACACCGCCCTGGCTTTCAGATATGGTATCAGATAGTAAAGGATCATTCAACTATTCAACAGCTGGTATTTAACACCTGTACATATCACTTAGCAGTCCAAAAATTTCTGGCATATCTAATAAAATCTTATTATCATTTATGCTGGTAGTGTCTTTTTGTAAGTTGTTCTCAGAAATTTTTAATGGGATTAGTCTAATAACAAATCAAGATATCAGGATGTCTATAGAACTCATTCTTCTCTCACTTCATAGTCCAAAAAGTACCTTTTCCAAGTCCTGATTTTATCCAGTGTTGAGAGCATATAATGAACAAATAGTTATTTTTTTTACTTATTTTTTAAAATAATCAACAAATTCAATTGAAATAATTTTAAAATAAGTATTTCCTGGATTAGTCTGTGCTATCCTAACTTTTTAATTTATGATCTTTTTTCCAAAGTTCAAGAATTTCTTACATCATATTTAACCTGGAATTTTCCTTCTTCCAGCATCTCTGATGTTTTTTAGGCTGGATTTCCCATCAACATGACTGTCTTCAGTAAGTGATTCTTATCTTGTTTCTTTTTCTTTCAAAATACTTATGCATGAATAGAAAGATTGTTTTCTGAATTATATCTGATTCACAGAGAGAAAACTGTATCCAAAATAGTGCTTTTCAGCTGCCTGTTGGTTAAGTAAAGAAACAGATAGTCATCCTATACATTCCAAATAAATTAACAAAGGAGGCTTGCACCTAAAATGAGAGACGTGACAAACCTCAAAGGGAGGCACTCCTTGTGAACTAGAATCTTTTCTCCTAGTGCCATATGGGTAGGAGGGGAGGGGCAGATTGTGATTTCAAAATGGTGAAGAAAAAACACAGCATTGTATGTATTCAGAAGGATTTTGTGCATTGTTATGAAGCCACATGTATTTCAGCTGAAACTTAGCACAGAAAATGGGTTCCTTTCCAAGCAAAGCTACAGGGAGGCCCAGCTCAAATCACAGGAGGAAGCATAATGTTTTATATCAGAGTCTGAAATCTGAATTTTAGGATTATACACTTCAGAATCCCCAGCCTCTGTTCTAGAAGTCGTAGTGCAAAAATTTGTTTTTCCAAGCTACCCACAAATATTTCAAAGATGAAAAATAGGACACATGTGACCAAGGAATATCTGAGTGTGGTCAGGATAGCAAATGTTATTAATGAGGAATAATACACAAGCTAGGAGAGACTGCAGCAGTTCGCTTTTCCTAAGTCTACAGGGAAAGGCAAGATTCTGGTTGTTTAGAACAATTGAGGTAAGCTGAGGACAAAGGAGGAAAGCAGAAAAAAAAGAGAAACCAGGACATTTTAAAAGCAGCTGAAAAAGTGGGATGGGAGAGGATTAATCAAGATTGTCCTTGCCAAATCAGGACAGCTGAAAAGGATGCAAGCCTGCATTTCTAACGGTGAGAAATTCTAGGAGCTGCAGATCAGCAACATCTGAAGGGCCACCTGATTCCCATCTTTGCCACAAACCATTTGTTGGCATTATATGATTATGGTGCTTATTTGGTGCTGAAAACACTTATTACATGTTATAGGCTATCCCACATGTGATTCTGTATGAGGCTTATCATCAGTGCAGAACTGCTTCCACGACTAGGAGCAGATCCAGCACCCAAGCTTTCTGGAATCTAATAGGACCCTTTCTCTTGCTCCAGCATCGCTGTATGAGAAACTAGGTGGACAAATGTCCATACTGCTTAGGAGATTCTGGGGGCAACAGTTCAATAAAATAACTTTCCCATGTTCTGTGCCTAAGCAGATGTAGCTCAGCACCTACAGTTTTGGATGTGTGATACTGCTGCCTGCTTTGGGAGGAAGTCTATTAAGCAAGAGAGTATGCAGGCAGCAGATTATAAAAGTTATTTCCATATTTAAAGCAAAAATTTGTTCAAAACAGACTTACCCTAGAGGAATGTTTTGATCCAACTTAATAAATAACTAAGTGGCAGCCAGACAGCAAAAGGACAGCCATGGGGTTATTGGCTTCACTTGTCCCAAAATCAGCTTTGTCAACATGCTTTTGGTTATTTCTATTCACATGTAGCTGCACAATCAGTAAAATGGAAAATTTTTAATATTTATACGAAATCATGCACTATACTTGAAAAATTCCACTCATGAAAAATAGCCAGACATGGGCCATTTTCTTCCCTCCTTTGGTGGGGAGGAAAAGGTCCATGCAGCTTATAATGGTAATAGATGGGTTATCTGACAGGCTGTTTGGTACAGAAAGGCAGCAGAATGTAATTATTTTTACATGGTCACCTCATATTGTAAAAATATTCTGCTTCAGCTTCTACTAGCACACATACATATGGAATACACTCATATATATATATATATATATATTCTTTTTTTTAAGGTTCATAATTTAAGATATGAAAATAACAGGAACAAAGTATTTGGTACTAACTGAAAATTCTATATTGAGATTGAATAGGTGTACTTTTTGGAGGTTCTCCCTTTCCAAAAATCTTGAATGAGAGCCAATAAGGAGGATGTTTTTACCAACTTTAAATCTTAAATATTTTTTCCAGCCTCAGGGACATTATGACATATTGTTGAGCAAATTATGATGTAATATTCTTGTTGGAAATATTTTCAATTAAAATAAAAAGAAGAGGATAAGCATTCAGATAATAACAAATTTAAAAAGTCTGTACATTCTTTGAGCTGTTTAGTGTTATATCTGAAACAGAAATTGTCATTCACTCAGTGTGCCTCTAATGTTCTCCAGTTGGTACTTTCACCTAGTATGATTATAATTTGATTATAACATAATTTGCTGTTACTTCTAAACTGGTGAACTATGGCTTGCACTTGCCTCCAAACCTGAGCTGTAAACCAGATGCAATCAATGATTGGAATTTTTGCTGCTTTACATTGCAAGCACAAAGTATAGTTTACCGGTTCAGTTGTAACAGCAAACCACGCTTTGTTCAAACCAATAGGTAAATAATCTGTTATCCCAAGAGGTGGGGGAACCTTAAGATCCACCTGCAATGCCAGCATCTCCTTCGAATTTGGGGGAATTTAGCTCAAAGGAGGCCTGTGAGAGGAGAGTAACAGCAGGATCTTTTCACCTATGTATATCAGTACTAACTGTAGAAATGACCCCAGTTAAAAATTAAACAGAGTATTTTCTTTGAATTGACAAACACATGAAAAATCAGACACTCTAAGAACCATACAAGGCTACTGGAAAGCAAGGCATGAAAGGTTGGATAGTACTAGAAATTGAGGTGAAGAGGGTGCTAGTTACTAATCCTGAAGAAGAAGGTTGAAGCAGAATGGCTCAAACCATGCCTGAGGGCAGCACAGAAGAACAGAGATCTAGGGCACCATGTACAATGTAATAAGCCCAATATGCTATAATTTGCTGGAGCTGAATCTAGGGTTTATGTACCCTATTTCCTACCTTGAAGGGGGTGCATAGAAAAAGCAGTAATGACTTTCTCATAGGATTGACAAAGGAGTCCAAAATGGGCTGATTGCCTTAACTCCAGGTGACAAAACATCGAAGGGAGTCATGATAATCTCTTACTGTTGTGGCCAGGCAAGGGGTATAGGGAAGATTTCCATATGACGAGATTAAGAGATGATTGCTTCACCTGGGCAGTTTTGTCTTCCATTGTTTTTATGTGTGTACGGAGTCTGAGATGTTGAAAGGATTAGCATAAACCCAATAGCATCTGGGTTTCCCACCAAATCCCCTCTCAAAACTGCAAACCCCAGAATTCCATAGGATGTTGAAAGTGGAAGAATACCACTATAACAGTCTAGTGCGGAAATGGCCATAGTCTAAGGTCAGCCCAACCTCGCAATCTTCCAGCCAGAATGTCTTTGATCATGTTTTCCAAACACAAATATGTTCAATTATGAAAATAGCACATCCTGTGGCGGTGGGTGGGTGTAGGGTACGGTAAGAAATCTGAGTGTGGGGAGGGGAGAAGGAAAGTGTGAGTGTATGGGTCATTCCTGTAGCATCACAGCATGCTTTGACTTGGTAAGAAAAAAGCTATCAAACCGTGCTTTGACTTGGTAAGAGCAAAGCTATGCTGTATAGTATTTGTTCTATAGATGTTAAAAGAACAACAATATAAAGCATGCCTCCCATGTTTCTTTAGTTTTCTGCTACTGGTACTATTGAAATTCGTATTTTGAAATAAAGCACTACGCTTCCTTTGCAACAAGCAATATGGTGTACAATAAGGGCAAGTGTAGTGATTAGAATGCTGGACTGGGATACAGAAGATTGAGGTTCAAGTCTCCAGTGAGCTATAGATTTTTGTTTTATCTCTGTATTGTAAGAGTTGGGAACCACACCTTGGTTTCCATATTGAAACCTAGGGTATAAATCAAATTATAAACAAAGAAACAAATAAACTCACTGGGTAACCTTCAGCCAACCATATTTTCTCAGCTTGACTTACCTCACAGGGTAATCGTGAAGCTAAAATGGGAAGAAGGACAAACATGTAAAGTGCCTTGAGTTCTTTGGAAGAAAGCCAGGATGTAAATGTAACAAACCAACCAACTTCTAATGGTTCGTCCAAACTTCAGTGGCAATCACTTGGCTTCTAAAACAGTTTAACTGAAGAAAGTTCACAGAAAGTACAACTCCTGCTCCCACTCTTCCCAGAGCCCCTTGCAACTCTTAAAGAGCTTCTTTGGAGGATCAGTCTCCTCTCAGGAAGACATTTAAAGTATGTCAAATTGCTATAAATCTGTAGTGTGGAAATACTCAACTATTGGTGGTATATTGGGGATAGCTAGGCAAAGGGGGAGACAGGAAATATTATTTCTGGGAACTTGGGGATATTCTCAGAATCCAAGCCCAAATTGAGATAATTTTCCTCTCCCCCAACAGCCCACTCCACGTTCCATTCCACATTATTCCAGAGCTCCCCTTCTCAAATCTCCAAAGAGACCTTTCAGGATGTGTAGATAACTGTGTGTTCCTTCTGTGAACTCCCTCAATTTATCTTAGGACTCAGGCCAGTGATGAGTAGAGTGGAACATATATTTCCAATGCATCAGATAAATGACCTTAGGCTTGGAAGGTAGTTCTTCAAATTATTTTCCAAAGCTGTGATCCAAAGTAAGACAAAGATCATCTTCTCTATGAAAAAAAGCCTGCAACAATTGGAGACAGATAAGTGATGACCTTAACAGATGTTTGAACTATCATGAGTAGCGTGAACAGACTAAC
The DNA here is from genome assembly GCA_948474755.1 of Ctenosaura bakeri. Classification (NCBI taxonomy): domain Eukaryota; kingdom Metazoa; phylum Chordata; class Lepidosauria; order Squamata; family Iguanidae; genus Ctenosaura; species Ctenosaura bakeri. The sequence continues at coordinate 220,841 of CAOLHI010001972.1, forward strand.
TACAGCAAAAATCACTCACTGGATCCAAAGTGCCATTCAGCAAGCTTTTTGGTACATAGTGTGGATATCAGAGTCCTCTTTTTCAGATGCAGCATGTCCAATTCTATAAATTATTCTCAAAAGTCAAAGAACTTCAGGCAGATGTCAACACAAGCCCAAAAAATAGTGGCTGGAGACAAATGGAAAGTCTCGTTCATGTGCAAAGGGCTCAGAACATTTCAGTCCCAGCCTCTCCAGGTAGAGTACAGAACAGAGATGACACAAAAGGATCACTTGTGGTCTCAGTCTCTTCTGTGGTATATCCTTGAGAGATCCATGAGACCCACTGAAATCCTTCTCCTCACCATATAATTGAAGACAGTAGTGGCTGATGACCAGTGGGATTGGTGCAGCTGAGACAGAGTGAGAACCAACTACATCTAGTTTACTACCCGGACTCTTCCCTATCTTTTATTCCTCTTCTGGTTGGAAGCAGTGACCAAAGGGAGGCGGATAGTGCCTTGGAAAAGCTGAAATGGCATGACTATATCTTGGCCAACTTGAAATGCTTCCATTTTATACTGTAAAGGAAGAATCAGCAATAGATGTATCTAGCATTTTATAAGAGAACGAATAAGGGAAAGGATTTATTTCTAGATTTTCTTAATTCAGCAGAAGGATAAATTTCAGGATTGAGCTATCATTTCCATGGTTCCTTGAATTTTGAATGGTTTATCGTCTAATGTTTGTAATTATTAAGTAATTATTTAATTAATGTTACTCATGTTGGGCATTAATTTTGGAAAGCCAAGATATGCATGTAACAAATGAACAAACCAACCTTCTAAAAATTAATAGAAATGTAGCTTTTAAAAATTTAGGTCATTTCCACACTAGACTGTTATAGCGCTATTATTCCACTTTCAATATGCTATGGAATCCTGGGGTTTCCAGTTTAGGCGGGGCATTTAGAATCCTCAGCCAAGAGAGCTCTTGGGCCTCAGTAAACTACAAAGCCCAGAATTCCAAAGGATGTTGAAAGTGGAATAATAGCACTATAATAGTGCAGAAATGGCCTAAGTTAAAAGATACTGGTTGAGTTCCCGTTCAGCTCTGATGGAAAGTGGTGACATTCTGATGGCAATTCTGAGCTACTTAGGTTATGTGTGGGACAGCAGATCTGTGCTTGCCCACTGAACTGATGTTTAAGCTGTCCCATTGCACTGTGCACAAATGGGGAAAGGCTTACGTAAGAAATTAATGGATACTTCCTTATGCAGTGTATAAAAAAAGAATACACCCACTTGTATAGAGAATAGAGAATGATAGAGACCAAGTAGTCTTAAAATGTCATCACTCTCAGTATTTAGTTTGAATACTGATATTATTTAGTTTGTCTACCCCGACTTGGAAATACAAAGCAGCTCATAATGCTCACTTCAAATACCAGATCAGAAGCTGCAAAACATCTTTGCTAGTCAGATTCTAATATGAGTCAGATAAGAAGTTAAGCTCTCCTCTTCTGGGTTCAGTTTTCCACCCTGAATTTCATTCACCCCCTTACTAGTTGTAACTGAACTCCATCAACACTAATGCAAGAAACTAATTACTGCTGTCAAGTCTTCTTGCTTTCAGTGGGAGTCATTAAGTACCTTTGGCTGAACTGTGACACTGCTCTTACTGACAGTAAACACCAGAAGAAACACAGATATCATGCCATTTTAGGCATAGATCTCACGCTCTTTAAACCAGCCATTTGCCATCTGTGTATACCACACATAGTAGCTTGAGTTATTCTTCTCAAATAACAAACAAGAAGGTCACACATCCTGTGTTGCATTTTTCATTCCTAAATATAAAAGGAATCTGGCTAAATAATATATTTTTCAGTGAAGGAAGTAAGTTACAGGGAATAATTATACTTTACAAAGAGGGTAACAAAAATCTTGGGGGTCTCATTTCATACCAGGAGTAGCACAGAAATACCTATATATTTTAGCTTAAGGCCTTTTGTGGCCTTAGGAAAAGAGTTATAGTTATTTAAAACAGGGGAATTGGGGAAAGCCAATTATAAATCTGGAGAAGTACCAGAAAGTGGTACCATAGGGAAGGGTGATGGTCCTCTAAGGAATCATAAACTGTGACCACAGGGGTGACAGATTCATTTTGGGGCAAGAGGGTCCCCACCTGTTTATTAGGAGCACACTAAGCTTTGACAAGTATTATAAGGAACAAATTTTGCCTGCCACTCCAGTCCCCACATTTGTAGCACTGCAAAGAGTGGGACATTGAAAAGAGTTTGCCTACCTTATGACTTGACCATGTTCTGAAGTTCTTGGCCACACATGACCTAGTTTCCGTCTCTGAACTGTCAGAGGCTATGCTGCAAATATAAACGTCCTTATATTTGTTTTGTTCCCATTCCCTCGGTAATTGTCTGTTCCTTTTGAGGGGGGATGTCTAAACTGTATTTCTAAATGCTCAACTTAAGTTTTAAGTTACTTCAAGGCTAGAAATTTGGGAATGAAGGGGAATTTAATGCTGGGGAGAATTCTTACTGTGGGGGAGAATGAGAGCATAGTTATATGTCTGTGTTTGGAGGCTGCTATAAGCTGGGTCCTGGTCAGGAGGCAGAGTAGGTAGGAGAAATCCTGGAGGAGATTCTAAGTAAGGTCTTTCCTTCCCCACAAAAGGACAAGGAGAACCAGAGGGAGAAGTGCTCTGGCAGAGAATTACTCCAAATTTTGTGTGTGTACGTGTGTGTATACATGCCTTCAAGTTGACTGTTAACGGTGAACCCACGTATTTCTTAAAGGTTTCTTAGGCAAGGAATACTCAGAGGTGGCTTGCCATAGCCTTCCTCTGAAATATTATCTGCAGCACCTCATATTCCTTGATAGTCTTCCATTCAAGTACTAACTAGGGATGACCCTGCTTAGCTTCCATGATTAGAATCATAGAATCATAGAGTTGGAAAAGATCACAGAGGCCATCGAGTCCAACCCCCTGCTATGCAGGAATACCCATCAAAGCATTCCCAACAGATGGCCATCCAGCCTCTGCTTAAAAACCTCCAAAGAAGGAGGCTCCACCACACTCTGAGGCAACATGTTCCACTGCCGGACAGCTCTGACCATCAGGAAGTTTTTCTTGAGATTCAGGTGGATTCTCCTTTCCTGCAGCTTGAATCCATTGCTCCTTGTCCTAGTCTCTAGAGCAGCAGAAAACAAGCCCGCTTCCTCCTCGACATGACATCCCTTCAAATATTTAAACATGGCTATCATGTCCCCTCTTAACCTTCTTTTCTGCAGACTAAACATCCCCAGCTTCCTAAGCTGCTCCTCACAGGGCATGGCTTCTGGACTCTTCACCATTTTGGTTGCCCTCCTCTGGACTTGCTCCAGCTTGTCAATATCAATGTGCAATGACGCTTTTTCAGGCATCAAAATCCAAAGCCATGACAGAGAAAGGAAAAAAAAAATCAGAGACAGTGCTCAAAGATACACTCAACAACAGGACTTGAAAACTGTAGCTGAAACAAATCTACAAGCTATTTCAACAAGTGTTCGGTGCTGGCATTATCTGTAAGAGGACTACCAGAAATCCATTCTATGATGCAAAGCTGTTTTTTGGCCAGTTCCAACTTAACAGTGGAGGAAACCAAAGTTTCATTTAGGGTGTACCTACAGAAGTGAGTCAAAAACTATTTATTCTGGTAGTTATTGCTGGAAGAGCTAAAATAAATGCCTCACTTTATAAAACTTGATTTCAAATAGTAAATTCATAATGGAACTTTCTACATTTAAATTATATTTGTCTAATTCTTTTCCTGACAGAATCTTCCTTTTAAAGAAATGTCTCTTCAGAAGATGAAGAAAATGTTGTGCTTTTAGAGTATAATCAATTACTGCAGATGAATGCTGAACTCTGTTAATTAAAATGACTGCTCTTGGAAAAACTGCAGCAGATTTCAAATTAAAAGATGTATTCTGGCTGAACTTTCAGCCCTTGATGGATTGCCCAGTTGCCTGGTCAATGATCAAAATTGTACCAACAGACACACACTTGAATATTTATGGTGCACGATTTGCTCCTTGCCTATGTTGACTCACTGTGGACATTATCTTCATTTTATTAACTTAATAACATTTACAACTATGTATTTATAGTTATAAAATATAAACATAAACATATAAATATATATTTATAAAAGTTGATAACTGGAAGACAATGTCCAAAATTAATAAATATGGTTTCTAGCATCAGGGATTTTTCATTCGCTATGGCATTTCCTTTGTAAAGAAGCTTGCCAGACAACAATGCCACCAGATTTAAAAGAAAGAAAGAAAGAAAGAAAGAAAGAAAGAAAGAAAGAAAGAAAGAAAGAAAGAAAGGGTTTTAAAAATGCTTTTGGTTTCAGAAGGCTTTGGGAAGTGTAGGTTGTGTGCAGCTGCTGTTTAGTAGTTTGTAGATGATTTGACGCTTAAATGTGGTTTTATTTATGTTGTAATTTAACTTTTGATGTTTTATCGTGGTTTTATGCAGACTTATATTTAATATGCTAGAATTTTCTCATAATCTGAGAGCTTACCGAATGTGAGATATAAATAGAAAATGAATAAAAATACAAAGCAAGTATTTTGTAAGAGAAACACAGATATTTTTTTCCCTCACAATTTTGGACAAATGTTTCATGCCATCCTTCTTTTCAGTTATCATTTTGTCTGTCTTTCACCAGCTTTATGAGAGCCTTCTCATTTTGAAAAACTTTAATCTTTTATATTTGTGCACATAGACATAATCTCCAGTCCCCACATTTCCTTTTTCATAAAATGTTTTCTACTGTGTGTAGTTCCACTATGGGTACAGTTTAGCCATTATCACAAAGCACAGTTTATTTGAGGAGTGGAAAATCTTTGGTCCTCTGGATATTTTTGACTTCAAATACTAGAAGCTCCAGCTGTCATGGCCCGTGATGAGGGGATTATGAGAATTGTAGTGCAAAAATCTGGAAACTGAAAGTTTTTCTACCCTGGTTTACACTTTCAAACATACATCCAAATCCTGGAGAAAAAACTATGAATCTACTAAAGGTACTTAAAAATTCTGTCTGTGAGAAGAAAGTAAATGTTTTTCTGTTCTTCTCATAGAAAATTTTTTGAAGTGTCCTTAGTTGCTTTTGGAGGCAGATAATGGCCATGCCTATGGTTTGTTAATTCAGACACCATGGCAAATAACAGCAACTAGACTAAGAACTTCTAGTTAATTTTTTACCTGCTTTTCAAAAATCAGTTACTAACTCATAAATTTAAATTTTAATCTAATATACCAGAACCAAACTAGAAACAAAAATCCTACTTCTAACTACCAGCCTTATTAATGAAAATTAATTCACATGAATTCAATCAGTTAATTCTTCTGTGGATTAATCTACTAAATAAAATGCTAAGGCTTACTAAAAATACATCTGCTTTTTAAAATAGTTGCTGGGCTACCATTGTACATTGTATATAACAGTGTCACCTAATATCTATGTTCTGTGCATTTAAGAATCCATCTATACAAATGTTCTGCTTAATGCATATTGATGTTTCATTCAATTTGTTACTCACCACAGGAGTCATCAGAGTATATATTATGAAGTTATATACCCATGCAACTGAACCATTTTGTGGATGCTTATAACTTGGGTTTGGAATTTCCAGGGTGTCTCTGTGTGTCCACATCTGTGCATGTGTATCTTGGACACAGAATTACATCCAGAGGGCACACATTACTTGTGAAGCCAGCCGTGTGGAATGAGAGAATGGGGTTGATGCCCTGTGCCCACTGCCCTCCCTGTCCACTGTCTACTACAGGAGCATGCCTTTAGCTCTGTACCAGATAGCTGTCTCCAACACATCCAAAGTTCCACATCATCAGGGGAGCCTATACATGTCAAGCACATACTCTCCAACATTCACAGATAAAAATGGGATATGTGTGGCCAAGCAACATCTGAATGTGGTTAAGGTAGAAAAGGTTATTAATAAGGCAGAACAGACAAACTAGAAGAGGATGCAGTACTTTGTTTTAGCCTGAGCCTACCAGGAAGAACAGAGCTTCACCCTTTCCTCTACTTTTCCCACTGCTGAGTTAACTGAGTACAAAATACTTCTGAGCTCTGAACACAGCCTGCAGCAATTGAAGTAAGCTGGAGACAAAGGGGAAAAGTGGGAGGATGAGGAAGAAACTGGGACATTTTAAGAGTAACTAAAAAACTGGGATGACAGATTAACTGGAATTCTCATTGCTAATAGTTGGAGTCTACAGTCAAGCATCCTTCCTGTATTGATACCTCCCCCCACTCGCAATTTGTTGGAGCAGGAAGATAAAGCCAACAGGAACCTGGCTATGAGGACTGTGAGCACTGTGATATAATTCTCACTTCATACTATTATAAATACTATGTTTTGCACACCCAAAATCAATCTTAGGTAATATTTTTCCAGTACTGACTCAAGTTATTTGCTACCTGAGACACAGCAGCCAATGGTCCCATCCTCCCAATTCAAGGTGCATAGAACCCCAAGCCAGACAAATGATATTGACATGTGAGGCAGAAAATCAGATAAATGCCTTTCCATATTCCCGGCAGTAAAAATACAATGACAATCAATTAAATCACTGACAACCTGCTGTCCCATACCTGCTGCATTGAGGTTCTTCCTCCTGCTCTCTAGCTAATGCCATGGCCAGGCCCCATATCCACCATTCTGTTTCTGATGTTCAAAATGGCGAATGTCTTTGCTTATGTAGTCAGAAGAGAACCCCCCTTTAAAAAAAAAAAGTATCAACAGGTCTAATGGAACCTTAAGGCTTGCAAGAGTTTTTAAAACATCTTTAGAAGACCTGCAAAAATGAATAAGATTCCCTCCAAAAGGTCAGTGGAGAGTGGTCACTAGCCATGAAATGCTATGGGGAGGAGGCTAACACCAGGGAAAAGGAGGGAAATGGAAGAAGGTGAAGGGACTCCTGAGCAGCAGCATTTCACTCTCCAAAACTTTGCTACAGGTCTCACTTTTACTACAAAATATGCAGGGTGTAGTGGGGAATGATGCACACAGTATTGGTTAGTGGATTGGTTTTTTAAAAAAAGAAAAGAATTGTAATTTTGCATGGCAATGTTACAGAGTTAACTACAGCCAACAATACAGTAGATTTATCATCTGCTCAAAACAGTCTTAAAAGTATTGAGCATGTAGCTTCAGCCAAGTCACAGCCTATCCTTTTTTGTCTATCTGCCTCTGAAGAAAGACAGCTAGACAATAGCAAAAAAAATGAGCTTCATTTCCCTCCCTCCCCCAGAATGGTTTCTTAACAGCAGGCCAACATCTCTACAATGTTAAAAAAGTGACTGCTAATGTTGATTAATCCCTTTGGTCTCATGAAACTATCCTGTAAAGACTGGAAAAAAATCATTTGCTGAAGTTCATTCCAATTGTCCTCAGCCAGTTTGGATAGCTCCTGAAAACTCATTTTTCTGTAAAAAGGAAGAGAACAGAAGAGAAGAGAAGAGAAGAGAAGAGAAGAGAAGAGAAGAGAAGTTAGTGCATCTGCCCCTAAGCTGTAATTTGTAAATATGGAACAGCAGGTTGTTCATGTTGATTCTAAAAATTCTCTTTATGAGCATACACCATTACAGGCACACCTCAGTCAACAAAGTCTCTGACAGTGAAGTTGCTTTTTACAAAATATTTTTATTCTAGCAACAACCGCTGGATTTTTTTAGATTGATTATTTTGACTGATTGATTGATTGATTGATTTGTAGCAGCATTGGGAGGATAGTGAAAGAGGTCTTTCAGTCCTGGATTGCAGTGGCATATCTACAGTAAAGAAGACAATAAAGCTTAAGCTGAGGAAGTATGTGATTTTGCTGTACCTAGTCCTACTGTAGTGGTGTGTGCCAGCCGACAACAGTGAAGGTAAACAGCTGCCTCTTAAATCCCTCAGGGAGCATGTTTGAACAGAAGAGAGAGAAAGGAGGCAAGTGGATAAGCATGCTTCACCCACCACGTTAAAAAAACACAGACCTATCAGCCAGGTCACCAAAATGGAAATCATAGTAAAAGTGGAAGTTGGGTGTGAAAGAAAGAAAAAAATCCCTGGATACATCTTGGAAGAAGCTTCCAGCAGGCTTTTGAGAGGCTCAAGATGTCTTTACTTACTTATGCAAGGTTTACTTGCCCTGTTTCATTTCACATGTGCACATTGTTAATTTTAGATAAGTATTTTTTTCTGTTTGATTTCTGCCTCTAGTACCAATTTTTTTTGTTAAATAACTAATACCCGGGAACACATCTACTTCATTTATAGAGGTATCCTGTTCTTATCTGTTCCATGTCCAGCCCCTTAGAAACTAATCTGAGGCCCCAACCTGCCAAACCCCACCAAGGGCTTTCTTGGTGGCTGCTTCCAGGCTTTGGGACTCCCTCTCAATGGAGGGCCAGGATGGCCCTATTCTTGTTTTCTTTCTGTCAGTTCAAATGTTTCGGAAAGTCTATATTCAGTGCAAGGCTGTAGAAGTGGAGTTGCAGTGCCATTGTACAAGAATGTCCTACACTGCATTTGGTTGCACATTTGGTATCTCAGTTCAGTTCTGCAATGTTGCCATACAACAGAAGCATTATGCAGCACAATTAACAACTCTGCATATGGAGGTTTACACTATGCAACCCCAATGTAAGATCTTGGCCAATATGAGTATTGGCCAAGATCAGTCCCACTATTATCTAAAGCAAAGTGATTGCCTCATGTACCAAATGGTGGAAGGTAATGGCATAGCCTTCTGTTCTGAACCTCCTACGATAGCTGGGATTTGCAGTTTAAGGAGGAGTATTTAGCTCTTAGCCAGAGAGCTCTAGTGTCTCACCAGCATACAAATGCTAGAATTCCATAGGATGCAGCTATGGTATCATAATGCTAAAGTGGAATCATAATGCTATAATCTATAGTAAGAAAGGGCCCCAGATATTTTTGCCTTCCACTTGTCACTCTCATGTTCTCTCACCATGCCTTCTTTTTTCTTTCTTTCTTTCAACAGAAAATCAACAGGTTGTACAATGCCTTTTGACCATATGACTAGACTTTCATTGTCTGGAAATACCCAATCTGAAGCATCTTAGTTGATGAAGATAGTGAAAACTGGTTAATAGGTAAATTATTGAAGCAAGCAGCCTGGAAACTTGCCATTTTTATTATGTTTTATTGTTTAATTTATATCTCACCATTCTCCCAAGAGGGCTCACAATATAAGCTAAAACAAAACACATTTAAAACAATGGATAATGCAAAAGCTGAAAACAATTCAATAAATCATTACATGAAAAACACTAATTTTAAAATAATTAAAAAGGCAAGTAAAACTAAATAACAATGATAAAATGCAGCACACCCAAATAAAAGATGTTCTGTTAACATTATAGACCAGTGGTTCTCAACCTGGGGTTTGCACACCGCCCCCCCCCAGGGGGCTGCAATGACCTCATGGGGAATCTGTGAAGACTTGAAGAAATGTTACCAGCTTTTACAAGAAAGAGGGAGGGAGGGAGGGAGGGAGAAAAATTTGCATGGATTCATTCCAATAAAGTATTGTTATAGGAGTATGTGTATTTATTCATATTTTCTTTCTCTCCAAATCTGAAAATCCTTGCTAAGCAACTTTCAGTAAATATTTGATGCCCTTTAGGATTTTAAATCTTGAGTTTAGCCTTGGTCCACAGCAACAAAAGATATTGAAAGGAGGTCTCTAGTAAAGAAAAGATTAAGAACCACTGTTATAAACAGTTAACAGTTAGAGGCCTGGATAATTAAAATGTTGGTCTGCCAGGAGAAAGAGAACAAAGGGTGAGCCAAGCAAGTCTCCCATGGGAGAGAATTTCACAGTTTGGGAGCAGCCACTGAGAAGTCTCTCTCCATATCCTCATCAAACATGCCCATGATGGTGATGGGACTAAGAGAAAGTCTTGCCCTGGGAATCTTAAAACGTTCTTGTATGTAGCAGAGGATGCATAATAAAAATGATACAAACCTTAGATAGACAAAATAAGAGGAAATATTACAAGCTTTGCCTACTGCTTCAGTACCACAGATAGACAGACCGTGAAATTCTTGCTCAGTGTGATAACTGAATTACTTGGATTTGGGAAAGCTGCTGTAGGATTCAAATTCCTAGTGCTTGCTCCTGCAATCTTGTTCATTCATAAATATAACACATTTCTACAAAAATGCCACAGATTTCTAGTATATCCTTCTCCCTATAGGAAACAGGGAATGGTGACTGTAAGGCAAGCATCAGATGAGGCAGCTGTAACTTGTCCCAGCTCTGAGCACTATCTGCCATCATCTTGGTATGCCCCATCCCCCAAGCAGGGGATTTCCTGTTGGCCTTTTACACACAGCAAAAAAAACTGGTAAGCATTTTCCATTGCTTACAATGAGTAATGGTGCTGTTTATTATGTCCAGTTCATGGTTTGAGTTTCCAATGCTGGGCTAAACTGTGGATTGGATTATATCACTTTTTAAAAAAATATTTTTTCTTCTTGGCCTTGAGGTAGCCTTTTTTGGAGAGCGACCTTATGGAAATTAGAATCGATTCAACGTATACCACACTGCCCACCTCGCCCCAGTATGCCCAAACACCTGCTGCTCAAAATGCAACTTCCAAAATTAATACCCTGATTAATATGCCTGTGCAGCTTCATATTTGCACAAGGTAGAGGCAATGCACTGGGCTTCAAAAATAGTATGAAATATAATTAAAGTTTAGCTTTTGCCATTAAATATATGCATTAAAAACTGTGCTCATATGCTTCTTAAAAGTATCACTGGATCTATTTTCTCCCTGTTTGTTTACCTCACAGAGCACATCACACAGAAGCCCTGTTTAGCCCCTGCTCTGAGGTTAGTACGTTTCCTTTTAAAAAGGAAAAATAAAACTTCAGAAGGCTACCAGATTGCCTATTTACCTTTTATGCACTGGAAAAAAAAACCCAACTCATTCACTCAGGGATATTTTTCACATCACATGTTCATACTACCAGAACAGTGATGGAACTGTTTTGGAACTACCAAAAATGAAATAGTTGGACCTTCTTTTCACTCCAGAAGCAGCAATGACAAAATTGCCAGGGGAAAAGGAATTCAGCATCAGCGTCATTGGGCAGCCATGAAAGCCTCTACTGGACACAGTTAATGCCTCAGGGAGAAATTCATGTGATTCTCTGGCTGTGGGTTATGCATTCCAGTTCTAGTTGGAGATGGAACAATGGTTAGTGGCTAACTGGTTAATCTGATTCAGATGACAAAGCAAGCCGTAGGCACTACTAACCAGGAAAGGAAAGGAAAGTGGATTCCATGAGGGGTTACTACACAACATACAAGAAACTGGAAAGAAGAGTTTGGGTCTAACATATTATTTCTCATGAGTTACTTCACTACCTAGTTAGTTTATACAGTAAGGAGCTGAAGTGGGATCTTCCTAATAGTGGTAAGGATTGTAATTTAGTACTTGTCAGTGTAACTTAACAGGGCTTCTGCACCCTTCCACCCACTCCATCCTGACTCAGCCTGAGGGGAGGAGGAAGGGTTTTACAGGTGGCTACTCAGGTGACCCTTCTTTGTGGGTACAACAAGAATGGAGAGAGAGATTGGGGACATAAGCTGGTCTAGAAAGTCAGGTTAGCTGCAAGTTAAAAAAAAAACTTCTAAAAAGTTACCTTGTCTCTTCTCTTTTCTGCCCAAATAAAGGAGATTGCTGCTGCAAAAATTAATTAACTAATAAGAATGAGCGTGAGCATGTAGGTGTAGGGAGTGCTCCAAATAGTGACACATGACTGGATGGAAAGATTTGAGGGAATTTAGAGGTTTTTTGTTTTTGTACACCTGGCTGGCCAAGGCATGAGATTTAGAGCAGTGAGTGAGTGGGTGCTTCTGTATCCCACACAAAGCCTCTGTGTGCAGTATGCGTGACACTTGTGTAGCTTGCCATACTCTGCCTGTGCTGGGGGAGTGTGAGAGAAAGAGCCCAGTTAGGTAGCCTACTCAGAAACATGATGCTCACAGACAGAGAGGAACCAGAAACTGTATTTTCCCTGTACAGTAGGCCCTCCACATTCACGAGGGTTAGGGACAGATAACCCTTGTGAATGTCAAAAAAAATGTGAATAATTCCTCTGGTGGGGCTCCTCTCTCCATGTTCCTGCTGGCTGCCAGTGTGCGCCGATGGCAGCCCAGAGCATGCAGGGAACAGGCGATTGCCTGCCCTGCACATTCCTGCATGCCTCCCCCAGAGTGCCCATGCAGGCAGAGGCACAAAGGCGTGAAGGAAACAGGCGATCACACACACCCCAAACGTTCCTGTGGGCCTCCTCTGGAGCGTCTGCGCCAGCAGCAATCCTAGGGCATGCAAGGAACAGGCAATCCCTCCCCTCCACATGCTCCTGCCAGCTGCCATCGGAGCGCCCATGAGGGTGGCAATGAGAGAGCGCAGGGAAGGAATGATCTTTTCCCCTCCCTGCGCCTGGCCAAAAGGCCAGAGAATGGGAGGCGGAGAATTGGGGGGGAGGGAAGCAGGCACTTTGCGAATTATCAAATCTGTGAAAGTGAAACCCACAAATGTGGGGGGAGAACTGTATTTTTCAGCTGCATAACAGTAAAAGTAACAATAATAGTAATGAGTTAGAAACTAGTAATCCAGTGAGTTATTTTCTGGGCTGCAGTTAACAGCAACCTGTCGGGTGACCAGAATAAGGACCATATAACTACAGTCAGCCTTCCACATTTGCCAGTTTAACTTTCACAGATTTTATTATTTAAGAATTTCTCCAAACCTTGCCTCCCACCTCAGGCACTTCTTTTCTGGGGGAACCTTCCCTCTCGGCAGCTCTGATCAGCCCACACAGCCCTTTAAAATCACATACCTGACTGCCCTTGTCATCCTTCACCAGTCGCTTCCTGGGGATGGTTTGCAACTCAGTTTCTTAGCACCACTTTCTCTTGATGACTCCTCACATCCAAGGAAGATGGGTGTGAAAGAGGAAGTATAAGGCCAACATGCTGACCCGCTGCCTTTCCGTCTCCTTTCCCTGAATTAGTTTAGACCCTTGCTGCCTGTACCCCCACCATGCCTCAACCCCCTCACCCCTCACATACATGTTTGGTATTAGCCATTTTTCCATTTTTGCCAGGGTTGTGCACCCCTAATCCTAGCAAAACATGTAAAGCCAACCGTAGTTCCTTCGTTGTTTTTTAGTAACATTTCCAGCTGTGCTGGTAAGTTTGAGACAGTCCCTTCCTGCATGCGTTTCCTTGGGTGCAACCCACAGCTTGCTATTATATCCAAATCAGGAAGTCCTTCCCACATATCCCACCCCCATACATCCACATCCCTCCTTTTGCTGGTTAGCAATACCTGTGGTTTACTATGGCATCTGTATCAGTTTACTCTACCACCGCTAACCATAATTTGGTCTCAAACTGTGGTTTGCAATGCTAGTTCGGAAAGCAAACATCCTCCTGTATTATGGAGGAAGTAAGATGTGGGAAGAGAATGTGTGAGAATACAGAGTTTATACAAATAGAACAAGACCATGCTTTGGCTTTATATCTGACCCCCAGTTCTAAAAAGAACCTTGCCACACCTTGAAGAAATTCAGAGATATGGCATTTGATCACAAAGTCTTGGATGCACTTTGTAAACTTATTAATTTACCCACTGCAAGACAACCATCACCATCTTCTATGTGGCAACCAGGCAGCTACAACTCCATTCGCTACTGTTTTTAGCCTGATGGAAAATCAAATAGTTTCATGGAACTCCAATAGTTTCTATTCAGAGTTACCTATGAAAGTGTTTGAGAGGTAATCTCCACTCAAGCCTTGCAAATCATCATCGAGGCCTCTCCTAGATATTATGCAGGTGCTCTTTCTGTTGACAGTAACAAAGCTACTGTCCAAAATCGCTCTCTAGAAGACATAAAGTGATAGTCATACAATTTCTTTGCTAAATGATAAGTGTTGATCTTTCCAGGTAGTGCAGACATTTTTGAAGTGTCAAAACAGATTAGCTGTCCAACCTTCCAACTTTCCTATGGAACAAACATCTCACTGGTTTTAATTAAATTGACTTCCACTCAATTTAGTGCTTAGTGTTTGAGGTGCAAACCAAAACTGTAGGCTGCCACCTGCTGGCTAAACAGAACAGTAAAAATAATAAAGGATGAAATCCAGCTGATGCCTCCCTTAAATGAATAGACTTTCTCATCCATAAAATGGACAGAGGTGTAGCCCTCTGCCTTTGCAATCCTGTGTCCCCCAACTCACTGAAAACAGGTGATAAACCTAGAGCAAATATAAGAGGTATGGTACAATATCAGCTGTATGTGTAAAACAGCCATTGCCCATCAAAATGTTTATATTATCTCAAATAAAGACCTCAGATACAAAATATTTTTTAAAAATCAGTCAATTTCAGAAAAATATAAAATAGTTTGATAAATATGTTGTATCGTGTATATACACCATACTGCAATTGCATCAAGCAGAATGTATAATATAATGATTATTGCACCAAGCACAGGAGATTTCAGTAGAGGTAGTTAACACATTCTGTTATGAGCCATGGCTGACCTTTATGTCTCTGTGTGAAAATTAGTCCACTGGGCTGAACAAACTAGACCTTAGGAAAGTTACTTTTTAGATTACAACCCCCAGAATCCCACACCCAGCATGTTTATGGGGCATTCTAGCTGCTGAAAAAAGCTCTGGGCACAGCATGCTGTGAAGATAAAATATTATATCAGTGGCCAGGTTCCCTGTATGAAAGATACACTCTGTCTCCATTAAAACTCTGCTGGCCTTTCTCTTCTCAAGAGAGTAAAAGGGAATGTCCAGAAAGAATTCTGTACTGGTGATGTAAATGCAGGGGCTTTCCTACATCACCTCATGACCCGCTTCTTCTGAAATGTATCTCAAAATTTCATCATCCCCAAACAGTCATGCAAAAATATAAACACATTCCAAATTATAAAGCAGGCCCCAAGCATATTGCAAAGATGCCCTGGTCATTCCGACATTACTAAATTGTATGTATTTCGACATTTGTGATTTACCCTCCAGAAGCAAAATGCAAACAAAGAAATGTTGCACTGGGGTCAGCCACATATTTGACCTTTAAAAACAGTGTGAATCCTTGCAATCTGCTTGTTCCTGAAAAGCATTTTGATATAATTAGTCACGGTGGCAACAGTTCAAAAAGTGTACCCATTTTAGATCATTATTTCATTTCTAAAATTCTTTCACACTAGCCATATACAAAGTTACTGTTACTGCGATCCAGGCCTACCCGGAGATAGCACTTGATATCGTTTTGATATCAAACCATTCGGCTTTCCTCTGCCACCCTGCTCCACGTGTTTGCGAGGCCTCCGGACAAGCACATAAACAGGCGCGGCCGACAATTGCTGGACATTCCATTCTCCACCTAGGCAGGCCAGGCAGAACCAGTTCGTCGCTTCAGGGTCCTCTCCAGCAAACACCTCACTGCTTATGCGCGATACTAACAAAGGCTCCCGGCGCCGAGCAGGTAGCCTCACAAAGCTGTACTAAGCGCTCCGTATTTGCATACTGGCTACACTATTGTTAATTCGACCCTAAGCCAATCATGCTAAACTCTGACCTTTCCGAAGCTTTGTTCCACTCTTAAATCACATTGTTCTCACCGAGTAAGAAATGGCCTGCAGTCACAATTCACCCTATAAAAACCCCCGATTCCGAGACCATCCTTGGATCGCTGCTGAGTTCCATCCAGCCTTGCTGCCGCTCCACTTGGCGAGCCGTCCCCTCAGTTCCAGTAACTGAGCCCCCTCAACCCCGGATCGCTCCCAAGTTCCAGACCGCCTTGCTACCACTTTGTTCAGCGAGCTCCCCTCAGCAAACCGCGCTGAGCTTCTTCCCTGCACCCCAACGAACTCTATCTTCATACCTCTCCAGGACTACGAGACAGATGTCGTATCACCCATCCAAAAATCCCTGTTTCCAGTTCTTTAGTTAGCTGTGTGACTGTGTTGTCTTTAATATTTGTCTGTACTTAATAAAACATCATTTTTGCTATTTTAAACCGTCTGACTACTTGACTGACCTGACCCCGTAGATGCTGGGCTGCAAGATCCTGCTAAGTTACCCCACCTCTTGCTAGCTTTAGTGAGTGTTCCACCTAATTTTCCCCAAAGGTTGTGTTTGTTGTTTGGTTATTTAGGTGTCCCTCCCCGGACCCCCAGAGATCAGGGTAACATTACTTTCATTTCCCAGCCACCCATTTCTTGCAGCCAACTGTAGTTCAAGACAAAGTAGATGATGATGATGATGATGATAACAATGCTGATAACAGCAATAATAAAAAATATACTTGTATCCCACTTTTCTTTCAAAATTGGGACTCAAGATGGTGTACAATTTAAAAGGAACAATATGCCTAGAAATATACAAAAAGTGAATGTTAAAACAACTCATCACGGTATTTTAAAAGTTCAGAATTATATTTAACAAAATACAATTTAAAGGATGAAAGCTATTCAAAGCACTTGCATTTAAAACAATACAGTACTCCTTAGCCTGTGCTTAAAAACCTTTCTGTATTAAAATCCTGTTGAAATAAAAAGGTTTTTGCCTGTCAACAGAAAGACAACAAGAAGGACACTTTGCCTGCATCAAGGAGTTCCAGAGTCTATGGGCGGCCACCAAGAAAGCCCTCTTTCGCATCCCTACCAACTGTGCTTGTGATGGTGACAGGACTGAGAGAAGGGCCTCTCCTTTTCTTGGGACCAGGGCAGGCTCATATAGAGAAATACAATCTGCCAAACAGCTTGTATCTGAGCCATATAGGGCTTTTTAGGTTATAACCAGCACTTGGAATTGTGTTCTGAAACAAACCATCAACCAATGGAGCTGCTGTAACAAGGGAATAGTATGGTCTCTGTAGCCTTCCACCGGTTAACTTTCTGGCTGCAGCTCTTTGCACTAGCTGAAGTTTCTGAACACTCATCGAAGGCACCATGTAAAGCATATTACAGTAGTCCAGATGGGCTGTAATTATGGCACATACTACCACGGCCAGATCTGGAGTCTCAAGGAACTGGTGTAGCTAGCGCATAAGTTTTAAATGTGCAAAAGCCTTCTTGGTCGCCACTGAAATGTGGGCTGCCAGATTCAAAACTGAGACCAGAAGTACACCCCCCCCCAACTGAGAACCTGCATCTTCAGGGACAGCAGAATCCCATTTCACACAGACTGAATCTATTCTCCGATCTGCCTTTTGACTGATCAGGAGCACCTCCGTCTTGTCTGGATTAAGTTTCAATTTGTTTGCCTTCATCCAGTCCATTATTGATGACAGATACTGGTTCAGAATCAAGATACCCTCTTTGGATTAAGGCGGAAAAGATCCACATATTGATGGCACTGCATCCCAAAACTCAAAATGATATCTCCCAGCAGCTTCATGTACAGGTGTTCTGTATTTTGGCTTTTTCCCCCAATACAATACAGGTGCCTGCATAAAATAGTGTAGGGCAGCAGCAGAGGGGGTAGTAAGCCCTGACAGCTAGGCATGCATTCTTTGGGCTCCCTTGCCTCTGGAGAGGGGATCTGGAGGGAGGGAGATTGTGTGGCAGAGTTTGCAGCTAAACTACTACTGCTGCTGCTGCTCCACCACCATCCTGCAGCCAAAGTGAGGTCTAGAGCAGGACACAGCAGCAGTGGCTGCTGGCAACTGTTTCCAGCCTTTGCCCAGAGGAGACCCCCCCACACTCAAAAAACAGCCTCCCTCTCCTCACCCTTCTGCTTCCAAAACTGGAGCCAAGATTGAAGTCTTTGGCTTTCTTACCCAAGACTTCTGTGGATGGGAACTCAGGAATTGCAGCCAGCTCTGGCAGCAGTGGAGCTGCCAGATACCTACTTCCACCTTCAAGATGGCGGCTGCAGCACTTCTGTTCATTTCTTCAGCTGGAGAGAGACACGCAGATCTGTGAAATGGTGGGAAGCATGGACGTCTACCATTTCAAAGACCCTCACATCTCTCTCCAACCTTGCAAATACAGTACATATTGTGTTACATATTGTGGGCACCATCGTGGTGAAATGGTTTGATGTTGGACTACAACTCTGGAGACCAGAGGTCAATTTCCTGTTCAGCCATAGAATCCCACCTCATGTACACCACACATTCTCAGCCCCAGAAAACCCTGTGATAGGTTCACCTTAGGGTTGCTATAAGTCAGAAACTACTTGAAGGCACGCAACAATAGCAACAATATGTTGTAGCTCCAAAAGTTTCAGATTTTGGAGCATTTCAGATTTTGGAATTCTGGGTAAGGGATACTCAACCTGTATATATTAAACAGCATGGGACACAAAACACAGCCTTGAGGGATCACACAGGCTGAGGGCCAGAGAGTTGAATAGGAGTTTCTGAGTTGATCTCCTCTGGGTTTACTTCTTCAGAATGGAATGGAGCCACTGTAAATAGTGCCCCCAAGTGTCATCCTGGTACTCAGAAGGATACTGTGGTAACCAATATCAAAAATCACTGAGACATCCATCAGAACCAACAAGGACACACTCCTCCATCTGATTCCTGGCGTAGGTCATCCAAGGTGACCAAAGCTCTCTCTATTCCATAACTAGGCCTGAAACTAGACTGAAATGGATCTGGATAATCCAGTTCATCCAGGAATCCCTGGAACTGGGATGCCCCAAAATGATATGCAATGGATGTTCTACTTTTGTGAGGGTCTGGGGCGCAGGATGCTTGTGAAAGTGGAAGAACCACAAATATCTTCCTACTCCCAGCCAAGCGAGTGAGCATGCCTTCCATCCCTGTATTCTCCCTTCCCTATTTGCGTGAGCATGAGTAGGTAGCACATCCTTCCCCACGCTCACCCCTCCCCTTTGCTTGTCATTTGGCCAGCCAGGAGCAAATGCATACACACCTCGCAAACAATCAAATTTGCAAATGTAGAGGGAGGACTCTATTAGATACTGGCCAATAATTATCTATTATAGAGGGATTCAGTATGACTTTTTCAACAAAAATCTAACAACTGCTTCCTTTAGGCAAGCTGGAACTCTGCCTTGTTGTAAGGAGGTATTTACCCACCTAGCCAATGCTCCTCTGTCCTGTTTAATGAGCCAGGAAGGGCAAGGGTCTAGTACACATGTAGTGGTTCTCACTGTTCTAAGGATCCTGTCCATATCCTCAGGCTGCACAAATTGAAACTATCCAATAACACTGGACAAGCAGGAGCCAAGGTTACATCCAGTGGACCAGGAACTACTATAGGATCCAAGTTGGGGTGGGCTGTTTAATCATCTGACTTTCTGCTTGAAGCCCAGTGTGTAATAGACCTCTAAGCATTCTGAAGAGCTCTGCTGGATGGCTCCTTGCAGAGGCAATGGTGGCAGTAAAGAATAATTTCTTTGTGGGCTGTACTGCCATGGAGGAGGCCTTCAAATAAGCTCTAGCCCATGTTCAGTCAGATTTACTCCAGTCTCCGTCTCACTTATTTCATAACCACCAACTCCCAGGAAAAGTAACTTTGACAAGCTCTGTAACAGTAGTCCTTAGTATTATGGCACATAAACATTTGAGCATAACACACCTAGTTGAAGATTAAATTCAGTATTATGACAGAAATGCTTCAACAGTCAGGAATGCATCCTGCTACCATCATCTATCTGCTCTTTCCATAACAGTGTGAGCTACTCATTTTAAAGGTGAGTTGTTGAAGCACTTGTGCTTTGGCTGCAGTCCTAAGAATACTTACTTATGTCCAAACCGAGCATTACAATGGAAATGTAGGAGAACACTTCTTTTCTGTCCTCTATATAAACATTTGCAAATAAATCATAGTGGGATGGGGAGGGGACTGGGACCACAGTTGGACCACTGCGTGTCTATGATGGGGGATTGTTTCTTTCCCACTGCCAGTGCTCCTACGCTCCCTGCAGTTGCTCAAAAAGGACCAGTGTGGCTAGAGGACTGGGCTGGAACTTAGGAGATCTGAGTCCTAATCCCTGTCAGAACACGTCTTGGGATGGTCATGCCCTTTCAGCCCTTCCCATTTCACAAGGATAAATTGTATCCTACCTTGAGATCATGGAAGAAAAGGCAGGATAAAAATGTAATTAATAAATAAACCCACATATTTCTATTCCAAGGTGCTATCCAACCCTTAGAAGCAATTCTCCTTCAAATAGGGCCTCAGGTTTCATGAACAGCCACAAGCCACCTTCTGCACAGTATCACTTAGGTGAACACTCATGTGAGAAAATGCTCACCCATAACTTTAAATAAAAAACCACACATTAAACTAATTTTATCAGGGAAAGATCTACACCAGAGCAGTCTTTTAGTTTGTTGACCCTTTGGTCTGCTTGACTGCAGCTCCCACCATCTTCTGCCAGAACAGCCATGTGTTGCACTGTCTGAGAATGATGGGAATTCTAGCCCAATATCCCTGGAGAACATTGGGGAAGGCTGCATGAAAATTACCAGTTCCTACCTCTTATGGTATAGTCCAGACAGAAAGACTTATCAGCTCATCTGTTGATTCTAAGAATGTGGTGACAATCAAACAGGTTATCAGGAGTAGCACAAAGGCATTAAAATTTGACAGTGTGCTTCCAACATTTTGGTTCCCTCCAAGTATGTATTTTCAGAAATGTCTTAAGATATACACTGCCCCCACTGCTGTTTCTAAGGAGAGCTTTTTCTTATGTTTTTTTTTTCACAGAACAAGCAAAATCACTTGTATCCATATTGCTCCATTTTACAAGCCAGTCCTTGGCCATTTAGGTAACCACGCAGCAGAAGGCAAAACTCCTCTCAGTCTCAAAACACATATGCACTTGCGATTGTTTCAAAACCTGGTCCAAAATATGAAGAACTGGAGCCTTTAGTAAGTAGTTGCTGGAGTGCCACACAACGGAGAACAGCTGTTTGTTTGGTTTACAACTTCAAAACCTCCCTGAACCATGCTGGCTGGGAGATTTCTGAGTGCTGTAGTCCAAAACCATACTTTTCCCAAGTTCTTGGTGGAGAAGAACCTATAGTTCCAAAGCACATGCTTTGGAAGTCATGCATAGCAGTCGAAGTTCAGTATAGTCCATGACATCTTCCACTGCAAGATTGCCTGCCTCAAGTCAGAGAAAAACGCCTGTCCAAGAACTTGAAGAGGCATCATCAGTAGGAGCAGACAATGGTTGCTTTCAGCTTAAGCCTCTCCCCAAACACTGCACTTCCTATCCAAAGCAGGTTTGCTGCAGCTGCAGTATAGTAAAAGCAAAAGTCAATCCAGGGATCGCCTTCATACCAAATAGTTTGCCTCTCAAACTCAAGAGGTATGGGCAGGAAGTATGATCATGCTCACAACACACTGTATTGCCTTGCCACACCCTCAGTTGGTACATTTATAGCAACTGCTTGTTACCATATTGACATATTGTAGGCATCATAGTTTATAGTCATCCGTGCAGTTTTAGTACTCCACACAAATTCCTGCACTCATACTTCATTTCTAAGCATATGTCCAGCTCTAGTTGGTGGATGCCTGGATTCTTGGAAGAAACAAAGTAGATCTCATAACTATGAAGTCTACTCACCCATGGTATAGCATAATAATGCAACAATACCAGCTACTGTGCTGAATTTTATGCACTGGTGTGAAATGATCTTTCACTGATCTCCAAATACTATGCACTCACCTAAGATCTGGGACATAGTTGGGGATATCCTTCAGTGGTACTGTCAAGTCCACTGTGCTGTTTTGGCAGGTTTCTCATTTGATGGATAGTAAATTATGGGTCATCTTAGGATCTGAAGTACAATAACAACAGAAATAACCTGAGGTACAAATTTAGCAGTAGCTGAAGAGTGAAAGCTAGCACCTATCTTCCTCTGGTTGAAATCGATGAACTGAACACAATCATTACTTTTAAGAACCGAAAATACATGTTAATATCCATTAAAAAGGAATTACAAAATTACAAATCAGTAATCAACAACAGAACAACAAGAGAAAATTGTACATCTTCACAGGTCAAAATATCATATAAACTTATAATATCATCATATCCATCTGTATATTCTTTATTGGACCAGTTATTAAATTTTAATATAAAATTACTGCTCTCAATATATTAGATAAATAGAAATACTTAAATTCTTAATCTGTATTCTTAATCTGTATTCTTAATCTTAATCTTATGATCTTTCTGCTGGACTGCAGAACTGCATTTTCACAACCATTCTGAGCAACATTCAAGGTCATCACCAAGATTTCCCAACCCTACTTTTTAACATAGCTATTCTTCTGGAAAATGCATTAACTTGCAATGCTTTCAATAACCCTATAAAGCAGATGTTATTATTCCTATATTGCAGCCTGGGAAACTGTTGGAGGCCTAGAGAAAGAGCCTTCCCTACATCCAGCTAGTGAGGCCAACTAGACCTGATGAATTTATATGCCAGTCTTTCAGCTACTGTGCTATGCCAGCTTTGTAGTTGTTCTCTTGGCAAACAAATTGGCGATGACATTAATTTTAATTAGGCTTGAACAGAACTTTCCTAGTAGCAGGATTGGCACTAGCACCTGACATCCTTGGGTAACTGCCAGGATTCCAACTTCCTAAGCAGATCCACCCCACCCCTAATGCCGCCCCAAAGCCTGGACAACTTTTTTGGACAACTCCTTGTTGGCTGGAGGATTCTGGAAATTGTAGTCTGAAAAAAAAAAAAAGATTCTCAAGCAGAGTTCTAAGTAATATTTAAAACAAAGCTAATATGCAACAACTCAATTTATAATAGTACACAGTAATATCAACATTATGTTTAAAAGAACTCAGTGCAATGTAATAAGGCATCCTTGAATACCTCAGCCTTATGGGAGTTAAAATGGTCACACTAATAACGGAGTTAAGTCTCACTGAGACCAGTATTAAATAACTTATACTGGATTAAGGTCTGTACTCACAATAGTGACAAGGTGGGAAGAGAATGAATAATAATAAAACTAAAGACCATGAAAATGGTTTCTGTGGTTTATATCATTCTTGGAGTATGGATTTTAATTTTTAAAACAAACACAATTTTAAATTTTATTCTCTGAATATATGTCTAATTTTCTTCTTGCAGAATACTGGTAGCTTTCATTTTCTGTAATTATTAGCAGTCTTATATGTTCCTACAAAAACAGGAACTCACTTGAGACTTGTGACTTCAACAATTCATCCCTCTTAGGACCTGTGATAATTTCAGCATCTGTTTGAAGCACTAACAACACCAAGTCGAGAGCTCTACGCCATGCTTCTGTCTTGGAGCCAACATTATCATACACTTTTGGAGCCTTTCCACACATCTCAACACATTCAGTGTTTGCTACTGCCATTCTTCCCTTGTTAAACTCATCTAGCATGTAGGCTGTTGGGGAATCACATGCTGCTGCATTTTGGAGATGCTGCTGTATGAAGGCACTGGCTTCAAATTCTGATGCACAGGTTGCAGTGTTGCACATGACAGCACAAAGGTACTGGTGCCAACCACATACCAAAGCACTAAGCACCAGGGATTGATATTGTTCTGAAGATTTTACAAGCCAAGAAGAGCCAGAATTAAACTCTCCCTGACATGTTTTGGCTGTTTTCCTCAGATTCTCAAGATAACTGAGACATAAGAATTCAACAGTGCCACCTCCTGGAAAGACTGCTTGATCAAGAAGGGCATGATGCACACGATAAGCACATGTCCAAAAGGTATCTTCAGTGGCTTGTATCTTGGACATAACAGGGCAACAAAGCACAACTGTCATCAGGGGAATTTCCTTTGCTGTTAAAGAAACCAGAATTCGGTCATTCAACTCCACTCCACTTAATTCTGAAGTTCCACAGAGTTTCACATAGACACCCTTGCCAACACAATGCTCATTCACTTGGGTGAAATAGGTCACCTGTTCTGCTCCTGTAACAGCAGTAAAAGCCCTCAATGCATTGTGAGCTACTCCATTAATTACCAATATTTTATTCAGCAAACAGCATTCTTCTAATCTTTCACATGTCTCACCGTGTACCAAAACTAAATTTATATCGTATTGAATCAGAACATCCAGCACAGAATCAACCCATGAGGTTAAGCTGGTTTCAAGATCAGATGCACTTTCAAAGAGGATTCTCACATTCTGTGACCTGTTAAAGCCCAAATGGTGATAGGTTTTGGTTAGATCCCCATCTAAAAGAATAACACGAAGAGGCCTAACCTGATATAGCTTAGCAACGGCAGCTTTCTCTAGGCATACCGAAGTTACGTACCCAGGATAAACACAAGAACGGGTTTCAGACACCCCTGGTAAACAACAAGTCACAACTTCTGAAATGTTAAACTGCAAAGGGCGAGTGGCATCCATTCTGTTGACATTGTGCAACTGGTATCTGAGAATATCCTGCACTAATTTCATGGCAGGCCAGCTTCCATGGCTAAGTGACACTGCCAACTGTCCCAAATCACTGAGCCCATCAACATGTTTTGTGGGTGTACCTAGTTGATCTAGTTGCTGGAATGAAGGTTGTTCCTTTACACTCCTGAAATACCTACTGTGGGTTACTTTTGATCTTTGATTACAGTTTAGGATTCCCAAATGACCATTTTGTGATCTGTGTTTTTTGTCAATCACAGTTCTGCATGCTGTAAAAACACAATTGGTATCTACTGATTTAGCTGATAAGCATGCTGCACTGTCAGTACCAAATATCCCTTGAGAGCCACACTTTCCCCAAGAATTGCATGGGTCTGCATGCTGAATAAGATCTTCTAATTTTTCCTCACAATCGTATGAACATACATGTGGATTTAAAATACTGCTATCTGAGTTGACATCTGGAGTTTTAATTTCTGTAATCCGCTTTCTGGAAGTGCCACAACTGAGGTTAACAATCGCTGATGCCTTGTCTTCATGTTCCGTAGGAGTATCATTTAGTCTTTGCTGTGTATTGTGCAGTGATAATGCAAGGCCTTGCACATGTTCAATGCAAGAATTCAGACCTTCAGACATGACAGAAGCTATTACTGAAAGAGGAACATCCTGCTGAAGACATTCAAGGACAGCATTGCTCCATGTGCTAACTAGAAATAATAGGGTTGTTGTCCCACTTTTATATTCTTTGTCCTGTGCCTGGATGGTGTCATTAAGAAGTTGTCCGACTGCACTATTTAAATCCAAGTTTTCTAGAAGTCTCACTGCAGAGCAGATCAATATACCACCTGGAGTACTTTCATCAACTATAAATTTGGACGATTTCACTGGTCCTAAAAGGGTCCTTCCACTGGATGCCAAAGCTGACAGTTGCTGCAGTCCAATATGTTTCTTACTGTTCATGTTTCTGAAAGACATGATCCCAAGATATCTGCAAATGAAACACAGACTTATTGCTTCTGCCTTTCATTGCCTTCCAACTCTTGCATCATCTATTCCAGACTATTAAACCCAACTCTTCATGTCTCCAATAGGAACACAGTGATTTATCCACATTACTAATGGAAATTAAATTCCACACTTCATTTAGACAGGGCGTCATACCACATACTGTATTTGTACAAGAGGTAACCAATATAACAACATTAGAGATGTTAGCATTAGAGATATCCCCTGCCTGGGAAACTCCAAAGATTTTATCAGAGAGGATAAATGAAAGAAGAAATGAAGACTAGATCACATTCCAAGAAATGGGGAATAGTAATCAAAATTGGCCAGTAAAGCAAGTGCTAATTAGGTAACTTAAACAAAATTAATATTATTTAATATAATATTAATATAGACTATTAATCATGTTTCCAGCCTCACTGATTCCTCCCTTTGTTCTCATCCTTGAGGTAGCTAGGCTTGATTCCATAGAGTCTCCACATAATACCCCCTCCCCACTTTTTGTAGAATGTTTCCTTGAGTTTCTACTTCCTTCTCTGTGTGGGAGATGAAAGATCCTCTGCACTCAGAACTGTTCCGCTAAAAAATAAAATAAAAATACTTTAAACAATTGGATTTATTAATAAAATGCACACAACAATAACAATACAGAGCAGGTGCTGCAATTAAATGAAATGAACACAAACCTGAACTTGACCTGAACTACTACAACTGGAGGCGAAGATGGGTTACACACAGCTGTTACTGCTGTTTTTGCCTTTTGGAGTGCCCTACCACCACAATGCTGAAAGCAGCGGCAAACTGAAAAAACACACACAGCACAAAATCAAGAAAGAAATGATTGTTTTAAAGATGTTTTTGAAGTCTGACACCTACTTGTGAGGGGTTGTATGTGTAGCTTGTGGCAAATTCTGGAGAGGGAATGATCCACTTCTTTCCTCTTGGCAGGTGAACAACGTAAGATTCACAGAGCCAATTCAGCTAACTCCAACAGAAATGTGCAATCATAATCAGTCCCATCTGTTGCATTAGCTCATGTGTTTTGGAAATATGTTTCAAAATAATCAACTTCTTTATCATGTGCATGCATGTATATATGTGTAGAGAGGGAGGAAAAGAGGAGAAATGCAGAACACACACTACCTTTCTTGACAGGTTCTTTTGATAGTCCTGTTCAGCAATGTGTCAGTGTCTTTGAATTACAGCGTCCAACCCTCTGCCATGCAGGAATACAATCAAAGCACTTTCAACAGACTGCCATCCAACCTCTGTTTAAAGACCTCCAAAGGAAGACACTCCACAATCCTACAGAGCAGTCTATTCTGTTCTATGCTAAATAGTTTGTACTGTTATAAATCTCTTCCTAATGTTTAGAGAGAATTTTATTTCTTGTAATTTGAACTGGTTCCTGTACTAGTCTCTTGAACAGCAGAAAATAATCTTGCTCCATCTTCTACATGACACCTCTTCAAAAATTTAATGATCAGTATATGACCTCTCAATTTGCTCTTCTCCAAGCTAAATATATTCATCCCTAAGCCATTTCCCACAGTGTTTGGTTCTTTTACCATCTTGGCTGGCTTCCTCTGAATAAATTCCAGTTGTCAATATCATTCTTGAACTGTAGTGCCCAGAACTCGACACAGTATTCCAGGAAACATTTTACCAAAGCTGAATTGTTATTGTTGTGTGCCTTCAAGTCATTTTTAACTTACAGTGACCCTAAGGTGAAACTATCACGTGGTTTTCTGAGGCTGAGAGTGTGTGATGTGCCCAAGGTCATTCAGTGGGTTTCCATGGTCGAATACGGAATCAAATTCTGTTTCTGGGGTCAAAGTCCAATGCCCAAACCACTACATCCCACTGACTCTTGATAAAAATTCTATTCTATTTCCCTTGATCTGGACACTATACTCCTATTGATACAGCCTAGAATTGGCTACTTGGCTGCAGCATCACATTGTTGATTCATGTTTAGTTTGTGGTCTACTAAGATCCTTACATTCTTTACACATGTATCAATATTTTTCATAAAAAATGTCTTTATAAACAGAGACATCAAACACTTGTCATCAAGGCTACTCTTGTCTTTATTTTGTATTAAAATAATACAAAAATATATGAACCAGAGAAACTCTTTGGATGTTATAGTTAAGCTACCTAAATAATACAAAGTACACAAATTGCTAAGGGCAACATCTGGACCAGTTTTTTCTCTTCGAGTAGTCTCTAGCTTACAAGCTAACCAACTTATTCCTGTTTGGTTTTAAATTCACCATCATGTCCTAAAAAAAGAACCACCTCTTTAAGGGCAGGAAAATATCCTGAGGTTCTAGATTCTACATTGTATCTGCATTCATTAACACCTGCATATGTATGTATGCATGAAGATATGCACAAAGAATCAAGTTACTAGAAAGCCAACTCCAACAGATTTAAAAATGCATCTTAGCAACTGCAAAATGTATGTTTGTGTGTTTGAGGGAAAGCCTATGTTTCTATCTTTCAATGTGTTAACTACCCCTCCCAATTTTGCATCATCTGAAAATAAGATAAGGATTCCTTCCACTACAGTACCTAAATCACTGATAAAAATATTGAACAGCATCGGCCCCAAGACAGAACCATGAGGCAGTCACTTAAGACCTCCTTCCAATGTAAAGCACAGCCATTGATGACAACTCTTCGGTTTTCCGATCAACTACAGATCCATCTGATGGTGTTTCCATCTGTTCCATATTTAATCTGTTTGCTAATCAAAATATAGGGGGTGGGCTTATCAAATACTTTGCTGAAATCCACATAAAGGATATTCACAGCATTTCCACTATCTACGAAAGATATATGGTTAGTCTGGCAAAATTTGTTCTTAACAAATCCATGCTGCCTCCTAATAATCACTGCATTATCATCAAGATACTTGCAGACTGACTCCTGCATAATCCATTCTAGTATTTTTCCTGGTATTGAAGTTAAGCTGACTGGCCTAGATCTTCTTTTTTGCCTTTTTTGAAGAGAGGGAGAATATTGGAGGATAGGAATCAAGCTTTGTGCCAAGCACATCAACAACACCTTTCCCTGCCTCTGGACAAGTATCACACAGAATCTGCTACTGATATGACTACGAAAGTTGACAGGAGACAGTTCCAGAGAAGAGCTGCAAGAGCATTAGAGTAGAACGAAAATG
This sequence comes from Ctenosaura bakeri, assembly GCA_948474755.1. Classification (NCBI taxonomy): domain Eukaryota; kingdom Metazoa; phylum Chordata; class Lepidosauria; order Squamata; family Iguanidae; genus Ctenosaura; species Ctenosaura bakeri. Next base: position 249,515 of record CAOLHI010001972.1, read on the forward strand.
GAGGAAAGAAGGTTTGGGGCTGTGATAACACTCAGAGAGAATACATCGGAGGAAGACTGGAAACAGCTGAATTTAATTATATCCACTAATTCCAATCTAATAGCAGAGGTAGGAACAAAGACAATGGCTTTATGGAGCACTACATATATTAGTACAAGAGCCCTTGCTATTGCACATATAACAAAAGGAATCTTCTCTCAGAGTTCTGAAACCATGGAAACTGACTTTTGGTAAGCATTGCTTTTTGCATATCAATGCTAACTGATCACCATAAAAATTTGAAAACCTGCACCACCTCATTCAGCCCTTTGAAAATTTAAGCCAAGGAACATGGTTTGCATCTTATTGGATCCTATTACATTTTATCCCACTCCCACAACTATATAAATATGCTTTATAACCTAAGGCTTTAACATCAATCTGTACTGCATCTGAAGAAGTGGATTTATATCCATGAATGTTCACACTAAAATGAAAACCAGTCAGTCTTAAAGGTGTGGCCACATTCCTGTTTTGACTTCTTCCTTTCCTCTGTTTTCTGCTAGAAGAGGCTAACGCAGCTACTTCTTTGAAAACTAATGAAGAATTGAGTGAGAGATGAGAAAAGGAAGGGAAGGAGTTTTGAGCTGGTGAGGACAGTTCACTAAGAGTTTGGCTAGAACTATGAAAAGACAGGGAAATAGAAAGCAGTGTTATATTCAGTTTGAATTTAGATGAGTTAAGTAACAGCAATAATTAAGCCTTGAAATTCTGTAACCACAAGCTTCTGTACACCAAGCAATCTTTAATTGTATGCTGAACTTGTGTTTACTAAACTATTCTTGCAATATACACAATGCCTTTAGGAATACTACAAGAGTGCTACTGGAGTGGTTGAATCTGAACACATGGTATCTGTGGAAGCAGCACATATTCAAGGGAGGTGGTAACTTTGGTGCCATGGTGGTGGGATAAGCAGAAGTCCCCACAGAGGGAAGAGAAGAATGGCTTCTACCTGAAACAGCAAGCGCTGATTCCTTTTGCTTGCACAATCTTTAGTTGCTCAGTAAGAATGATCTAGTCCTCTAGCACTATTCAAAGAGAGAATGCAAGCAAGCTGCCACATCTGCCAACTCACATGCTTTCTCAATATCCAGGAAGCCACAATATGGAATATTTGGTCTACTAGGAGCAGTCAGGTTCAGGCTCCACTGTTGCACCAGGCAAATTGTTGCATGAATGTCACCTCCTTCTTCTTGTTCAGTTGCCCTTTGTCTCTGAGTGATGGCAGAGGGAGGATAGCAGATACACAGGTCTGGCCCAAGAAATCTTGTTATCTGAGGCAGAGTGGCCAGTGGCAAAGTAATTGGTGACTCACCCACCCCCATTTTAAGTCAAGATGCATAGCACTTAAAACAACACTAGTTATATTGGCAAATGTGGCCAAAAAATTCCATACGCATCTTTTCCCCTGTTTGGTGATAATAGTGAGGAATCACACAGTAAGCATTACTGAAGAAAATCAAGATAGAAATTGCAAAGGCAGGTTTACAGTTGAACACAAAGAAAACAAAAATAATGACCATGAATTATTTACATAACCTCAAAGCAGACAATGAAGACATTGAAATAGTTCAAGATTTCCATACCTTGGCTCAGTCATTAATTAGAATGCTGACTTCAGACAAGAAGTCAGAAGAAGACTAGGAAGGGCAGCTATGAAAGAACTAGACAACTAGAACTAGACAAGAAAAGATATATCACTGAATACTAAATTTAGGATTGTGTATGCCATTGTATTTCCAATTTTCATGTATGGTTGCGAAAACTGGACTGTTAAGAAAGCTGATAGGAAGAAAATAAGCTCCTTTCAAACGTGATGCTGGAGGAGCGTTCTATGGATACCCTGGACTGCTAAAAAGACAAATGAAAGGGTTCTAGAGCAAATCAAGCCTGAACTCTCCCTAGAAGCCAAGATGACCAAACTGAGAATGTTGTACTTTGAACATATCATGAGAAAAGGTGACTCAGTAGAAAAGACAATAATGCTTGGTAAGGCAGAAAGCAGTAGCAAAAGAGGAAGGGCACATTACAGACAGGCCCAATAAAAAAAGATACCTCCCTGAATCTGCAAGATCTGAGCAGGGCAACTGATGACAGAATGACTTGGAGGTCTCCCATCTATAAGGGTGCCATAAATCAAAGCCAACTCAATGCAGTCAGCAACAAGGTACCCAAAGGGCCCAGTCCTCTCTGGGCTCGTTTACACTACATGATTATAGTGCTATGATCATAGAATCATAGAAATGTAGAGTTGGAAGAGACCACAGGGGCCATCCAGTCCAACCCCCTGCCATGCAGGAACACCCTCAAAGCACTCCCGACAGATGGCCATCAAGCCTCTGCTTAAAAACCTCCAAGGAAGGAGACTCCACTACACTCCGAGGCAGCAGATTCCACTGCCAGACAGCCCTGACCGTCAGGAAGTTCTTCCTGAGGTTCAGGTGGAATCTTCTTTCCTGCAGCTTGAATCCATTGCTCCTTGTCCTGGTCTCTGGAGCAGCAGAAAACAAGCCCTCCCCCTCCTCTACGTGGCATCCCTTCAAATATTTAAACATGGCTATCATGTCCCCTCTTAACCTTCTCTTCTGTAGACTAAACATACCCAGCTCTCTAAGTCTATCCTCATAGGGCATGGCTTCCAGGCCCCTCACCATTTTGGTCGCCCTCCACTCCACTGATTCCACTTTAACTACTACAGTGGCGTTCTGTGGAATCCTGGGCCCTGCAGTTCGGCGATGAGATATCTGGAATCGCCTGCCAGAGCCTCCTAATGCCTCTCCATGTCGTGTGTGCCACCCAGGCCCCTTTGCTCTCACTTTCCCATTTATCCATCCACTTTGGCCTCCCTTGGTAGGAACATGGAGAAGAGGACTTCGTGGATAAGGAAAGCAAGGAGGAGGAGGAGGAGAGTCTCTCCACAGATACAAAGACACACGTTTACCAAAAATCCCGCCCATAAGCTGGACCCCACCTCCCCAAAATACGATTACCTGCTTAATTCTAGCTCCCCTTTTAAAAGGCGGCGGCACCCGAGGCTTGAATGCCGAGATCAACTAACCACCCAGCCCCGTGGCTGCGAAGCGCTTTCCTTCCTCTCGCTATCCGCGCAAATCTAAAAACCACTCCGATGGATCACTCCGGAGGGAATTATGCGCCTTCTTCTGCGCATGTGCCTCGCAAAGTTACGCAAGCTCAATAACGTCTACAGAAGCTGCTGCCCTTACCCTGGGCTTGATATTGTCTCTGTTTTTCACGTGGAAAGGAGGAGGAGCACGTCGCAGCACGGCTCCATTCTTGCAAGGCATCCACAGAGGTTGGGAGCACAGCCAGCAAGATCGCTCTGCCCTTTTAGAAGTAGAAGTAACGGTACTGCATTTCTGGATTTGCTAGGACAAGGCTGGGGAACCTTTGGGCGGCCCACAACTCCCATCAGCCTCCTCCGGCATGGCTAATGGCAAGGGATTGTGGGAGGTGTAGTCCAAAGTATTTGAAGCGCTCGGGGGCCCCCACCTAGGACTGAACACCTGCACCTACCTACCTCAACCACCCGTCTCCCTGCGTCCTTTTCGCTCCAGTTGGAGGAATCGTCAGCAGTCTCTCCTTGCTTCCAAGCAATGACAGGATCTCAGCCAGGTTTTAATTGCATTTAGCGGAATACTCTGGCATGACACTGTCTTTCCGCACTAGACTGTTATAGCGCTATTTTTCCACTTTCACCATCCTATGGAATCCTGGGATTTGCAGTCTGAAAGCGGAATAATAGTACTACAACAATCTAGTGCGGAAATGGCCACAGTCTCCTTTAGGAAACGCTTATACTCCAAACGGGGAGTCTCCTTTTGGTGAGGGTTGACATCCAAGCCCTTCCTGCTTTTTTACATTTGCGTCCTGCTTTTTTCACACATGGAAGTCGAGGGGACGAAATATCGTTAAAGTGCTATCACCAAGGTCAGATCAAGAGAATTAGAAAAGGCGACTGGAGCTACAGGGTTTTTTCTCTCTCTAAGAAGTGGAGAGCATGTGGCCCTAACCTGCCAGGGAGCCATCCCTGAAGCCAAGTTAAAGGGGAAATGTGTGTCTGGGGAGAATTTGTTGGTACACTGGCTATTGGTTAAAAACCTGGAGATTTGGGGTGGGGGAGAGGTTTAACATGTCTTTGTATCAGTTGGTTGATCCCAGTGGAAGTATTACTCTCCTATGGCTTTTTGTCATTCCCCTGCTCCAAATATGTGTGTGTTATGTGTCATCAAGTTGCCTGTAAAGTTGTGGTGACTGCATGAAATTCATAGAGTTTTCTTAGGGAAGAAATAGTTCAAAACAGTTTTGCCAGTTCCTTTCTCTGAAATATAGGCCATTTCCACACTACACTATTATTCCACTTTCAACATCCTGTGGAATTCTGGGGTTTGTACTTTACTGAGGCCAAAGAGCTCTCTGGTGGAGAATTCTATATATCCCTCCCTAAACTCTATTCTATATATTCTATATATTCCACCCTAAACTGCAAGTCCAAGGATTCCATGGGATGTCGAAAGTGGAATAATAACACTATAACAGTGTAGCACGGAAATGGCTATAGCTACCTACTTATATATTTGAATTATATTCTGCCTTGCATAGGATGACCTACATGGGTGGCTAGACAGGGTGAGTGTGTCCCTGTTAGTTCTGTAGGACCTCTCTGTGGCTTTCAATACCATTGACCATGGTGTCTATCCTTCTAGGTTGCTTGCTGGTATGGGACTTGGGAGCACAGTTCTACAGTAGTTCTATTCCTTCATTGAGGAGTGAAACCAGAAGATGATGCTGAGGAAATCTTTCTTGACTCCTCAGTTGTTGGCCTGGGGAATCTCACAGGGCTCATTCTATACCCCATGCTATTTAACATATACATGAAACTACTGACAGGTTTCTGCAGTTTTGGGGTTCAGTGCCACCAATGAACAGATGACAGCCAACTCTATGACTCTTTTTCACCACAAACCAATGTCGTAAACCAGTGCCTGTCATCAGTAGTGTACTGGATGAAGGTGAACAAATTGAAACTTAATCCAGACAAGACGGAGGTTTCCTCATCAGTCGAAAGACAGATCAGGGAAGAGGAATGGGGTTACGCTCCCCCTGAAGATGCAGGTCTGCACCTTGGGTGTGCTCATGGATTCAACTCTTGAGTGTGGCAGCTCAAGTTTCAGCACAGTTAAAGCCTATAGGCCAGCTGTGCCTGTTCTTTGAGAGATCAGATTTGACCATGGTGACACACCTTTTGGTTACATCTTGGTTGGATTACTGTAATATGCTCTATGTGGGGCTGCCTTTGAAGACTGTTTGGAAACTTCAACTGGTCCAACGTCCTGCAGCCAGATTGCTGACTGGAGCTGGCTACAGGGAACACAGAGCTGCCTTGTTGCAACAGCATCAATGGCTGCCCGTCAGTTTCCAGGGACAATTCAAAGTGCTGTTTCTGACCTATAAAGCCCAATATGGCTCAGGTCCAGTTTATTTGTAGGACTGTATTTTCTCTTACAAGCAAACAAGTGCTTTGACATCAGCTGCAGAGGCTCTTCTTTCTGTCCCACCATCCTCACAAGTACATCTGATGGGAACATAAGAGAGGGCCTTCTCAGTGGCTGCCCCCAGGCTCTGGAACTCCCTTTTCAGAGAAGTTAGACTGGCAGCCTCCCTACATTGCTTTCTCAGAAAGTGAAGACTTTTCTATTTAGACAGATATTTCATGTTTGAGTATATGGGCCTGTCCCAACAAATAATGTTCTGGAGCTTGCTAATGGTTGTGCTGTATTGCTGCTTTTGAATTATGTATGTTTTAATCTGGTTTTAATTTTATGATTGTTTAATTTCATTTTAATTTTTGCATATTGTGAATTTTGAACTATTTGTCTTTTAACTTGTGCTTTCAGTCCTGACCTGGGAAAAAGCCTATACAGAAATAATAATATAATAATAATAATCATAATAGTCGTGTTCCTTTAAGTCCTTTCTGACTTCTGGCAACTCTAAGGTAACCCTATCAGGAGGTTTTCTCAGCCAGGTTTGTTCCAAGGGTGTTTGCCTTTGCCTTCCTCTGAGGCTGAGAGAGTGTGACCTCCCCAAGGTCACCCAGTAGCCTCCATAGCCAAGCGGGGATTCGAACCCTGGTCTCCAGAATCCTAGTCCGCTCTGGCTCTCTAATAATAGTTTCCCCAAAACCGGACCCCAAGCAGAGTACTGGGCTGTGGGGTGGTGAAAGACAGGCTCAAAGTCCCATTTATTTTCAGTCCATGTACTCCCGGACTCAGCAAAGCCAATCGAGGCATGAAGACTTCCTCACAGGCTCTTTCAGCAGCGCCTTTTCTGCTGGGTCTCATAAAGGAAATCCGGTCCATAGGAGATAGCCACGGGCCCGCAAAATTCCGGCGGGAAGCCCGTTGCCAGGCGACGGACGCCGCTCGTTTGTTGTGTGTTCAACAGAAACGGCAACATGGAGTTCTGTGTGACGTCACCCAGCTCGCCCTCCGCTCGCGTTGCTCTATTGGTCGGGACCAAAAAGAAGGGCGGGGCATGACGAGAATCCCTTCTATCATTGGGCAAGAGCGGCGTTTAGGGCGGGACATAGTGAATGCAGGTGACCCAAGATTCGGTACCCGAAAGATTCGGTTTGTGCGGCGGATTGAAAGCGCGGCGTAATGGTGAGCGCAGCTTTTCCTCCTGGTTTTGAGCGGGCGATATAAGCCTTTTAGTGCCGCCGTTCTCCGAGTTCTGGGAACCCTCTGTGGAAAATTTCTCTGCCAAGCCCGCCCGTTCCCGGGTCAGTGAGTTAAACTGATCGAAAGCCATAGTTTCAGGGGTCGTTCTTCCCTGTGCAAAGTACCGAACCGCAAGGGCTTTAAGGCACAATTTTGGTCTAAAGCCAGCATGGTTGGTTCGTGCAAAATCTTTCTCCCCGCCTCTCCTTTCTCTCTCCAGGCGGAGAGGACCAAACTCCACTATTCGCAGCTGAATTCTTAGCAACGAGATTCTTTTACTTGCTTGCAAGTAGGGCCATTTCCGCACTAGGCTGTTATAGCGCGATGATTCCACTTTCAACCTCCTCTGGAATCCTGAGGTTTGCAGTTTCGGGAGGGGCCGGCCGGCCCCTCCCGAAACTGCAAACCCCAGGATTCCAGAGGAGGTTGAAAGTGGAATCATCGCGCTATAACAGCCTAGTGCGGAAATGGCCTAGGTGTGCAAAGAACTGATCCCACCCCTGGTTGGAACCTGTACGGCCACTTCCGCCCTAGACTGTTATAGTGCTATTATTATTCCACTCTCAACATCCTATGGAATCCTGGGGTTTGCAGTTTAGGGAGGGGTTGTTGAAAGTGGGACAATAGCGCTATAACAGGCTAGTGCAGAAGTGGCCTATGGTGAACAGAGGAGCCTCGAGAAACCTCTTAAAACGTGACGAACTGTTTCTGCAGGTAGGGACTGACATTACGCAGGCGCTGCTGCCAGAGGCTTAACTGTTGTCCTGGGACTTGCAGGTGAGAAAATATGCAGGCGTGCTGAGAAAACGGTGCATGACTACAAACCAGGGTGAAGGGCACTCTTCCTTTTGTCAAGTACACAATTCAATTGCACACCTCATCTTTGTGCTAGATTAGTACACTGCATTGGTCTTGGTGGTTTTACTATAGTTATGTCTTTACCACGGGCTAGACTGAGCCAAACTGAAACTATGTTTTCCAGTGTGTGGAGGAATGCACACAGAGCCAGACTCTGCACATTAAGTGAGATAAGAGCAAGTTGTGTTGCTTCCATCCACCAGAATTGTGGCATTCTGTCTGTCATCCCCTTGTGTACGTATGAGGCGGAACATCCAAGTGGTGTTTTTCATAATTCACTGTACAAAAGATTGTGGTCTCTTTCTTACGTAAGAAGGCAATGAATTCTGGAATTTTCCCCCTCTGTATTGGCAGCCTCTTGACTTTTCATTCTTATGTGCATACCTGCCAGGGTGGTGAAGATGGGACCAATGTGCTGGTGGGATCAGAAGACGATGCATGCACTAAACTTCTCTCTTGGTGATGGATTGCATTAAGGGAGAAATGCCATCCAGCTGAATAGACTAGGTATTACTGTGTGAAAGTTACTTTCTAAAAACTTTTTTAGCTGTTGATGTTGGACATGGCATAACAGGGGATGTAGATGGTTTATTGCTTAAACTCGTTCATCCGTCTTAGCAAATCTGGCAGATCAAACACTGCTGAGTCTATAAGTACTGTTTTCTGTAATCTAGTGCTAGCATTATTTTGGAATGTCTGTTTTTTCATCGGAGAGCTCTTCCTCTTTTTTGTTTGCATTATGGAAGGCATCCAGCTGTAAAAGAACAACACCGTCTGCTCCTCAACGAAGGAAAAGTGGACTGAAGTATGAATTGTCTGAAGAGCAAAAGCAGGAGGTCAGAGAGGCTTTTGATTTGTTTGATGCTGATGGAACTGGCAGTATTGATATTAAAGAACTAAAGGTAAGTGATGGGTTTCTTTTAGCTTTTTAGTTTGGTGTTGTTGTTTTTATCTTCCAATACTCACTTGCCTAACCAAATTATTACCAAGGATCATAAACAGATAGTATTGAAACTGTCTAGTCATTGGAAATGTAAACAAACTTCTATGTGCTAATTGAAGACTCTGATTATACTTCTCTTACTTTTTGTTGGTTCAAATGACCATTGGCCATTTCTTTAGCTGGTATCACAATATGATTGTAATATCAGATGAAAGGGGTATACATATGTCATTTTGTAGCCCTTCAAAATTATGGAACTGGATTGAACCATTGTTTTGTTAAAGTGAACATTGAAGTAGTGTAGTGCAGTGGTTCAAGCTCTGGACTAGGATTTAGGAGGTCCTGCTTCCATCCCCACTGAGCTGTGGAACTCAGTGGCTAACCATGGGCCAAGCATGTGCGCTCCCCCCTGTATGTATATATGTGTGTGTGTGTGTGTGTGTATATGTATATATATATATGAATATGTATATGTGTATATCTGATCCATATATATATATATATATATATTTATATATGAATATGTATATGTGTATATCTGCTCTATGTCGCAAGGCTGTTGTGAGCACAGAGTGGACAGAAGAGAGCGAATTTATGCCATCTTGAGCTCATTGGAGGAGTAGAGAAGATATAAATATAACCAAAAAATAGTAACTTCAGAATGAAGCAGTCCCCATCTGCTTTTCCCTGTGGGGCTCAGAACTAGGCGTATTAATTATCTCCAGGTTCAAGACTGGAAAGAGGGAGGAGGCTCTTTTCTACTGCTAGACAAGGGTGTCTGTTCTTATTTCTTATCAATGGTTGAAGATAAAGTCTATATAAATGTTTTTAAATTTTGAGCCCTAACAACAATGCTAGTCTCAGCTAGAATAAAGCTACTGATTCAATGGAACTTACACATCTGTTTTACTTATTAAGTTACCACTGATTTAATGGCCTTATTCCAGTTGGGCCTAGTAACTGGTTTTAGACCAGAGATGGAGAAAGTACACTCCAGACTTCACTTTTGTGGCTTCTATAGATAACAACCAGTACCTGAAACTTCTAGGAAACCCTCTCCCAATTTAATTTTTCAGACCCTTTTTAGGTACGTTTTTCACACCCAGATATTCAAAAGGGAAATAAGCCAGAGACAAATGCAGTGGTTTAACTGCACCACCACTACCCTCCCTGAAATTAGCTATTTCAGGCAATAAGGTGGTTCAAAATGGGGCCAGAAAGTGACAGAATATCACTTCTGGTACGGCCAATGTGGGGAAACTTGTATTACCCCCACGCAGATGACTACTCTTGATTTAGACCTAAATACCTGTTCTTTAAATACCATGAGCTGTGCTTTGCATGTCTGAAACCTATTGCACTGGGCTTTCTTCTGAGTCAATATGTACTAAATTGAGCTGTGTTTTACATACTTGATGGGGTGTTGCCCTCAGGGCCAAAGAGACTACACACCCCTTCTGTAGACTTTCTTTTCTTCTAGGCTTGTAATTACATCTGTGAAGACAGATGAAATGGTGGCTCAGGGTCAGAGCCAGTTTACCTACTGAGCCCCAGGAATTGTACATTACAGTGACTGAGTTCCTTATAAAAACATCAGATGGTAAAGCCGTCTTAGAAGATGTGTTTCCTCCTATATATGGGAGAAAAAGAAAGTGGGGAAAATACTTCTTGTGCGATGAGACCAACAATAGCATGCATGTACCTCTTCTGAATGCAAAGTATGCTTGCTGCTTCAGGACATTTTTACCAACTTGCAGATTTTAAGCCAACATCTTGATGAGAACTGATGTTGTATAATCCAACACTGGGATAACTGTGAGATTCCAAGGGAACTGAGACATCTGCTTTCTGGGTTGAGGGAGGGCAGAACTGTGCGCACACGTCTTTCTGGGAGTGTTAAGGCTGTTGTACAACCTGATGGAATACTTGTTTAAGGACACCTCAGGAACCTGCTTGTGTATAGCACTAAAACTTTGATGTGCTTGTGTAGCTGGCTGATTATGCAAGCATAAATGGTCAACAGGACTCTGGCCTTAGTTTATCAATTAATTGTCCACCACTCCTACAATTGACTAAAGTTGTTTTAACTGGGTGACAGCTCTATTGGCTGCCTTCCTCTGAAAGCTTTCAAAAATCTATTCAGAGCGTGAGAGCACTGTTACAGGTAAGGATGTTAACTGTACCATCTTCCTTCTGAGGTAACATTGTTAATATTTAAAAAATAACAAAATGGCTGGTAATGTCGTTATAAGTTTTCATGGTATGCTGAAATGTTTATAAACTGGTCCTGAAATGTTATTTTTCTTTGGATCACTTTGGAAGTACATATTTTTCTTAAGAGCAACTTTAAAGTAACACATTATTGAAATAATAATACATTCTTAATGAGTAATCACTAATGTTAACAAGTTACACAAATATCATAGATATCATATTTGGTCATAAAACAATATCCCAAGACCATATTGTGAGTGATACCTTCAAGCTGACTTTTGTCAATGCTGTCACAGGGTTTTCTTGGCAAGAGCTTTGACACTGCCTTCCTCTGAAGCTGAGAGAGCGTGACTTGCCCAAGATCACCCAATGGATGTTTACATCTTGAGTGGAGATTTGGTTTATCAGTGTCCTAGTCTAATGTTCAAGCCACTGTTCCATGGGCTGTACTTTATTAGGCCAGCCAAAAAGGGACAACATTTATTGCCCTAGCTTTCAAAGCTCCCAATGTTTTATCAGGCAAAAACTGTTAAGAAAAATGTGCAGGGAAAGGAAAGCGACAGTGTTAACAGTCATGGAGTCTGTGTGTTGCTTTGAAGTGGTATAGAATATCTTTGTAGACAGGTTTGTAAGTTCCATTGAATATCTTTGCCCTGTCTCATTCACCATGAACTGACTGGGGGTCATCAGTCAGCAAAGTTTACTGCTCCATTTGAAGATATGAAGTGACGCAGTTTGGAAGGGATTACAGATGCTATCTAGTGCAACCTTTTGCTTTGCAAAAACATACAACTTTCTCTGGCAGTCTTTAACCTCTATAGCAGTTTGCTCCACTGTCAAACAGCAATTACAGTCAAGAAATTCTTTTTAAATTTTTCCAGCGTGAGGCTCAAGGTTCCTTTGTAGGAAGAGTGCAAGTCTTAGGAAGTTTCTATACTGTCAGGTCTGGAGATAAGACTTAGATGATAGAAGAGGCACAACTTATGACCATTGAGGATATGGCCTAACTTTTTTGTCTTCTACACAGAATCTTCTATTTCTACGGTATACCTCAAAGCAAAATGGAGACTAGACCCATTTTGCCAAAGAATGGGCAAAAACTGTTGGATCCATATGTACAAAGCTGAGACTTAGCCAAGAAGACTTGCAGCTATAATTGTATACTTATGCAACTGACCAGTGCCAGCTTGGTTTTATTTACTACTTTTAGTGCCACATTAAAGTATTTTCCACCTTCACAGTGTTGATGAAATATCAAGTGGTTACAATGCTGATTAAAATTCCCCCCCAACAAATATGTGGAAAAGTCAAAGTCTAAATATTTCCGTAAGGCACTTTAAATCCAGTTTTTAGTCCTTTGCATAAGGCACTATAAACCCAATCCTTTCTGCAAGAATATGAAAAAGTCAGAGGGGAGGGAGATATGAAGATTTCCACAAGACACTGTAAATCCAGCCATACTTTATGGCCTTTTCTGCTGTAGCACCCCAGCTACAGTAGAGAAGGATGCCAACCTGTTGCCATTCCAGTGCCAGATCAAATCATGACTTTTTATTAAACCTGTTAGGGCCTAACTGAGTTTATCCAGTTTGCGTACATGCTATTGTTGGTATTACTTTAAATGGTTGTTACTGGTTTAAAATTTTCTGGTTTCAAGTGACGAATGACTTAAAGTATTTACAGTCTTTTAAAATTGTTATCTTTTGTTCTAAATTGATTTTATTGTAAGTTGCCCTGACATTCTTGGATATAGGACAGGATATAAAGTTGACTGATTGAATCAATGGAATGTGCACAAATATCTGTTTACCAAGTTTGTTTTGTTTCAGTGGCCATCTCTCTTAGGACTAACAATTGGATTTAGGCAAGTGTTCCAAGGTCTAACCATATTTGGTATGTCAAAGTGGTCTGCATTTCTGTTGCAGGTTGCAATGCGTGCCCTTGGCTTTGAGCCAAAGAAGGAGGAAATTAGAAAGATGATAGCAGACGTTGGAAAAGAAGGAAGTAATGTCATAGAGTTTGAAGATTTTTTGACTATGATGACCCAAAAAATGGTAAGACACTAGCACACAATTTTGTTTTTATATAATGGAACCCAGAGTTGGAGCCTTTTTTCCTCACCTTCCCCCTCCTTCTTTTCACAAGAGTGAAAAAGACAACCAGGAAGAAATCAAGAAGGCTTTCCGATTGTTTGATGATGATGGCACAGGCAAGATTTCCTTTAAAAACCTCAAGCGAGTTTCTAAGGAGCTTGGAGAAAATTTAACAGATGAAGAATTACAGGTAAACAAAATTGCTTTGCTAACCTTTCTTGATAAATGCTGAATGATTTTAATGGCTACATAGGGAATTAGTAAAACTGATTATCATGGCATTGGACTGTTTGCCTTCATATCAGGTACCTGTATACAGTATCTTCAGCTTCAGACTTCTTCATAGGCCATGTGCCAGCTTCTAGCTCGGTACAGTTGCAGAAGGGAGCAAGATCTATACATCAATCGTCCCTGAGGCCTATAAAACTGACACTTTGACCTTTCAGTAAACATACTTTCACCTTTGCCTTTGGTTGACATGGTTAGCTTTGTTCTTATGGATTCTGTTTTTCTTGGCTTTTTTTGTGTTACTTTGTTTTATCTCTCCCTTTGCGTCACTTCAAGTACTAAGTAAGTTGCCAGTGTGGACTTGACAGTTTCCTATTTTTTAAGTCATTTCGATAAATTTAAATCATTAAAAGATCTTACAAAAGAAACAAATTCAGAAAACACTATAAAAGTGCAATACGCAAATGTAAAGCATCAACAAGCATAAGACAAAATCCACACGGGATGCAAAAAGGATGTGAAATGCTTCTATATTCTGGCCCTAAAGTATAGAGTAAGGATGGTTTCAGACAAACATGTCTTTGGAGGATTTCAGGAGTGAAGTGTTACTTCAGGAAAAAACTCTCCTACACCCATCTTGGAGAGTCCTTGGAAAAAGACTCAGAAGAAAAACCCTAATAGGTAACTTGTTAAAATGTATTGTTCTGTGCTGTAGCCACTGTTTATGTATCTTCTGTACTGGATATTAGTTGGATACCAGTCTGTTGAAGAGAATGCTAATAAAAATAACAAGTGGGACCTGCAACAAACTGGTAGTATTGAGTACTCCATACCACCCTGAACTTACCTCCCTTGTGTGATCTCAGAAGCTAAACAAAAGCCAGATTGGATGAGAGACCACCAGATAGTAGCAGGGATCTCCAGGTAGGGACAGGAAAGAATCTTTCCTAGATGCCGAAGAGCCATTGCCACTCAAGAGTTGACACAGTGAATCATCAGTCTCATTCAATACAATTTCCTATGTACCCGCCATGTTTTCTTCTAGGATACTTCCATTTAATCCCCATGACCCAGTTGATGTTTCTCCCCATTTTTAACACAACCTGGCATTTCAAAGACATCAAGCATGCTGTTGGAGCTATATTTGGGTCTGCATCCTTGTAAGTTTTTTTCCCCTCTAAAGATTTTTATATCTTTCTGGAAACCATGGTTCTGCCCCCAAGCATCTTAATGACTGAGTAGTGGTAGTATATGTTGACTATATCAGACTAAGCACATGGATAATGAATTCACTATTATAAAATTGGAATGTGTACTTCTAATTTGTTTCTAGTTTGGACAGTGTAAGCGTTATAGATCAAGTGAGAACGCTATGACAAGGCTTACTTTTTCTCCTTACAGACTGGTATGGCAGCTTCCCCCCTCCAGTCTGCTAAAGTGTCTTGCCCCTTTATACACATGTCTGCCTTTCTCTTTAAAATACCACCTTCATGTAAAAAGGGTAAAGCCTTTCACTTGTTATTTAGAATGATTTACTGATCTATGGTAGCATGTTTCTGTTTGGTTAGAACTACTGAAAATTATTTAACTGAGTCAAAATTCATAAAAATATACCATAATCTTTGTTTAAAAATGAACAGAATAAAGTATTCGTTTTGTATGTATGTCCAAGCTCAAACAGATCTTTAGAATGCATTTAAACAGTTTCTTATGTCTTTACATCAGCGTAAAAGCACAGGTCACTCACACACAGTTCTCTGGCTACCCTTTTGCAAAAAGCTCTGCTCCCAAATCCAGGTCAGTCTCTCTGACCAAATTCAAAAGTGGGTTGATTCCTCTTTTTTCTCCTCACTCTAGGCGTTCTCTGAGAAAACCCACACTTCTCACTCAACCCTGCCCCCCCCCTTTGGTTGACTGGGAAACACTCTGGCTGCAGAACTGTCTTTTAGCCCTTTCTCCAAGAAGTCTGACTCTAAACCAATTCAGTCTGCCTACTATGTATGCATTTTTTATGAGGCCTCCTTCACACTAAAGGGGCTGGGTTTCTCTCTGGAGTGACCATTCTAGTTGCCTAGAAACCTGTCGCTGGGTGGCTTCTCTGATAACCAGGATAGCTACTTCCCATATTCTGTCACAAATGCATTCAACAAAATACATTTTGGGTGCTTCTAGAACAGTGTTGAATCTTTGGTTTGTTTGTTTGTTTTACAGGAAATGATAGATGAAGCTGATCGAGATGGAGATGGAGAAATAAATGAGCAAGAATTCTTGAGAATCATGAAAAAGACTTGTCTATATTAAGACCTAAAAGATCTGTAACCTTAAAAATGACTTGCAAAGACTTTATAAATATTCCAGCTTCTCCTGATGTTCTATGATGTATGGAAGAGGACACCACATTCTTGCAGGGAGGGAAAGAATTTTTTGAAAAGGAAAATGTTAAAATTGTTAAACAAGCATTGTCTGTTAATCTACTGGATTTAGTGAAGTGAAATAGTTCAAGTTTAGAGAATTGTGTTTCTCTTCTGGTCATCAAAGGGGTTATTCATATTGCCATCCCTATGAACAAAGTGTAGACACCTGTTCTATTTAACTTTGAGGAGAATTGGTAGTGAGTTATTGCCCCATTAAGAGCATTTGCTAAAAAAAAAAATACAATAGAAGTGGTCATATTGCCCTTGGAATAATAAGCAATTTGCACCAATGTATGTTTATCGTGTACAATTAAATGAAGATCTGTTCTTTCTTTTTGTGAACTTGTTCATATCACTACTATTCAGCGATCTGCTGTGCTTTGTTAGTTAACAGTCAAATGCTGTGGCTAAAAACTTTGCGAATGTGCTGTAATACTGTAATGCCAACAGGCTGTTACTACTGAATTTCTTCTGCACAATTGTTCAGATAAAAAAGTTCTCTGTTATGGAATCTGGAAAACTGAAGTTTAAAAAAATCTGTTTCCTGTTGCTTCATATAGAAAAACTTTTCAAACATCCTGTATATGTCTGAGCAGCCTGTTAGGATAGTCCTATTCTGGCATGCATTGTCCTGCCAACTACTACTCCCAGTTTCTTTGACTATTGCCTATATTGGCCTGGGCTGATGAGATGTGAAGTTGAACAACATCCAAAGACCACACCTGATCCACAAGTTCTCCACCTGCTATGTAGAGCTATTAGGGAAGCATTTCATGAATAGTACTTGTATTTGTATAGGTATGTTGGTGATATGTCTGTTTACCCCTTTAATTAAAGACTGCATTGGTTGTTACTTGGGTGTCCCCTCTGCTTTGTGCATGTGTGGGTTTGAAATGAAAAGCAGCTGTGGAAGTTCTCAGTCTAGTGAGAAAAATATGCTGCGGGAGTCAGAGCATCCCTTCTCCAATGTTTTTATAGTCAAAATTACTCCCCCATGCTTTTTATATGGCTGATGATGATGCTTGATCTAAAGAACAGTTGGAAAAGAAAAGGTTAAATTGTCTGCTTTTGTCCCTTGAGGCTTTCTTTTTTTAAGTGTAGGAAATTGTCTAAAATAATTGTGTTAAATTTTACTTGGTATTTTCTATCTAAATTCAACACATCTCATTAGGTCTTATCTAACAAGAATACTTCTCCTTATGCAGTGAGTATGTAAACCTGAGATTGTTGTAGCAATTGAATTTAACTTGGATAAAATGTCATTCAGACTTCAGTTTGTACAAGGCTTGTGTTCAATTGTAACATTTCCTTTTTATTGCTAGATGTTACCATATTTTAGTAAATGTTTGCTATGTAATTCTGTCACTTCTGCAAAGCTCTGGGAGGTAATCCCACTGAAATTAACATGGTCAAAGCAAAAATCTAAGGTTATTTGGTTATATTTTTGATGTGTGAAAGTTCATTTTTCTTATATATATGTGTGATGTTTGCCAAAAACTGAATAGGTCCACCATACATGTATTATAGACATCACTTTCCTCGTGCCAACATTTCTGGTGGCTTGTTAGCAGAACTGAGCCTTCAACACAGGTGCCTGAATTTGTATTGTGAGGCATCCTAAATAAGCAAATGCATAGACTTTGCCGAAGTACAAGTGAACTGGAATTTCTGTATCTCCCTGAAAATATTAGTGTAAAACAGAGTGGGCAACTAGGAGAGGCTAGGGGGACCACACTAGTGTGCCAGGAGAGCTTGGAGGGTTGCCTTTTAGGCATAGGAAAAGTCTTTTTTAAACAACCAAATTAGACTTCACTTCCTTATCATTTCTTGTTCTAAAAAGGCTTCTTCTGGGTCAAAATGGCCGTGAGGTCTCCTCAAACATTATAAAAATACCTCCCAGAACACCTAGAGGGCATTTGGGGGCAAAATAAAAAACCTGACACCTAGGGACTATATATAGCCTCTGGGCTGGACTTTGCCCACACCTGTTGCGTATGTTTTATACAATTCTTTTTCTGAGAATAGAATCTGTTGTTTGATGTAATCAACCTTTTCTATGGCTTGCTTCCGGATGATATGTTTTCTGGGTAGAAGAAGTACAGTATTTTCCTAATAGCCTGGTAAGTGTCATTTGACCATTCCTTCTATTTTTGCATCCCAGTACTCAGCTGTAGTGATAGGTACAAGATGTATTGTTGAGTGACTCATAAGTATTTTAACCCTGTATGATCATGAAAGCCAGTTGGTTTGAGTGTTGGACTAGGACCCTGGAAAACCAGGGTTCATATCCCCATTTGGTCATTGAAACCTACTGGGTGACCTTGGGTAAGTCACACTCTCTCAGCCTCAGAGGAAGGGAATTGCAAACCTCTGAACAAGTCTTGCCAAGAAAACCCCATGATAGATTTGCACTAGGGTCACCATAAGTTGGAAATGACTTGAAGACAAAATCATGACCTTCAATAAACCAGCAAAACATATTCAGGAGTTTTGTTTTTAAGGTGAAAAGCCACTTCCTAGAGGCACATATGATTATGGGATCAGGCATCAACTATATTTCTCTGATAACAGCCAAGTTTTTATATGACATAGCATAGCATAATAGTTTTGCATGTAGAAGATCTGTCCACTCAACACCCTGTATTAATTAACTGTCAGTCTGTTGCAGTACCTCCCCTACCACAACATTTTGGTGGCTGATGGAGAATAGGGATGATTATAGAAATGTCTGGCTATATCCACAAAGGCTGACTCAGAGTCATTACATCCATCTGCTGCAATCCCTTGGAGGTGTCAGCGGATGATGTAATTATTCTTCGTCTGGCTACAGAGATGTAGCCAGGTGCTTCTCTGACCCCACCCTGTTCCACACCATCCACAAAATGGCCATGAGGGAGCCTGCAGCAGCTAAATGGTAAAACAGGCAGGGTTTGGTCATTGTGGAGGGTGGAAAAGAATACCAACCTCTACAACAAGCAATAAAAGACGCATAGGCATTAAGGTGGAGTTACACCCGTGTGCCACCAACAGAATGCTGGCTGCATCTGCAGATGCTGTGCGGTCAAATCATAGAATCATAGAATCATAGAAATGTAGAGTTGGAAGAGACCACACGGGCCATCCAGTCCAACTCCCTGTCATGCAGGAACACCCTCAAAGCACTCCCGACAGATGGCCATCAAGCCTCTGCTTAAAAACCTCCAAGGTAGGAGACTCCACTACTCTCCGAGGCAGCAGATTCCACTGCCGGACAGCCCTGACTGTCAGGAAGTTCTTCCTGAGGTTCAGGTGGAATCTCCTTTCCTGCAGCTTGAATCCATTGCTCCTTGTCCTGGTTTCTGGAGCAGCAGAAAACAAGCCCCCTCCTTCCTCTACGTGGCATCCCTTCAAATATTTAAACATGGCTATCATGTCCCCTCTTAACCTCCTTTTCTGCAGACTAAACATACCCAGCTCTCTCAGTCTATCCTCATAGGGCATGTTTTCCAGGCCTCTCACCATTTTGGTCACCCTCCTCTGGACTTGCTCCAGCTTGTCAATATCCTTCTTGAATTGGGGTGCCCAGAACTGGACACAGTATTCAAGATGGGGTCTAACCAAAGCAGAGTAGAGTGGTACCAGTACCTCCCTCGATCTAGACACCATACTCCTGTTGATGCAGCCGAGAATTGCATTGGCTTTCTTGGCTGCCGCATCACACTGCTGACTCATGTTCAGCTTGTGGTCTATGAAGACTCCTAGATCCCTTTCACACGTACTGCTATCCAGCCACGTGTCCCCCATCCTATATTTCTGTATTCCATTATTTCTGCCTAAGTGTAGGACCTTACATTTCTCTCTGTTGAATTTCATTTTGTTCGCCCTGGCCCAGCTCTCCAATCTATCCAGGTCATTTTGAATTTTGATCCTGTCCTCTGGCATATTAGCAACCCCTCCCAATTTGGTGTCATCTGCAAATTTGATGAGCATGCCCTCTATTCCTTCATCTAAGTCATTGATAAAAATATTGAACAGCACTGGGCCCAGGACAGAACCTTGTGGCACCCCACTAGTCACTTCTCTCCAGGATGAAAAGCAGCCATCCGTGATCACCCGTTGGGTTCGGTCGGTCAACCAATTACATATCCAATTAACAGTAGCCCTGTCTAGCCCACATTTAACTAGCTTCGATGCAAGAATGTCATGGGGAACTTTGTCAAAGGCCTTACTGAAATCGAGATATGCTACATCCACAGCATTCCCCTCATCTATCAAGCTAGTAACCCTATCAAAAAAGAGATCAGATCAAATGTTACTCTGCAGGCTCTCAAAGCAAAAACATTTAACAATGGGTAAACTTTTTCTGGTACTATTGTTTCATTAGCATTTTACTTCTACTTTGTTGCTCAGGCAACTCTATATAGTTGAGCAGTTTTAAGCTGTTGCAATTTCACTGTTACAAGTGAGTCCCAACCCTACTAATGGTATACTCTGCAGTGAATATCCCAGTCCATGGTTTTCTGCTCACCTTGTAGAATCTAATCTTTACAGCAGGTTTATAAGTAAAACCACACCAAAATTATTTTAAACATACTCAGGAAAGTATAAAGGAACAGTGCCATGATACAAAGGATGAAGTGAAGACGACATAAAAGGAAACTGGATATATTTCCAGTTACAAAATTCTACTTCTAGTGGTGACCTCCTTCGGGACAATCTTCCACATGTTCTAATCTATGACAACCCTATACAGTAGTCTTCCCTGACAGTGATTTTGATCATGCAGGCAGGGATTATGAGTATTTTGGATTTAAGGACATCAGCTTGGAGAAGGCAGGCTGCTATGTATGTTTACTCAGAAGTAAATCCTATTGTATTCACTAGACCATATACCTAAGTGTTTATCCATTTGCATTCTTAGCTTTTTGTCCCAACCATGTGAGCCTTTAAATTATAGAAAAAAAGTTGAATAAAAAGAAACTGTCAGAAAGATAAAAAAAGACCAAAAATACAGTAAATGGAAAAATTTACAAAAAATAACCGATATATATGTTAAATTGAGAGTCTGCCAGAAAAACTGCTGAGAACTTAGTGCAAAATACAGAGGTCAGACTACTGTCTGGCATGTGATTTAGAAACCATATTTATCCCTGGTCTTGAACCAACTTGATGCTTTTCTTGATGCTGATTTTTACCTACAGGGCCCTAAACTGCTTGAAGCTGGGATTTCTTAAAGACTGTCTCCTCTCATGTTAAGCCCGTCTGGAATTTGAGATCCTCAATGGAGACCCTTGTTTGTTCCTGAGGTGCCAGACTGATACCAACCGTAGTAGGTGAACACAAGACAGGGCTTTCTCTTTAGCAGTACCTTGGGTGGAGAACTTCCTCCCAAGTAAAAAAGTCAGGTGAGCTTCCAGTGGGGAACCACAACTGCTGTCCCATGTGAAGTTTTTCAGCTGTGTGCTTTACAAATCAAATGTTGCACAACTGTTTTAAACAATCTTTTTTAAACTGTTGAGCATGGGAGCTCTGCTGGGGCAATAAACACTTCAACAAAATGTAAAGTACTCTAAAAAGGCTTCCCTGAAAACAATCTTCAAGGACTATGTAACCTTTTCTTTTGTTTTTGCCATGAATACCAGTGGAATTGACAGCAGAACTTTAATGCAGAACTGAGTGCATTCTCTACCTGCTAAGTGGCTAATAAAAAAAAGTAATATGTTAAAATATGCCCAAGTGAACATGATACTGTGGCTGGAATCCTGTTGGTGACATATACCCACAAAACCTCAGGTTACGTACATGTATGCCTTTTTGGATGCAACAGAATAAGGTATTCACTGTTTTTTTGTGCAGTGTCAACCTCCAATAGCTTTAAAATGATACATAATGCTGCCATAGCTGTTTACTAGCTGTGAGAAAAGGGGGGGGGACCCAGGTGGCACTTGACTCTGGCTGCAGTCCTACAGTTGAGAGAAGAAAGCTGAACGAACCCTCCTGAATCTCAAACAAGTCACTGAAGATCTGAAAGAGTGACCCCCACTCTCTTCCTCAGCTGCAAATTGTATCAGACTGCTGCCTGGTCGCTTCCACCAGTAAAGTCTATGGCCATTTCCACACTAGCCTATTATAGCACTATTATTTCACTTTCAACACACTGCAGCACTTCAGGGGCAGGAGAGATGTGTTAACACTCCACTCTCACCAATGGTGTCCTATATTTGGATAAATGTAGGTTGTTCAAATCTGTGCTGATCAAAAAGGATTTTTCATCAGGAATGTCCAAAGAATAAAAGTGCAGAGGCAAACAGCACCAGAAAAGAGGCATCCCAGAGTCTTTGCTTTACCATAATCCCATGATTGTAGAATTAAATCCCATTTCATGTACAGCATAAGATTTTCAAACAAATGATTCTAATGCATGTGTCACCAGCATGTTCTGAGTTGGCTGTCACTATGCAAGGCTAGCGTGACTGATGCTACCAAACTTGGACAAGACAAACTCTAACAAGATATGTTGGTACCACCAGTGTCTTTCACAGTGCGGTGAGAATAGCTGTACCTCTTCCTTTCTCCTTGCTGCTCTAGTGAAGGAACTCATGCCAGTGTGGGTGTTCTACCATAGAAAGTGGACAATCTGTAGCCAACCAGAAGTTGTTGGATTCTAGATCTCATCAGCCACAAAGAACAAAGCCAATGGCAGCTATAGTCTAAGTACTAGATGGTCATTGGTTCCCCATCCTTGACTCTTTTTTCGTACTCCTGACTTTAAAAATGAAAGCCTGTTGAGGCAACTACTTCACAAGATTTGGTTCCTAGTGGATTTGTACAAATGGCATTGTTACCAGAAATACATACTTCTATACAATTAGGTTTTGACTGCCACCATTATTACACTTCCCCCCTTAAGCTAATTATGTCATTCAGTAGAAAAGGGGTATCCCCCAGTAAGATAATTCCACCAAATGCAGATGATAACATTAAATAAGAAATGTGGAGTGTGACCTGGTTTTATTCCTCAGAAGATAACTGTGGGTGGATCACTGAAAAGGAAAGGAAAAGGGAGCTTGGCCATGATCTTATCAGCTGATTCACCAGAGAAAATGTTACACTATATGGTCAGACTTTCAACCACAATGTGTGTAGAAGGTAGGATTGACAACTCACTAGATTATACAATGGGGAACAGAGTACAAGAGGTAAAGGCTACCATAGGGAAATGGCTGCCGGAAGATGAATCAGAACTCAAAAATACATTTCCAGATATCCTCCTGCTGTATTAATATTCCACTCAGATATAAGGATACTCCTACAGCTACGACACGTAAAGCAGTTAATGACCCTCTCTGACAAAGACCCATGCTCTGTCAAAAAACAATTGCACAAGCAGTCTCACCAAAGTGAAATGACTCAGCATGACGTGAGTGATCTGCAGTCTTGGATGGCTAGAACAACAGTAACTGGATCTTGCTGAGAATAAGGAGGCAGTGAAGGCCAGTTATTATTATTACTTTTTTTAGAACAAAGGGAAAGCCAAAAGAAATAGGCATAGCTGTTACTGCTGTACATTTATTTTAAACAAAGGTGTAGGCTTGATGAAGACGTGCACTCATTGTTAAAAATGTTCACTTACTGCACCCTGGGTTATACAATCTAGTCAGCCCTGGGGGGTCTAGATGTGATGTTGGCTCAGCATCTGGCTGTGAAGAACTGTCTTTCTAATCACTCCCCCACCATGGAAGCAATGATTTCTACGTGGACCCAGAGAGCCTTCTGCAGGGGAGCAAAATGAGGGTATTGTCCCCAAATAAGAATTCTGCTCCCAAATAAAGTCCTTCAGTCCCCAAATTTGCAGGGTAGCAGTAATGTAAAATTTTAATTGACCATTAGAAATACAATTTAGGTATCCAAAGAAAAGGGACAGGCAAAGTTACCAAAGGAATGTGAACACAGCAAATATAAAGAGTTTATGCATTTATGGTTATCAACTTCTCTGAAGGAAAAGTTTGTCTGGAGCAGACAGAATTCTTATTCACGGCAATAACTTTACTTTATCTCTTCTCCTCCTCCAGCTTTGCCCCTGCACTTCCCCTTGCTCTTCATAATTCATAAAATGAATTAGTTATTTTATCCTCTAATGCGTCAAAGAAGTAAAATACTGTTAAAAAGTAACTTTCCAAACTCCAGGCATATATGACCTCATTCTCATTGCATATGAGGCAGCCACCTGCTACAAAATCAGGTCATTTTGGGCATACCTTCACTAACGTTGGCCAAAATCCTATGTTGGAAGATGAAGCTATGCAGATATGGAGCCCCTTTTACTTTTCTATGCTGCCAGAGAGCAAGGCGATAGGTCATGATGCGTGCAGCTCTCCTCCTGTGGTTGGATGCATTCCTGTAGATAACCATCATTGTGCCTCCAAGCTACAAGAAGAGAGTTGGACATTTCTCTGCTCATCTGTCCACTCCCCAGCAACACGGAAATGGACGCATGTGAGGGAGAGGTGATGCTGCTGAAAAAAGTAGGTTTTGAGTGGACTTTTGGTAGTTGTGTGGGTAATAGCCATAAAAGTGAATTGCAATGGTTAAGGCAATCTTAGGACATTGTAATTATGGAAAAAGATCACAGCCATTTGATAGTCTTCTGGGCTACTCTGTATAGGACTAACAGAAAATTCTTCACATAGTAGTAAGTAGTAGTAGTAGTAATGCTACAAATATGGGGTAAGATATCCAACACCATCAGTTTTCTAAATGAAAATGAGTGGTTGGAATTTACCATGAATAATCACTCTGGGATGGCAGGAGGAGCAATAAACCCACAAGAAAAGAAAGTATTTTCTTTCTTACCTACCCAACTGACATGCGGGTTTTTAACCCATTGCTCCTCCATGCCTTCCTAACAATGAACCTTAAAAAAATTACAGGAAAGTTTATTCCTACTGTCTCAACATAGTTGCATAACTGATGTACATGCAGAGTCCCGAAAGTACTCCAGTAATAGCAAATCCTTGTCTAAATCCTCAAATTTAATGAACTGTTAATTTTCATTGTGTTGAATGTTCATGTTGTGGAAAATTTATCCTACAACTGTAAGACTTAAATGTGCTGAGTTTTACTTAGTAGTGCCAATAGTTAAGACAGTAAATTGTCAACATATCAATATCTGAAATAGCCCTGTTCCTCTCTAACTGAGCTGAAAAGTATGTCTCATACATAATTTGGTACTTTGAGAAAAGCATTATTTGCAATTTAGGCATCATGTTGGAATTAACTTACCAAGGACTTTCCAAATTCATAGCAACTTAGTGTATTCTCAATAAAATATAAACAATTAGTACTGACAACTGATGTTCTTTTTTAAAAAAAAGTTTTATCAACAGGGAACATTTACACTTCTGTATACTTCATAATAAAAATAATATGGATTTTTTTAAAAAATTCGGTTACCCCAAAATGTGTGTGACTTGAGGGTCCACCCATGATGCCAGTACATTTGCTTAAAGGTGGGAAATTATTAGCTCAAAATTAGGAGGCCTGCGAGAGGTGAGCAAACTAATGGGATCTTTCCACCAATGTTTATGGGGTCTTCACAAGGAAGAACCAGCCAAAGATTCACAAGTAAGTTAAAATGTATTTTATTTAGGGAATTAACAATCATGCTTAAGACACAAGCACTCACACAATCACACAAGGTTAGCTGAAAGAGAAAGGGAGGAACGTTGTTGATAGTGAGGTTTCAAGGGTGATGAGGGCGATAATTACCAACCCACAGAACGGCCAAGAAACCATGATGTGGCTTAGACTCACACCTAAAGAGAACACTCATTCAGGAATTGGAGCAACAGTACCAGCAAGTGAAGTATTGCAAATTAGCTGCTCAAAACCAGGGGGTTTGATACACAATTTCTACTTGGAGGGCATAGGCGTGAACGGCTCTCTGGCTGAATAAACAATGGAGTTCGCAGAGTGCACAATGAAGTCCAAACTGAGCTAACGATCTTAGTGTTAAGTGACAAAGAATTAATGGATGTCATGATAGCTCTGTAATGGTTAGATAAGTGTGAGGAGAATGGAGAGAGTCACAGTTCAGTGGGAAGAAGGGTTCGAACAATCAGCGGTTTGGTGGGAACATCCCCCTCGCTATTGTCCAAGAGCAGCTATGTTACAGCTAGCTTAAGCTATTATCTCTGGAGTTACCTGGTGATTTCCTGACTATGACCTGGCTATGCCTAGAGGGGATCTCTGACCTAGTTTGTAGAGCACATGTTCAGCCAGCATCTTCCTCTTGTCCAGCTTGGCCATACAATCGCATCAGAGTACATTTTATGTCAACACCAATTAATATATCTGGCCAATTAAACCATATTTCGCCAATTAAACCATATCAAAGTGTGGAGTGTACAGCCTGGTAACAATCGTGTCTTAGAGTTTGTCATAGGAGAAGCAGAAATCTGCATTGTTAAATGGATGGCAAGCTCCTATTTTTACTATTACAAAGTCCCTTTTCCATTTAATAGTTCTCTAATCATTCCCATTTATTCTATTGGCTCCATCTGTATTGCCATTTAATTTTCAGAATATATTTTCCATATGGAGATTTAATGCAGAGACAATGAATAACTTTTAAACTGCCTACTAACAATCTCTTTTTTAAAAAATTAGGACAAACAAAGCATCAAATTGATGTTTAAGTACAGTAGACAACAGTGTAGTTTGAGGACCATTGGTCCAGTTCTATTTGAACATTTAAATGGGGTTTCTAACTTCAGGCCAAAGCAACATTTGGGCTTTTAAACACCAGAAAGTACACATCTAGGAAAAAATCTTAACAATCTTACTTTTTTGCACTAGTCACTAGTATATAAGCATCAAAGATCTAAGTTGCCAGAGTTAATGGCAATTTGGGGCACGGGGGAAATATGATAAATAGAAATGGAAATATGGAGAAAAAGATGCGTCAACGAACCGCATGTGGCGTCAGATTGCCTAGGTGCAGTGGCAAAAGAAAGCACAAAGCACAACAAGCGGTCTGACTATGGAAGGGGGAGGAGAGTTCTATCCGCATGGGGCTTTTGAGGTTGTTTATATGAGATTAAAGGAATGCTTTGGAAACACGATCTCCACCTACATTTTTAATTTACATTTACGGTAACAAAGTGGAACAGTTGTGATTTTCTTTAAATTCCATTTGACTACTCATAGTGAAACTTGGTAAAATTAACCAGCATTGAAAGTACTTTGTCTGTATACCTTTGGGTTATTTCTCTAAGCAACTGCTGGTCTGCAATACAAAGTGGATTACTTGTTTGTGCTTCAAAGCAACCAAAAAATCCACCATCACCACCCAGAAATCCTTTAGTATGATATTCTTCCTTTATTTCTAATTCACTATATGATGTTCACTGTCCTTTTATCACTTACTACTGTTGGAACGTAAAGGGGTGTATTGATAAGCATTTAATGTCATTTTGACTCACTAATTGTGGTTAACAGTGTGATAACGCACAGTACTTAAATAACACCATCACCTACTGTTAATATTGGCACAGCTCCCCTCTGTTCTCATATTGGGAACCTTCCAAATGACGTGACAGAAAGATGAATCGCACTGCAGAAAGGGGGACTGGGTTCAATGCATTAAATGAACTAGGGTTGAGCACCATCTAAAGAATGAATATAACTCATTATCCAAAAGATTACAACACATATAAACAAACTACTAAAATATTTTGAAAACAAATAACGTGTACATTCTTCAATAAAATATTAACAAATGAATACAATTTCTATTTTGTATATCAAAACAGATGAGGAACGCTATACTCTACATATTCCAAATACATTTAAATGGAGGATTACTTAAATGGAGAAGATATACTGCTTACAGAAAATCAGTGTGGTATAGTGGTTTGAGTGCTGGGCTTTGACTCTGGAGACCAGGGTTTGAATCCCTGTTTGGCCATGGAAACTCACTAGTGACCTTAGGCAATTTACACTCTCTCAGCCTCTGAGGAAGGCAAAGGAAATCCCCCTCTAAGCAAATCTTGCCAAGAAAACCCCATGGTAGGTTCAGCTTAGGATCAGAAATGATTAAAAGGCACACAGCAACAAATTCTGTTTACAAGTTGTTGCTGTTGGTTTTTAAATGATCTCTGAGCAGCTATTTGGATTATAGATGTGATTAGAGGGCCAGGGGTGGTTATATTTCATTCTATTATCACCTTGTCATAAAATCATCTGAAATTGAGCAAAGATGACCTCTACACAGCTGTCGTGTGGACTTTGCCTCATCCTTCTTAAGGAATGAGCTTTTTCTGCATGACAGTATGAAGACATACTCCCTGTGAGCTCCACTTGGCTCATGCTGCTTACTAGGCTAAAACTGGAAAAGAAAGGGAGAAATGGTTTTCTTTCAAGACCCTCTTTCCAGGAAAAGGAGAAAACTGCTTTTCTTTGTTCTCTGTCTCACTTAGGATAGAAGTGGGGAAAGGGTGGCCCATGGACCACTTGCGATCTCAAGGCCATTTTTGTGGCCACCAGAAGTTGACATCCAGCTCATTTCCTCTTACAAAAAAAATCTTTCCTAGGTAAAAAATGGTCCGGGGTACTCCCTTCCTGAAACATGGCCAAATTGCCTCCTCCATGCAATCTACAGGATGTTTAGGGCCATTGGGAGAAAAAAAAATGATTTTTTTTTTCAGGAGCCATGTGATGAGCAGGTGGTCCTTCAAGGTCTCTTGGGGTGACAATGAGGCTGCCTACCTACAAGATTTGCCATCCCCTGCCTTAAGGTCAAGACAAAACATTGTGCTGCCTGAAACAGAGCCAAAGATGGTGTCCACCTAAGATGGTTATACACACAAAGTCACCAGTCACTTTCCTGGTGGATGATGGATTTGAATGCAAGTGTCTGAAGCCACCCATCTTACTAACCACCACACTGCCCTTTGTCAGCTCACTTTTCCATTTCTCCTAATAAAGTAGGAATTATGTTCTTTGGGGAGTATAGTTGTGTAGACAAATTGACTGAAAAAGTGGACATTTTCTAACTCTCCTTGGGAGGTAGCTAGCATTTGTCTTAGTCAAGATGAGCATTTTGCTTTCAAAATCTACTACTATGGAACGAAGCACACTCCAATATTACCAACCACTACCTGTAACATATAAAGTTATATGTTACATGTAGTGGTTGGTAATGTTGGAGTGTGATTTGAGACACTTCTATCCAGTATACTGTATGCATATAGTACTGGTTTACCTTCCCTCATGTAATCATTCAGCCAAACTGCTACATTATCCTGTGCAAAGTGTGATCCTTGACTGGGAAGATGACCCCACAAGTACCTCCATCCTCCCCAAGTTGGATTCCTACATGCTGAAGGTCAACAAAACCATTCTTTGGGCAGCTGTGGACACGCAAGGTGTGGTAAACACCAAGTAACTGAGGAGATCAAAACAAACCATACAAGCAGCCAAACAGCCTCCCCCAGTCACTGGAGGAATTGGCAGTGATTCTGCACGCCTTACTGAGGCAGATGGATGAGGGCAATAGAAAATAAGTGGGCATTCCTCACAAGTGTGGCCACTGATGCTTGTAGTTTCATTCTCCCAGAATGCCTTGGGGCTAGCACTTAATATAAGGAACATTCAACCAATGATTCCTTGGGAAGTAGATTGCAATGATGGGTGTTAATAATAGGAATTTCCGGTAAGGCTGTTCTCTCACTCATTGCACTGGGGCTCAGAGGCCTCAAAATAGAGGGCACAGGGTAGTGGACCCACTGGAGGGCTTGTGTGCTCAGAAATGCTTTGCAATGCACTCAATTGGTAAGTAGATCCTACAGGATATGGCAAGAAACAGGTGCAACAATGCAAAATATTTTTAGTGCTTGAAAACATTACCACATGTCTTTGTGGTCAAAGAGTGAGAAATCACGCTCATTCTTTCTTGACAAGTTGAAGTCTTTGTGACATTCAAGCAAATGTGGTGAGTTACAAGAAATTGTCTGGTCTCATTGGCCACGATCCAGCGAAGAATTAGGCATGCCTAATGCTTACTAGTTTTAACATAACACAAATGTCTGTGGTCAGTACTGTAGTAGCAAATTCTGGGGTAGCGACAACACTCGTCATGACAATTGTTAACAGCTATGGCATGTGTGCTAATCTGTATCAAAGGCATTTGAGTAGCTTTCATGTGCACTAGGAGAAGGTCTTTTGTAAGGTGACTGTTGGTGGCCCATTCAAGACCAGGGTAACTCCAACATGCTTTGTATCATGGTGATAGTTCCCAACAATAGTTTCTCCTTCCATTATCTTGAGGACTGTGGGGATTGTGAAGATGAAGCAGGATGATTAACACCATCCAGTTAATTAAAAGGTCTCAACCCTTAGCTTCACTACACTGCTGTCTATGCCCATTTCCACACTACACTGTTATAGTGCTATTATTCTACTTTCAAAATCCTATGGAATCCTGGAGTTTGCAGCTTTTGGGGAAGGGCATTTAGCCAATTCTCAGCCAGAGAGCTCTTTGATCTCAGTAAACTACAAAGCCCAGAATAGTACAGGCCGATGAAAGTGGAATAATAGCAGTGTAACAGTATGGGCAGAAAGGCCTTATGCGGTGGTCATGCTTTTCATTGTAGCAAAAATAGTAAAAAGGATATACATCCCTTTCTAGCTTTAGATATATGTATGAATGACTGGAAGGATGACAAGAAATGAGTGTGCTTTCAAGACTTGCCTCGGAATGATTCAGTAAACATCTTTTTTTAATTCTTAATCTGAGGAAAAGGGAGACAGCATTTGGGCCAATTATAGGTTAGTGTACAAATATGACTAGCTTGTAACAAAGATCTTCTCACTATATCAACACACCTATTTCAAAAGAAGTGAGAAATGTATTCCTGAAAAGTATAAAATGCTTCTAGGAATGAAGAAGGGCAATAGAGAAGGGTAGGTGGGATTATTCTTTGGCTCAAGCCAATGAAGAATTTGTGGGCTTTGAAAAATTTGCCTCTACTTTGAGTTGTGCTTCTTGAGCCTCCAAAGTTTGTTTCTGAGCTTGGTGTGGGCTAATATCTTTGGCATTCCTGGTTATGACTGTTTGAACCAGATATACCATCTAAATGTACATTTCAGAGCAATGAAGGCCATTCCCGCACTAGATTGTTATGGTGCTACTATTCCACTTTCAACATCCTATGGAATCCTGGGACTTGCAGTTTAGGGAGGGGTATCTAGAATTCTCAGCCAGAGAGGTCTTTTGGCCTCAGGAAACTACAAACCCCAAATTCCACAGGATTTTGAAAGTGGAATAAGTGCACTATAACAGTCTAGTGCGGAAATGGCCGAAGTTATGAATTAGCAGTACCATTTCAGCTATACAGCCTATTTAATCTTGATTACTGGATTACTTAATGGATTACTGCATGGATTATTGAATCAGTGTGATGTATTAGGAATTTTGACATTTAAAAAACATTTTGTGGTATTTAATACAAGAATATTTCATTCTACATGGTCCATGGAGCTTTCTTGCTGTCTGTATTCATTCAGAGTTGTTCTCAGCTATTAATTACACACTAGCAATTCAACTGAACATTGCTAGATCACAAATGGAGTGGCATCTGGTGGTTCCAGTTTTAGTAGGGTGGTGAATCCACTTCAGGTTTTAACCCAGACTTCAAAGGAGGTCCTGAATTTGATCTCCCAAAGACTTTCAGTATTTCAATAGCATTTTAAAAGTTTGAACTAAAACCTGGCACTGCAGTGTCAAACCTCTTTTGCGGATAGAGTTTGGTTCCTTTGATAGCTCCTTAAAATCTGGAGCAAACCGGAACTCTTTTAGTTCCCATCCTAACAACATTGTAAGCCATCAGGCCCTGCTGCCCAGAGGTGTAACGTTTATCGTATCTACTTATTTGTACTTAATTACTTCCAAAGGTAACTATTAGCTTTATGGGAAATTTTTTCATGTTTCATTTGAATTTACATTGACATTTATACAGATTGGTGTTCCCCTTTAAACTGATTGACCCCAGATATCTGATGGAAACGAGTGAAAGGAAATAATACAAATGCAAAAATAACAGCACTGAGCACACAACTGCTTCCTGCTTTCTTTTTTTTTAAAAAAAAACAACAACTGCAGGATGTGTTCTTCCTCTATAAAATCTTAGCACTACAATATGTTCTGTGGAAAAAGTTTACTGTGCAAAACTGCTTGGCCCTCCAATGATGTCATGAGAACTGAATTAACCAGCGAAGAAATTTGAAAAGTCCCCAGAAGCATCAATGCATTTGTCAGACCAATTTCAAGTAAAATGCAACCACATTGCCAGAACGGCAACCTCAGAATTGCCACGCAGAAGATGATGTAGAGAGAGAACGTGATGGTGATTAACTTCATTTATACTTTCTACAATGAGTCATATTTACTGTTTTGCTTTTAGTGGCACTCAGAGAAAGGCTGAATCACCTAATTCTGAACCACTTCTCATTCGGCTTCTATGATGGGTGATGTGCAGAACAAAAGATTTTTTTTAAAAAAAAAATCCTTAATTCTTAAAAAAATATATGCATACAGTCTCCTAAGCACTCAGTTCCCTCTCATAATGTCCTTCTCATTTTGAATCAAATTCACATGAAAGTGTCATAGGATATTTGTTACTAACATTCTTTGAAAGCAGTTCTTTTCACTGGTGGTGTTCAACAGTTTGAACTGCACCTAACCCAGGAATGACTAAGCTGTAGGAAAAGTACTTCTTAAGGTGGGTGGGGAAACTTGGCTATGAGTGATGGTTTCAAAAATTAAGATAGCTGGGTAGCAGGTAACAATGGGAGAGAGAAAAAGAGGACTGAGACTGATTGATTGATGCTTCTAGAATTCCAGTGAATGGAACATTAAAGGCATGCTGGGTGTTGACTCAGCAAGTTCCTAAGTTACAAGCTAGGAAAATCTTAATATTTGCTCTTCTCTTTTTTTCTCCCCAAGAGCAGTCTGCAATGAGAAAGGAGCAGAGAAGGGGGAAGAGTGTTGCTATTCCCAGTAGAATCAGGCAAAAGCAAATTGTTGTAGTTTCTCATAACTTGTGGCTTCCTCCTCATTAATATCTTGTGCCATCTTAGCTCTACACACTGCTAGGCCACATTTGTCCAGTTTTCCTCTATGAAATGTTAGAGGGTATATTACTCAACACCACTACCACCAATAGGACACCTGTTCCTTCACCAGTGGTCATGCCTAGTCTGTGGAATGATTTCCCTATAAGAGTTTTTGCTCGCACCAACACAGCTGTTATGTCAGCCCTGGGAAAAACAATGCTGATTTTCTTGGACTGTTAAAAAAATTCTTTTCCTCTCAGTCTCAGTTTTGTACTGGTCATATTGCGCTTTAGACTACACTGTGCTGTTGCAAAGTACTAGCATTACAGCAGCGTTTTAGTCAGTTTTTGCTGATTTGTGTGCAGTGTTTGGAGACTGCAAGCCATCTTGAGAATACCAGCATGGCACTGTATGTGTAGGGTATACAGTACAGCAATGTAAAGTTTACTGGAAATGTTCGATATGGCACTGAGACAAATAATTGCATAATTCAGGTGGTTAAACTGTAGTTACACAAGTAGTGTCTATAATGGTGGGGGGAAAGATTCTGAAGCCCTTAGTATTGTCACATACATCCTAAAATGTTATTAGATCTCAATATAACCCCATAACCCTAGGCCATTTCCTCAGCATAGTGCCCTCCTGGCACAGGGATGCAAGAGGAATGAGACCGTGACGATGCTTTCACATGACATCATCACAGTCCTGCCCTTTTCACATCCCCAGCTGGTGTGATTGAGGGGTATATCATTGGCAGACAAACTCTGTCAATGGCCCCTGATCACGTAAGGCTCCCGTCACTGCTGGCCATGCAGAAGGGGAGGAAGAATGATCACACACTTCCTTCCCCACTGCAGCATGGGAAGAAGGCTGGCTGCAGTGTGGAAGGGGCATGTCCCTCTCACTCCCTTTCTCAGGCAGCCAGCCAGCTGCAGAGGGGAGTATTTGGGACACACTCCAATCTTGGCAGAGGCGCTGCTGGGATTGCGATGGGACGATGCATGAGAGTGTCATCACACGGCAATGGTGCTAGATAACAAAAAGCATACAGTGTGATTAGACAAACAATTCACAAACATTATGCATTTTCAACATGTGTTTTTGCAATGGCTCTTTCAAGTCAATATTCATGCACATATTTAGATTCAGCACACAGTATCAGCCCCTTCAGCAGCTATGACTTCAAGTATGTGACCATGCCAAGCAGCTCACAAATTCTTTTCACTCTTTATACTGAGAAAGACTAGTGTATGGTTTCAGAGGGATAAAGCTTTAAGAAAAGAAACATACCTCTGTTAGCCTGAAGCTCAGATTATTTCCCTCATCTTTTGCTTTTTTCAACATTTGAAAGCATGAAAATGCACACTTCCATCAGGAAGTATAGAAGGCTAACAAAACAAAGTAAGGTTCTTTTCCTCTCTTGTAAAAACACCGGTGTGTTTTCAGATTGTGTTTGGGTCCCACAAGTCTGGTTTACTTGCATTTATCAGACTTCACTAATGCAAACAAACAGATATGTCACGCTTATTGAACATGGCATTCATGTTTGCAGACAAAAAGCCCATTCACACTACACAATTATTGCACTATGCCTTTATTTTAAATGCCATGATTCCATCCTACAGAATCCTGGATTTGCAAGTTAGGGAGGGTCATTGTAAGTCAGAAAAAATGTGAGGCACACAACAGCAACAGTTAAGAAAACTAGGTAGAGAACTCTAATGATCCCCCAAATTACAAAT
Organism: Ctenosaura bakeri; assembly: GCA_948474755.1. Classification (NCBI taxonomy): domain Eukaryota; kingdom Metazoa; phylum Chordata; class Lepidosauria; order Squamata; family Iguanidae; genus Ctenosaura; species Ctenosaura bakeri. Next base: position 283,883 of record CAOLHI010001972.1, read on the forward strand.
GCAGGATTCTACAGGAGTTGTTGTGGCAGTTAAAATGGAAGTATAGTGCTATAAAGTATAGTGCTATAACTGTGTTATGTTCATCAGCCCTTAGTCCATATCTTCTGTCATCCCACTTTTTCAGTTGCCTTTAAAAGTTCTGGATTCTCTCTCCCCTTTCTCCTTTCCCCCTCAATTGCTGCTGAGTTCAAAGTGCAGAAGCAGTCTGCATTTAACCTGGTGGGAGAGGAGCAGAGAAGGGTGAGTATGTTGCCATTCCCAGTAGGCTCAGGCAAAAGCAAATGGCTCTAGCCTCTTCTAACTTGTGTGATCTTTCTCATTAATATATCTTGCCATTTTGACCCCCCTTGCTACTGGGTCACATCTGTCCCAGATTTCATCTATGAGGGTATCTTAGTCACATTTTGACCTGGTGACTTAAGTCCCACTGAACAAGCACACTACAGAAAGTTGATCTGTAGCTGTAGCAGTCAAAAACCATTGTGTAGCTATTCTTCCTTGAAATAAAAATTTCAAGGTGGACAATTTTTCTGGTAAAAAGGAAGAATGAATGGGAAAAGACAGGTGAGTTACAAATTGAAAGCAATTAAATGTGGACCCCCTTGTAAAAAGCTAGTGCAAGTTTCACAACCTCAAAAGGAAAGCACTCTTAAGGGCTCATCTATACAAATCAAATTTATCACTCTAGTGATGGGTTTCTGAGGAGAAAATGGGATAGAAATCTTTTAATATAATACATATTTTAAAAATTCTAATATAGAACTAAACAGTAAACTTGGTCCAAAAAGAATAAGAGGATCATAACTTAATCTATGACCAATTGTGACCTCTGCAGTTACCAGAATCTCCTGTTAAAGTTAGGTAATCTAGACAGCTAAACTACATACAAAGATGGTTTCAGCATTTGTCCCAACACTAGCAAATTAATTTCCTCAAAATATCAAGCATCTACTGGATAATTCCTTCAAATAGCAAACATTATTAAAATGTCTAGTTCATCTGACAATTGAAACTCAAACTTGTTAATTGTAAACTATTTTAAACAACAGCTAATTTCTTTGAAAAATTTATTTTATATTCGTTTTACATCCTGAGGTTTTAAGATAGATTATCATATGTAGTCACACACACACACACACAAACAGCCCTAGCAAGATACCAGATCTGAATTATTAAAATATATAAAACGTTCTGAAATCCCTTTTCCAGAATTTGTATTAGGGTAAGTAACAATATACATTACGAGAAAAGCAGTGTGAAGTATAGTACAAGCAGCATTTTAAGAGATCCTGGTGATGTGTGGATACTTTCAGTATTACAAAATGTCATTTTTGATACACGATAACCACTGTTTCATAGATAGAAAACACTGGTTGTATGGTTTTCTAGTTGCCTAATCCTAAACTATGGTATGAGATTGCAAGGAGAGCTAGAGAGTCTAACACCCTAGGCACCCTAGCACTTTGTGTTGTATATGTGTTGTGAACACTTCAAAGATCAGAAGTTCAGAGTGGAATAAAAACATACTTACTAGACAGTAAGTCCACTAAACACAGTAGGAGTAATTACTTAAGAGTAAACGTGTGCAAAACTATGCTGTTAATATGTTTACAAGCACTTTCAAAATTTCAGCGAAGTGCTTTTCGCCCATCCTTTCCCAGCTTGGTATCCTGCAAAAGTGTTAGACAGAACTTCCTTCCTCCCTAGCAACTGTGGCTGATTGTCAGGAGTAAGAGGTATTTTCCCCCTTCCCCCTTTCTTTCTTTTTACTTTTGAAAAAAAGATAATTTATTAATGCTAAACAGTGCAGTGGTGGCTGCAATAGACTGAAAAGCTAAACTGTTGTTCTTTGAGGCACAGGTGGAAAACACTAACTGAATTTCACAGAGCGTGTTAAACAACAAGCTAATCTGTTCTTTGAATCAGCACTGCAAATCAGCACTGTGCAACACATGAAAAACCACAGCAGTGCAACAGTTAGAGTCACAGACTAGTACTAGACAGAAGGATATTTAAATTTCATCTTAAATTAGGCAGATGACCATTTGTTATCTTGAGGTTCTTAGAAGAAGAACAGGAAAAATGTCACTGAAGAAATATGGAAAACTTATTACACTTCTCTGCAATGTACAATTCCGACAGGTTGAATTAGAACATAGACCACTTTGAGAACAGTAATTCCTCATGTGAAACAACTACAGTATAGAGATATTCAGTATCTTGGTCTGATTGCTTGAATTAAATCCCAACTGGTTAAAATCCCAATGATTAACTAACATTCAAAAGTGGGGGAGGGAACCTGGTGTTCTCTAAGTCCATACTGCATATCTTCTAAGTATCTAGCAAATCAAGTATGCTGGATTAAGTATACACATCAAATCCGGAGTAGATTTGACTTCTTTGTGTGCAAAGGGGTTCACTCAACCAAGGCAAGTAAAAATCCCTGAGCTGCTACAAAAAGCATGTAGCATCTTCATTTATTTACATATGCATCATATCATAGCATCTGACTCATACTGAAAATGGGAATTCACCTCTCACTTTTTTTCCTGTCCAATATGCGAATGGGACGGATTTTCATTCACTTCATAAATCCCTGCTCCTACGCACAAATTCTCTCACCTATACTGTATACATCTTGCCAGTGGAAAAGAAAAAGGGGTTAGTCATTAATCCATGAAATAAAGCTTTCCAAACGAAAATGTGTGGTTTCTCTTATCTCTCCAGAAAACTCTTAATAAATAGGTAGGTATAATGTACCTGCAAACAGTTACATTAATCTATCATTCAGAGAACACTTATTCTCCTTCTGATTCATTTAATCAAAACTCCTGCAACTATGGAAAAGGTGTTAATTTGTTGCCTGCTTTGTGTCTGGCCCATCAGTTTGGTGCAGAGTCAATCCACTATGCTGTTTGAGGAGCTCTTGGACAATGTAAATGCCTTGAACACATTGGTAAAACAGGTACGTAAAAGATCCATGGCACTATAAATTACTTACAAAATTATTTTGAATCTTTATTTTGAAGAGTATGCTGGTATTTGTTTGAAAATGTAGTAATAAGTTTTAAAAGTACAAAGTTTAAAATATATCTATTTTTATATTCATCTAGAATGTTAGCGAACTCCATTCACCGCTAATATATTCCAAGGTAAGTCTGCCTCAATATTTGCTTCTAAATATATATATATATCTAGCCTTATGCCTTTTAAAATTTCACAATATCGTTATTTTAGTACATGCAGAAAACTTTGAACTGTACATAATACAAAGTGTTTATTATGTCAAAACTTATAATATAATTGATGGCTAAATCGTTCTTCAGCATACTATTTTACATATAAAGTTGCAAGTAAAGAAACAGCAATTTAGACTTTACAAGTTTTCTAACTGCATTAGGAGGAATAAAGTATTAATTGTTTTACATGATTAGGATCTTATTTCCTCCTAATTCAGTAATACATACATGCCAACCTAAAGGTGGAACTTACAGCCTTTAAACAGATTGGATAAGTGATTTATTAAGATGTTGGAAAGCTGATGATAGATTAGAGCCAAAGTCAAAAGGGTGATACCTTTCATTAGACCAGCTCTGTTGGAAGTAAAGAACTTTGAAATGGCATTTCAAGCACATCTCCTTCATTTCACTTGTACAGCTCATAGTAAGTCAAGTGAGGCTCCCACGTTAGGTTAGGTTAGATGTTAGGTTCATAATACCTGCCTAGCTACAGTGTCACATTCTCCAAAATGGCCCACTGTCTATTTTATAAATATATTTGGTTCCCTAAAAGGTATAAGCTGAGCCATTTTGAATATAATTTATTAAAGAAAACTTCACTTAATAAAAAACTCCTTCATCTATTGGATGTATTTTCCATTTCTACAATTCTTAGTAGGAGCTAATGCAACACTTTAAAAAATTCAATTGTAGCCCAACACCCTAAAAAAAAAGCTCCAGTTCTTCACAAAGACCAAGATTATCTTTATGCCATAAGGGATTTATAGTGAGAGCTCTGAGATGGAAAAAAAAATGCAACAAAATAATAATTATCTCTATCTTGGAAATGTTTAAAAGGTAATTACATGTATTTAAAAGACTTGTTCCATGAATATGCTAACATGAATTCAACATCAGTATAAACTTTAAAAAATATGACATAATTTTAAAATTTCCAAGACCATACATTACAGCTACAATCTACCTGAAGTTTACATAGCATAGCAATATAAATATAGAGATTTTTTTAAAAAACCAGGGAAAAAAAAACACTTACCTGGGTTCATTTGGCTGCATTACATTCTGCTTATGGTGATAACAATTTTTAAAGGATTTTTGGTGATGTCAAAAAAGAGGCATTCCACTTATTTGCTAGATTTCACTTCTGTAATAATTAAAGACATGATTATAAAGTACAAAAGTTCCCAACAAATTAGAATTCCTCAGTTAAATGCTTGTGCACAGAATTCTTGTTTATAGCTGAGAAAAACTTCATAGGATTTCCAGAAACAAAGTAACTACAGTTGGTGAGTAATCATAATTTTAATCGTAACTTCTCAATACAGTTTGCCATGTTCAGGAAGTCAGTGGTTTCACACACACTCCCCCCACAATGGCTTTTAATATCCTGACCCAGCATTCTGTTGCACAACAGAAATGCTTCCTGGAGATGGTACTTATTTTACTATATAGTATAGTCTTCACTGTGTCTGATACAGTCATTAGGACCCATTTTAGAAGGAGCAAATCTATGTTTGAAAATTCTAGATGTGGTTGCACTCTTCCTGCGGAAGCATACACAAGTTGGTGGTGCTCTTAGACTGGATGCGCAAGTGGACGCAGTGATAATAGTAATCTGCCTTTTGTAGCCTCTTCTACAGATGACAGATAGAACCTAAATTATCTACATTTTAGTTATTTCTAGACTACCACAGCACTCTCAAGATACTGTAACATTAAAGAACACCTTGGAAACTAGCCTAAAAAACGAAAACTGCACTTTATTCTGCTACTGATTGATCAATACACACAACTGCAATTCTGTATCGCTGGCTGTTTAAAGTGCTTTACAGTGATCTGTAAGAGGAGTGGGGAAAATGTGGCCCCTAGGCTATGTTTGTGTCCCCCAAGGACCCTCTTTTTTAAAAAAAATTCCCCAAACGAATCCCTGGGGATGTGGGAGGTAGTTCTGGCACATGTTGGTGATCTCATGGGTCATTTTATGTCTAGAAGTTTTAGGTCCACTTTAAAACAAAAAGCAATGTAGAAGCTGGCTCCAACATAACTTCTTCTTGCAAAAATGTATCAGCCTGGCCTAAAATATCCTAGACAAGGCAAGAATAGGTTGAATTTGCCCATAGGGAGCATTTGGGAGCCAATCTTTTCATATTTCTTTGGGGGAGGTTGTCCTCCAAAATTTCCTGAGGGGCCAATAAGAGCGCTAACTCCTGAGAGTTGTCAATTCTCCTCTATAACCAGATATCTAAAGGATCATGTTTTCCTATAAAGACATACCCAGACTGAAGTATAGCTTCACAGACTTTCAGAAGCCTCGTTTTCCATTCTGTTGTCTCATAAGTGGAGTATTTACAATGACAGCACAGCATGTGTGGAATATCTTCCTTGTGGAGCCATCAAGATTCCCCTCTCCCCTTGTTTCAGTCTAAGGTCATTTCCACTCTGCTGTTATAGTGCTATTATCCCACTTTCAACATTCTATGGAATCTTGGGATTTGCAGTTTAGGGAGGGGCAATTAGAATTCTTAGCGAGAGAGCTCTTTGGCCTCAGTAAACTACAAACTCCAGAGGTTCCACAAGAGGTTGAAACTGGAATAATAGCATTATAACAGCATAGTGAGGAAATGGTCATAGCCAAGGATAGGCAATTTCCTGTAAAGGGAGAGCCCTCCAACTGCACTATTGCAGAAGCTGTTTAAGGGGAAGTATGGGGCCAGGATGCCTTCTTACAGCATACAGCCCTTCCAGCTTTCTGGAATGCCTGTTTCTCTTTCTTTTTTTTAAAAAAAGGCCCAAACAATGGTTTTTTTGTAGTGGTGCTTCTGGTTTTCAGGTGTGCAGTTTGACTACTGCACTAGCACATGGGGCAGGAGGGACAGCAAAAATAACCTTGCAGTGTGTGTTTCTCATCTGTTACCTATTCCTGCTTTTACTTAAAAACTATTACTTTTTGGCAGGCTTTATAGAAGCTTTTTTTGTGGGGGGTGTTCAATATATTTCAGATTTTTGTGCTATATTTCAAATGCTGGTTTTTAGTTTATGGTAGTGTTGTTGATGCATTGCTGCTTTCTGGTGTATATTTTCTATTTTGTATTTCTTACTCCATAAAGTTGCTATGAGTGAGAATGGGGTACAAATTATTTTCTTACTTTAGTTTGAGAACTTTACTTGTGAGGAGTAGGTGATCTTTTTGGTTTGCAACACTACACACACAGCAAAAAGTACATTTTTTGTTACGGAAAATTCTGACAATATTGCTACCTCAGTCTTTACTGAAGGAGCTCATACATGGTGGCTCTTATCCCATTTTATCCTCATAACAAGAAATCAGAAAAAGACTACGGCTCTTTCTGCACCCTACCTTATCCCAGTATGTCCTGTGCAGCTTTGTTGAGAGGGGAGCACGACAGGAGCACTCTCCTCAACACCAGCTACCTCTGCTATCCAGGAAGCGCAATGTCCCTGTTTCTTCCATCCGTACTGCAGCCGGGTACTTTCCCAGGCTGTGCTGGGGCATGAAGTGCAGCCATTGTGCTTCTGGACCCTTTACACACCAAGTAAGTGTAGGATGGTGGCATGATCACAGGTCAATGACAGGGAAAACCCGTCAATGATATACCCTGTGATCACACTGCTTGAGAGCAGGAGAAGGACAAGACCATGATAATGTCATGTGTAACTGTCATCACAGTCCTGTCCTCCTCCTGTCCCTATGGCAGGGTGACAACGTCCTGCAGAAAGGTCCTAGGACTTGGAAGGGCAGCTATGAGGGAACTAGACAAGATACTGAAGTGTAAAGATGTATAATTGGATACTAAAGTTAGGATTGTCCATGCCATTGTATTTTTAATTTCTATGTATGGTTGTGAAATCTGAACAGTGAAGAAAGCCAATAGGAAGAAAACCAACTCATTTGAAATGTAGTGCTGGAAAAGAGTTCTATAGATACAAATAAATGGGTCCTATAGCCTGAACTTTCCCCAAAAGCCAAGCCGAGACTAAACTGGGATTGTTGTGCTTTGGCTATATCATGAGATGACATGACCCACTAGAAAGACATGATGGTCGGTAAGGTAGGAGGCAGTAAGAAATGAGGAAGACTGTATTACAGCCCTGAGTCTGCAAGATCTGAACAACACTGTTGATGATGGGGTGGCTTGGAGGCTGACTTGATGGCAGTTAACATCAAACAAAGTTATGGATATACTGGCTCTGCAGACAAAGAAATGCAAAACACTGTTAACTCCTCCCGTTACTTCTTATAGACCAAGGATAAAAATCATGTAGCCCTCAAGGTACTGTTAAACCACAAGTCCCAAACAGCCCTAGAAAGTATAACCAATGGTAAGGAATGCTGGGAGCTGCAGTACAACATCTCAAGGGCACCTTATTCCCACCCTGTTACAGACAATCTGAAAATGGAAATATATAACCTAGCCATTAAAAGATACAATTTTTAGATCTGGGCCATTAAGAATTACAAAGAACAAACAGTAAAAGGTCCTGTGTAACCTGAACTGCTATTTCTTTTTGTGGTTGGATTTTGTTGATTGTATCCATAGGTTATATATTTTGTCAATAGAGTATGCTTTAGCCGGCATTATATATTACAAATGACATAAGGATCCAGGAAAAAAAAAAGATGAGAGAGAGAAAAGTCCTCTGAGCACCAAATTGTTTGGTTATGTTGGCAAGACATATTACAAGCTTTAGTAAACTGTATTTATTATACAGCAATAGTGTAAGAGGCCTGGCTGTAAGATTCCTAGCTGTCTCTGAGTCTCATTTTGGAAAATAGAAACTTGAATGCTGGAGTAAACAGATCTTTGGTCAAATTTAGAAAAGTTCCTGTTTTCTTATTGCAGCAATTTTCCTCCATACCAAGAACTAATGTGGAAAAATCTAGAACTATTAAATTCTACTGTTTTCATGCAAAATTGAAGTAGGGGAAAGTAAATATGTTTGCTTTTGGTGTTTGGTAACACAGTGAAAGAATTACTCTGAAATAGATTTGCCATGATACTTTGAAAAGTGCCAGAATGGAAACATAAAATAATAAAATTAGCATGATTTATGTGGTAGACAAAGCAGCCATTCAAATGTGGTTAGAAATCCTGAAACATCTTTCATCAGTACAACAATTTCTATGGTTTTTATTCCAAAAGGATTGCAAGCTCTCAGTTTTCAAGTGCTTTGTAAACCAGTCCTCATTACTGGAGCCAGCAGATGGTCAAGAAGATGACTTCAGGTTCCATCTTGAGCGCATCCAGTCTTCTCTAAAAATCGTTAAGCTCAACAATAACAAGTCGGTACGTCTAGTAATATTTAACACTCTATAACACATGAATATTATTTTGCCTGTTGTTCTGACATGCTTTCATGACTCCACAGAACCCTTCCTCCAAATACTACCTTCTTTCACTAAACTTAAGTTGAATTTTTTTAATGATTACAGGTTGTACTTAAGATTTAACAAGCTTGCCTCAGTGGACAAATAGTGCGTTCACATGATAAGAAAATTTCAGTAGAAGTTTATCTATGCTTCTATATATACAATATCATGAGAGCCTGCATTATCACAAATACGCACATAGTTGTAAATAATAAAGAAGTTATGGGGTGCTTACTTCAGTGCAACTTTTATTTTTATTGCAGTCTTCTTTTCAGGAACAATGGAATTAAGAGTTTCAAAATGGCAATCTCTGTATATGTATGTGTCTGTATGTGAAGGCATTGAAAGAAGTATGAGCGAATCCACTATGGTGAACTGTAATTAGAATGATATAAAAATGAAAGCTTCCTTTTTCTGCTTCAAGTCTCAGCTAAGTTATGATTAGCACTGGGCAGAGACTGTATGTGTGCATATCATTGTTTCTCTCTCTCTTTCTCTTTTTCGGCTGCAAGGTTACATCTCCTTGGGTAGCACTGAATCTTCCTTTGCAGGATTCCTGAATGTCCCTAACAATTCTGGGTTTGCAAGGACTACAGTAGGAAGCCCCAATGTTCTACACACAACCTTTTTGATAATGTTCTGCAAGCATGGCCTTGGGATAGCTACTGTTTCTGAGCCTTAAAACAAAGGCATGATGCTAATACATTTTGGAAGAGTGTTTTCTCTCATTTCCTGAATAGTAAAGTGGTCTCTGCACTAAGCATCTCTGTGATATATGACTACCTGAAACTGACAAGGGAGCTTTCCAGACGGTGTAACCTGTACTTTAGACAAGTTCTGTGAGCAAGTTCCACTGAACTCATGGGGCTTACTTCTGTGAAGATGTATAATTAGATTACACTGTTAAAGAGTTCCACCAAATGAACCATTTTCATAAGGAATGCTCAAGGGGGGAAATGAGATTGGAGAGTCCTATATAGTAAGATTTTGTTTTCTAAAAATGATCCAGTATCTTTGGCTAGTAATCTCAGACTGTCAATCCTAGTAGTATATAATAGTATAACTCTTAATGGTGGCAGAAGGGCTGGCCCTATTCTAACTTCCACACTGATTCTTCCCATGATATTCCATTTCAGTCAAATAACTGATGGTACATGGGAGAAAAGGTAATTTTGCAGAAGCTGATGGTGAGTTGTGTCTTCACTTTCTCACAGTGTTCAGCCCCAACATTTGTCTTCAGGGGCTGGGCTTGATCTTGAGACATATGAAAGGACTGCAAACCATATTCTTTTTATTATTGACTGAAAACTACCCTGTCAGAGACTGGAAAAATTACTTTACTTGACAACTACACAGCCATACCTGCTGAGGGGTTTGGGAGCCATAGTCCAAAGATGGTGGTCTGTACTCAAGGTTCACAGAGAAGACCTTCAAGATCATAGCATGAACTTTGATGCATCTATCTTTTCTAAAGACTAAACACTGGATAAGAATGGCAAGTTGTGTGAATGAATGAGTGTATTTGAGAGTAGCCATTTAAACATACAGATGTAATAAAAGGATGTTATTGTATTAGTCAATTCTGTTTTAAAATTGCAGTATTCTGTTACAAGAGCCAGCATGATATAGCGGTTTGAGTGTTGGATGACACTGGAAACCAGAGTTTGAATTCCTCACTCAGCCACAGAAATCCATTGGGTGACCTTAAGCAAGTTATAACCTCTCAGTCTCAGAGGAAAACCAAGGCAAACCCCCTCTGAAAAAATCTTGACTAGAAGACCCTATGATAGCTTCACCTTACGGTCTCCATAAGTCAGAAACTACTTGAAAGTGCACAGCAACATTCCACTACAGAAAAACAAAATAAGTTCTCTCATAATGATGTACTGTCCTCTAAATTCATGATTAATAATAAGTCCTGTTCATTATCTTTCAGGATTGTCCTCCTTGTAACTCTCACCAGCGCAAATCTGAAAAAAAGTTTTTGATGAACTTTAAACAGCTGCTACAACTGGTAAGAGAAATTTATTGATATACAATCATTTATGATTTTATGTTTTGAGGCATTTTCTTTTTCACATTGTCTATGAGAACAACTTGCTAACATGTTATTTTATCATTTTTAACATTTGTATTTGCAGTTCAATCGATATTTTTCGGGAAAAAGAAGACAATAACATCAGCTATTTAAACAGCACTGTGAATGTGAGATAGCAATACAAATGCAAATATTGTCCACTGATCACACTGTTATTTGTTAGGGGGATGTATTTACTATGCTATATGCAAATTAACCCAAATCTAGAGCCTTATAAAAATAACCTATACCCTTAAATAAGGCAAACATATGAAATTTGGAAAGCTGCTGTGGTGGAACAATTTTTACCAGCATGTTGAAATCTTGACATTTATGTGCAGCAAAATCCACTATTTCTTGTTGGATATAACCCACCAAGACTTGACACAGTGAGAGTTATTACTGAAGAATCATTCACAGCACTGTGTACTTGCAAATCTTCCATTCACTCAGCTGGGGTTAGGCAGTAGACACTCCCACTGAATTTATTTGAAAAGAAAATGAGTGAGGTGAGAAGCATTCTTTCAGTTATGTATACATGAAAAAAAAATCTGGACTTTGCCCAGTGCTTTAATCAGATTCACTGGGGGACAATCTCTATGTGCATTTTTACTGAATATCATGCATGTGTAATTCTATGAAACAAGATGTAACCCATTATTTTAAAAAGGTACTGCTCCAGTACTGTAATAAGCTATCCCTAGGCTATCTAATACTGTGTCTCGTATTGAAATTCACCTACAATTTAAGTTAATTTTTCATACGAAGTATGTTACAATGTCATCTCTGAAACACATTTGTTTTAAAGTTAAGATAGCTGAAGAATCACACAATCTTGCTCTTGTTTCTGTCCTGTATTTCCAAGCAAACTCAGTGACAGTAAAAATTGCACATTGACACATATTTTACCCAGTTACATTGGGTATATATATATATATGTATGTGTGAATGCACTGTGTCATTCTGGCCACTTTTTATTTCTATCTTGAAGGTAAAAAAGTATTATTTGTGTATATGCATGACATTCAGCACGGTCTAGTAGTTTGGGTGTTGGACTAGAACTCTGGAAACCCAGATTCGAATCCGCACTGGGCCATAGAAACACCATGATAGATTTGCCTTAGGGTCCCCATAAATCAGAAATAACTTCAAGGCACACAGTAACAACATGCCACTCATAAATCTATAGCTGACATAGATATTTCACATTCAGAAACTGGTTTCCCAGTAATTAAGTAAATAGAATTCTCTCTTTTAAGTGTTCATCCATGGTTTCCCATTAAGCTACTCAAAATGAAACCACAGATGTAATACCTAGAACAAAACAGATTTTCAATCTGAAACAATGTTACTCCCTATCCATCTTACAGGATACTTGCAGACTTTTGTATAATAATTATTGAAGTGGCAACATTAAATCTGTAGCTTACATGAAAGTAACTCTTGAAAACAACAGGACTTCTGATTAAACATGCACGTGACTGCACTCTTAAGTCAAAGTTGGTACACACTTTTCCATTTTATTACCATGCATAATTGTAATGCACCCAGCTTCAAATAGTACAAAATTTAGTACTGAATCAATTTTAGAACATTGTATCTACAAAGAAAGCATGAAAATTAAAATATGTGAAAGAATCCACAAGAATGTATTGCTGTCTCATAGCAATTAAATTAATGTAAGTTCAAGTCTAAGACCATGGAGGTTATCTAGCTTTAAAGACAGGATTGCTTCTTGTAATTTTCAGCATCATTAGTCTCATCAAGAGAAAGAGGGAAGCAAAGAAGACAGGAAAAAAAGGACTTCATCAAGCTCAGCTTACTTTATTGTATGATCAATTCTGCCTAATGAAGAACTGATTTCAGAGAGTAGGAGACGTCTTAGCAGAATGGCCTTATGATGATTTACACTGCAGTAAACAGTGGACAATTAATTTTCTCCTAGGGAGGATTCAGATTCTATTTATGATATCAGTCATAAATGTTATCAACTAACATTTTAATATGTATTCTAATATGGCTTGGATGTATCCTGTGTTTTAATTTAATATTTATTATACATACTGTATGAAATTCTGGAAATTATTTATGTGCTGGTTGATGAAATTTATTTAATATTTAGAATATTAAATGCTATTCAAATTAAACGACTTTGGTCAAAAGTGTACTATTTTTCAAAACAACCTTTTCAAAGGTCATATTGCTTAACATAAAATATGTTAACACAGGTTGAACCTCCATTAGCTGAAATGTTTGGAACTACAAGTGTTCCATATATTTTATTTTATTTTATTTTATGTTAGGATTTAGGAATACAGTACCTTTTTGGAATAGCTTCACATCTCATTCATTCACTACTTGTGTTTCCTATGAGACACAAGGCTGGAAAGATACTGAGGATCTGTGAAATGGTGAGAATCCAAGCGTAGTGCTTGATGAGAATCCATGTCTCCCACCATTTCACAGATCCTCAGTGTTTCTCTTTTTGCCACCAACCACCCACTTCTGCCTTTGAGGTGGTGGATGCAGTACTCCCACTTGTTCATCTCTTGGATCCTCAGTCTCTCTCTTTTTGTTGGTAGCTGTCTGCTTCTACCTTCAAGACAGTGGCTGTGGCATTCCTGCTCATTCATCTCTCAGATCTGAAGAGCATGGCAACCATCACCTCAAAGGCAGAAGTGGGTGGCTGGTGGCAAAATGTATCAGGTTTTGGAGGTTTTTAGATTTCTGGATAAGGAAGACTTAACCTGTAGAACTCTAAACATCAGTAGGTTATATATCCAGAAATGGTCAATTCTTCTTCTTTTATTTCAAAACAAAACAAACTATAAATGAAGTATATAAACTGACATTCATTAGCATCGATAATGAAAAAAATAAGGTTGACATTATCTGATCAGGTGATGTGCTGATGTAACTGAAAATGTGCAATTAAAAGCTTCTTCAAACCATCAAGGGCCTTTTGGCATAGCACAATCCTAGCACTGTGGTTCCACTTTAACTAGCCTGGCTGCATCCTATCAAATCCTGAGATCCGTAGTTTGGGGCACACTTGAGCTCTCTGGTTTAAAATTTTAAGTACCTCGTAGCGCTTCAATTTATACTATTTTATTTGCTGATCATTCTGACCTGACTTGAGTTTCTGCAACCCTCCTATCCTGTACCCTCTTCCCCTTGTTTTGCTTCACTTTTGCTAGAATAACTTTTTCTGTGGAATTCATCTTGGGAAATAGTATCACTACTGCAGAGGCACATTCATATGTGGATGCTGTGATAACTGTTGACAATGGATATTCAAGTTGCATCTTATAAGACCCTTCAGCCAGAACAAATCTAGTTTTGAATCCATTTTTCATCCACAAGCAAGAATTGAAAACGTAATGATAATACTCTCCTTAACCATAATAACTGCAAGGATACAAATTTGAAGGTAGTAATTATTTTGGTTAATGAGGTCAGAAAAGAAACATGACCACATGTATGGAACAAGATCAAAAGAGTTAGTAATGCCACAAAGATTACTAAAAACACCCTTTGCAGTTAGCGACAAAGGAAGCTAGCAATCTTCTGGGGGAGAAATGCTGGAGACATCTATGGAAATAGAGAAGCAGCTCTAGCAAAAAACACACTCTTCCCACTTTCTTCAGCTAAGGATAAAGCAATCGAGCTCTGTTTGAGAACAGAATCAAAAGAATCAAGCTTTAAGACAGGAACTGCAGTTTCTGATTGGGAAAGAGAAAGAGAGAGACATCCTGAGAACAAAAGCATTTTTAACTGGTATGGGCTGCCCCTTTTCTTATTCAAATGGCTTGTGAGCAGATGCTTCTCTGCTGCATATAATCCTGATGTTTAGGGCAAGTAAAAACAATTTTGAAAACCAAACCAAACCAGGAAGCAAATGTAGAGTCTCAGATACATTTACACATGGCACACTGTGCTAGTTTTAATCCATGTAACATTCAGTTTGAATCCATGTTCTTGGTGCACTAACAATGCTGTATGTGTCCATTTTATCTCCACTGGATGGACACACAACTATTACTTTTAAAATGCCTTGCAAAGAGCTAGGTTTTGAGCTCCTAAGAATGCCTTTTCGGAATTCTTTCTCTCTGGAGAGTTAGTGCAGGCTGTTGGAGTTTGCTATGGATGTGTTTCTGTTTTCTATTTTAATCTATTTGTTTTTCATATCTATTAAAATATTAATAACCTTGCCCTCCACAATAAGATCTCAAGAGGGCATGAAACAAAATCTCTTGAGGCAATGTAAGGGGAAATAGGGATAGATACCCTAAAGCTAGCCTGTAGTTTGGTCCTTCTTTCATTACTCAAGCTTCAGGTGAACCTGTTGGTCCACTTCTGATCAGTTGGTGCTGCTGTTGAATGTCAGGTAAGTGTATAATAAAACAACCAGCATCCATGACCAGGTTGTGGATACGGGTATACATTACAGAGATCTGGGTAGATGAATGGATACTACCTGGTTTTGTCCATCCCCATTGGAAGGATGGGGGAAAGAGTTACAATCATCACCCAGCTCCGTTGTCTCTCTTGAAGTTGTGACCTCATGACCCAGGCAAGAGTAGGCCTAGAAGAGAGAGACAACTGATTTTCTAAATCACTTAGAAGTAGCAGCAGCCAAGAGAGTTCCAGTCCAGTGGGGAAAAACAGCAGCACCTTGCAAGTAGACGCAAAAAGCCTCCTCAGTGTTCACTCCTGGTTACCTGACTGTAAGCACCCCCATAAGTTATTCCCTTCTGTGCTTAGTTTGTAAACACAGTTTGTAAATAAACTGAAATATTAAAATAACACAAGCTTTCAGTTACCTCATTCTAAAGTAAACTAAGCCTAGGTAAAT
Source organism: Ctenosaura bakeri (assembly GCA_948474755.1). Lineage (NCBI taxonomy): Eukaryota > Metazoa > Chordata > Lepidosauria > Squamata > Iguanidae > Ctenosaura > Ctenosaura bakeri. Next base: position 299,443 of record CAOLHI010001972.1, read on the forward strand.
ATTGGTTCCCTAGAACATTTGAAGTGGGATGAATTTAACAACAGTATTCTGCATCTTGAGAACCAGTGTAGTGTAGTGGCTTGAGTGCTGGACTACGACCATGGAGACCAGGGTTGACTCTTTGCTCAGCCATGGGAATCCACTGCGTGACTTTGGGTACATCACACACTCTCAACCCCAGAAAAGCACATGACAGATTTGCTTTAGGGTTGTCAAAAGTTGGAAGCAACTTGAAGGCACACAGCAACAAAAGCAATTCTGCATGTTGACATGTGCTGGCATTTATTTTATTTTTTTCTTGCTGAGGAAGACTTCGCAATATGTATATGGCACTGAACTATGCAGGGATCATACAATCCCAGTATGGGATCCCTTTGCTTATCATATCCCTAAAACACTGAATGAAATATAACATTAAGAGATGCATGATCAAAGCCTGCATGTTTTAAAGGCAAAAATATTTAGGGGCAATTCTGTTTAGGAAGGAAGTTTAACCTCTTCAATATGACTCTATTTTTCTGACTTAAATAAATTATTCCCCTGAAATTCCTATTTTCTTCTTGAGAAAGAGGGAATATAAGTCTCTGTGTGATTTCAACTGGGGAGATGTTGCTAAACAAAAAGGTTAAATCCCTCTTTCTTAGTGCTGTAGCTCCTATCCTATACAGGTCTTTCTGTTTGTCCTTTAAAAAGGCTGAGAAAGATCTATTTGCAGAATAACTTTACTAAAGAGGAGACAAGATATAGTCCTTAATGTGGACTATAGCCTGTATCCAATTAGATTTGTTCTAATTCTTCCTTTCATAATTACATCAGTGATGCCTCCTCCTGCTTCAGAGCCCCAATCTCTCTGTTGAACCAGGAGAGGATGTTCAGGAACATCCGTGTCAATTGTCAACGGTCATTTCCCTGATCAAGAGACTGACTAGGGCCTGAACAGAATTATCAGATGAAGTGGCAAGAAACTTTGAAGCAGTCATAAAATTATTTGGATCTATTCTGGTCTGACCACTGACCTTTTTAATTGGTTTCCTAGCCCCGCAGAAGTTAAGACTTCCTGTAAGTCCAATTAAAAATATCCTAATATCATATCTAATATGTTCCTACAGTCTATGTGTTTTATTTCTGCTGAAATAACTAAATGCTGATGGTGACTGAACCAGCCACAAGCATGAGAAGAGAAAAGCCAATTAGGTGAACATGAAGAAATAATAGGCAATGCTGTTGCTTTTTCTGTTTCCGCTCTGCCTTCCTCCCAGCTTCTGCCACCAGTTTTAACAGTTCCTCCCCATAGTTATGCCCCTGATAATTTGAGGTTTGCAACCGCTGAGTCACTCCTGGATTATTTTGAGGCTATAGTGCTTCCCGAGTTCTAAATCACCAACCTCCTGGAAGAGGGCAAGTGTAAAGTATATATCAATAACCATTTTAAATGGGAGCAGCTAGTTGGCATGCATTTCTTCTCCACCAAGTACAGATAACAAGGATTGTGATAGCAACAAAATACGCTGAGTGCATCAAAAAAATAATTTTGAGTGACTCCAAAAATGTATTCTAGGAACTATTCAGAGCAAGGTTAATTATTTTATTTTGGCTTATGTTGCCATCATATTTTTCCCCAACAATTTTTCCGTTTGGGATAAAGTTTTACTGCATCTGAATCAATCTTGCTTCTACATATTTGTCTCTGTATTTTTAATATCAGGCAACTGTCTCTTGTTTTTGTAAATATAAATGGGTAACAGGGTCAGTATGAAGAATTCATAACAGGATGAGATGTCAGATATGTTTCAAGTGAGTTTCACTTTAGGAATTTGCACAGCTTGAAGAAAAAGAAAGAATATTACAACTGGCACCACAATTTAGAAAGCAAATTTGAAACTGAACACTGGTTTCACACACATTAATTCTGCCACTCCTGCAAAACTCTTTGGATTGCCTAGAAAAGAGGAAGGTGGACACATTTTGATGGTTCTTCGCAGCAGAAAATTCACTTGAAAGCTTGGAAAGTATACTAAAACAATACTACCATTTTTCATAAGAAGATACTAGGTATATTGCTCCTTATATCCTAACAAAAGTCACAAACTGTCCTCTTTCCAACCACGGTCTTTGAATAAATGAATACCTATTATAGTAGGCAACACCTATGTAAACCACAGCCTTGGTACTTTAAAGGTACCACATTCTGTCTGATTTTGGAATCTAAGCAGGTTCAACCTTCGTTAGTACTTGGATGGGAGACCACCAATGAATGCTAAGTGCTGTAGGCTCTATTTTAGAGGAAGCAACTGGCAAAGTGACCTTTCAGTATTTCTAATCTAAGAAAATCCTATGAAATTCATGGGGTCACCCTAGGATGACAGATGACATGAAGGCACATGCATACATATATAATGTAAATGAATTAATTTTATTTATTGTATATTAAGCTTATGGATATAAGGATGAAAAGTTTTATATAAAATTGCATTTGTTTGGGATCTCATATTTTGCCTATTATGGACACTGCAGAAACCCCAAAGTTCACTTTCAAAACAGAAGATCAAGAGAGATAACTGGAACACTGGTACTTACTGTGAGAGTTCCTTTTCAGCAGTATTGGGGAGGGAACCCTTATGTTAGGTCTTGCTCCTCCTATACACTTTTGAGTCAGGGCTTCATCCAAATATCAATCACCTTAACTCCCATAAGTGGAAAGGCTACCGCCCCCCACCCCCGGTGATGGTGTAAAAAGCTCTGCATGGAATCAACAATTCCACCAGTGGGTCCAAAAACAAACACCCTACCAACCAGGGCAGGAAGGATTCATTCTTCATTACTGTTGGAAAGAAAATTTCATGGTAAGTACCAATGTTCCATTTTTCAACAGTTAGGGAAGTAATCCCTATTGTGAACTCTCTCCATTGTAAAAAAGAACATTACCTCTGACATCAGGGACCAAGAATGTTTCCTTCCTTGTCCTTTTATGTGAACTTTATTCGTCCCACACCGCCCAAGCATCGCGGGTGGCGGGGGGGACGGCCTTTGCCGCCCTCTCGCGATGCAAGATTGGGCTGCAGTGGCCGACGGGAGGAGGTGGGGCTGGGCTTGGTATTTAGAGCCCGCCTCGCCTCTCCGTCAGCCATTCGCGTCGGATCCAGGCGACCCACCCTCCCCCCCGATGGTTTCAGTGTAAGATAGCTGGTCGCTTCGGGGCCGGGTAGGAATTTTTTCCCACCCTATATGGGGTTTTTTTTTCCCGCCTACCCTACACTGTGCCTAGGGCGGGGTAATTGGTTTCACAGGGTGGTGTCTTAATTTGGTATTAATTAGGTTGCCACTGCTTACATATAATCATGCAGGCCGGCGGGGGGGGGCTTAAGGTTCAGCGTGTACCTATGGCACCCCCCTTTTGGGGTGTAGGATAAATCTATCCTTGGGGAGGGCCCTGGGATCACCCCACTTGCTGCGCAGCGGGGGGTGGACCTTGGGGCTCACCTTCCAGACAAGGGCTGGCCAAAAGTCATCATGCAACTTCAGCGGTTGGCTTTGGGGCCCGGTATCTCGCTCAACGGGCTAGGGGAGATGGTCAGGAGCTGCCTCTTGACCTAGTCCGAAGATGCTGTAGACCCCCCTTTCTCCTCAGGTCATAAAACGCAAGTTCAAGTTCAAGTTTAAGTTCACCCCTTGTTAATTAGGCATATCAATAAATTGCCCTAGTTCAACCCAAGCTCTGTCTGCGATCTCGTTATTCGTGGGAAGGGCAGCAAATGGACATGTTGTCCGTCTGAACCAACATGATTGCCCTGACTGCAGACTGAGGTGCACCGGGCATGCTGTAGCTCCAGCCAGTTGATACTGTGTATCCTTTCACTGGGTGACCACAGGCCCTGCACCATCTGACCATTGCAGTGCACCCCCCCATCCCTGCAGACTGGCACTCCTCAGCTCCTGGATGGGCATCCCCACTCTGAGGCCCACAGATAATCACCAATCCATAGATGACCTCACAGTTGGGGCAAGTTCCACTTTCAGTGCATGCTTCCTGACAATCTAATCCTGAAAGAGCAATAGGAGCAATTGCAACTCTCTCAGATAGAACCTGGCCCAAGGGATTGAGTCTATGCTCGCCGCCATTGATCCCAACAACCTGGCCAACACCATCAGCTCTGAAGCTGACTGTTCAAAGACTACCCCTACAAGGCACCACAATTTCTCCCTTCTGTCTTTTAGCAGAAAAAAATTGTGCTATATTGTACCTATGATGACTGCCAACTGTTAGATCCTCTGAACCAAATCCAGATGTTACTCATGGCACTTGATCACAGACCCTGAGACTCTAGATAATCCATGATGGGTTATACATCCTTCCTGGCCTTTTCCAAGGATGGCGAATGCACCAGCAGATTGTCAAGGTACAGGTAAACATGCACACACACACACGTGCACACGCACACACACCAATAAGTTAGCAGTCAATAACATCTTTGTAAATGCATGGGGGCCAGCCAACATACCAAACAGTAGGGCTCTGTACTGGTAGTGGTTCTCCAGGAAAGCAAACCTGAGGTATTTCCTGCGAACAAGGTGAAACAGGATGTTCTAATAAGCCTCCCAGAGGTCAAGGAGTGCCAGATAATCCCTCTCCTGCACTCCCTCCAGGATCAACTGAAGAGTTTCCATGCAAAATGTCCATGAGAATGAATCAACTGATTCTGGCCAGATATAGTATAATATTTTCCAGTCCTTATTTTCCTTTGGAACCAAGAAGAACACTGAGCAGGACCCCAAAAATCTCTACTGAGAAGACACTGGATATATCTTCTTTATTTGCATTAGATGAGTTATGGTCTGAAGCATCTTCTGGTGTCCCTCCTGAGACCTGGACATGTGAAACTGAATGAAGAAATCTGGAGGCTCTTGAATGAAGTCTATGGTGTAACTGTTTTTCACAGTCTTGCACACCCAGGCATCAGGAGACATCAAAGCCCAGTAATAAGCAAAATGCTGGAGCCAAGTCCCACCAGGAGGTGCTTCAAGTCAGGAGGACTGGCTTGGTTTCCTACTCTGCTTGCTGGTGGAAGCAGAATTTCCCTTCCTAAATCCAAAGGGCTGCTGCTGTCTATCTTGTGATCTGAGAGAATTCTATAAGATTTGAACTCCTGCTGTGTGAACTGAGATCGAGAAGGCTGAAAGGATTGAGTCCCAGAGTGAAATGGCTTTTTTATCCTTCTTTTTGGCCAAAGAAGTTAGAGCATTCACTTTTATCTTTGGTTTCTACCAAAATGTCATCCAAAGCATCCCCAAACAATTTAGCATCCTTAAAAGAGCAGATAGCCAAATTAGCCTTAGATTTGGTGTCTGGATTCCAGTTCTTCAATCAAAGTTGATGCTTGGCAGTGATATCCATTGCTAAAGCCCTGGAAGCAAATTGAATCAAATCCAAAGTGGCATCAGCCATAAAAGCAGAAGCCTCAACTAATTTATTGACATTCTGTGTTAATTTAATCTCTCCATTGGGGATCAATGGAAGTAGGTTCTTAGCACACCTAATAGCAGCTCTGGTAAACAAGAAGGTCACTGGCCATTTCCACATTAGCATTTTAAAATGGTGCAGAGGGACCTCCAATGGAGGTCTTCTACACCATAGCGTGGACTGGGGTGGACTACTTTTTGTAGTTCCACACCTCAATCCACGCAGGAACAACTGGAATTGGTTGTGCGCCGTGTTTTTTAAAAAACTCTTTTTAGAGGTTTTTAAAAAGCACGAAGCGCCCAACCCCGTGCTGCTCCGTCGCCCAGCTCCGAAGCAGATTTGCAGGCGTGCGCAAGTGCGTGCCTGCAGATCTGCTGGGGGTGGGCTTCTGGCTGGCGAGCTTCTCTAGTTGGTGGAGAGCCTCCACCAAATGGAAGCTGCCATTTGGGACGCCGTAGGACTGTGGAGCAGCAAACTCGCGCTGCTCCACCTGGCGACGGACTCGCCCGGCTGCTGGTAAGCTCCGTTTTTGGGCGTTTTTGCCCATTCCCCCCCACATGTGGAAAGGGCCACTGAAGCAGCTGTAATTGCAAAAGCAGCTGCCTCATGAAACATGTGCAAGAAAACTTCCAATGATTTATCCTTAGGAGTTTAGGAAGAGTCATTCCCATCTTTAGGGAAAAGAGCTTTTGAAACCAATCTTGCCACAGAGGTATCAATGAGGGGTAGTTTCAGTTTGTCCATGATTTCATGAGGCAAGGAATAAAAGCACTTAGTATAGTCAAGAGTCATCCTAGCTATGCCAGGGCAAGACCATTCCTGTCCATACCATCTGCAATAACTGCTGGAAAAGACAACACATAGAACTCCTGCTTAGGCACAGACTTGATTTCTGATACTCTCTCTGAAGTACCAGAAGTCACCTGGCTATTACAAGTCATATTCAGAGTCTCCTCTCTACCTTAGAGAATACTATCTTATTCAAACCTACAAGTAGGAACACGCTCAGGAGAAAAGTCTTCCTCATCTGGGGACCATTAACCTTCTACCTTATCTGAACCAACAGGAAAGACTGAAGATTCCCTTGCAGAAGAGAAAGGTGACACCATCCTTTTCTGTTTCTTAAGACTTGTGAGACGGAAGAGCCACCACTGGAGCACCTGCTACTCACCACCCCCCATAGAAACAGATGAAGATACAGAATGATGCTGTCTGGGAGAGTGTTTTGCATGCTTCTGGCCACTAGAGAGCCTCTGCTGTGCAGTCAGCTCATTATCAGGCTGTGAGGGATCTGCTGCCTAAACTTTTCATTTTCATCAGGGCCATTTTCTGAGGCCTCCACAATTGTCACCACTACCCTCACACCCTGACCCACCAAATACCCACTGCCTGGCATGCTATAAATGAAACCCAATGACAGAGCACTGGGGCAAGATCTGTCCTTCAATAATGAGGGGCAAGAGAAAAGTGGGAATGTCGCCAGCACTCACAGGAGTGCCTGTCTCTTACCTTGCATGCTGAGGCCCTTTCCGCACCGGGGTATTAAAACAGTGCAGAGCGACCTCTGATGGAGGTCGTCTGCACTGTGGAGTGGATTTGGGCGGACTACTTTTTGTAGTTCCGCACCTCAATCCGCTCCGAAGCAACTGGAAGTGGTGGAGCGGCGTGTTTTTTAAAAACCTCTTTTCAGAAGTTTTTAAAAAGCACGGAGCGCACAGCCCTGTGCAGCTCCATTGCTGCGCTCCAGTGCAGATTTGCAGGTGCGCCCTAGTGCATGCCTGCAGATCTGCCGGGGGCAGGCTTCCGGCTGGCAAGCTTCTCCGGTTGGTGGAGAGCCTCCGCCAGCTGGAAACCGCCATTTTGGATGCCGAAGCCGCCATTTTGGACGCCGGAGGACTATGGAGCAGCGAGCTCACGCTGCTCCGCATGGTGACGGACTTACCTGGCTGCCGGTAAGCTCTGTTTTAGTGCGTTTTCCCCGGTTTCCCCCTCCACATGCAGAAAGGGCCTGACATGAGCCTCCAATAATTATGTGGCGAAAAGTGGGTTCAGATCCAATCCACCAGTGAGAGTAGGTCCGTCTCCTCCCTGGGCATGGCTGTATCTTTCCTCAGTCCTTGCTCAAACACCTCTAGGTTCCTAATCATCGCTGTGTGCTCAGTCCATTCCCACAGCCCCTTCCCATTAGAGTGGATAAGCTGGGAACAATTTTAAATCTCTCTCAGAGAGACAAAAGGCATAAAAAGTCAGCCAAAATTGGCTCTGAAGTCTGGAATACCACAAAGCCCTGTCCTGATTAGAGCGATGAAGGACAGAATTGACAGGACAGGCTAGCTCTTCTACTTAGGGTGGTTAAAGTGACTGAAATTTAGATAAAGCCCTGCCTCAGAAGTACGTAGAGGAGCACGACCCAGCATAAGGATTGCCTCCTACACTGCTAGAAAAAGAGGATTACTGAAACTTATCTCAAAAAGAATCTCGAAAAGAATCTTTGCTGATTTTCATGTGTAATTTAGCCAAAAGGAACCATTACAAAGTCGCAGATATTCTTCTGTTGATAATCACTCTTTAACTTAATGATGAAAACGTAAAGCATGGCTAGTTTTTCTTCCAGAGTGAATTTACACTGTGCACCACATGAGAGGGAAGAGGACACAGATTACTTTGAACAATTTTTTTAAAAAAATAGGTGGCACATAGAGAAAGTTAATTTTCATGACCTATATACCATTGTTAGTGTCAGTTAGAGTAGACCCACGTTTTCAATGGAAAACCTGCTGTCGTGTCCTATCTGAAGGAGCCGTCCTCAAATGAGAAAGAAGAGTGTCAAGGTAACAGGCACCTGTTGGAGCTAGAGGAGGCTGGCAGGCATGTATTGGCACTGGCAGAAGCAGAGCCCAGTCCATCCCAGCCAGCATGTGCAAATCAGGAACAGTATACAGATGTACTCCACCCTGAAGAGTATAGAAGCAAAGGGTCTAGGAATGCTCTGTTGCAATTTAAAAAGGAAGATACTGAACTAATGAGGCCAGCTAGGCTGATTACTTCTGACTACATATTAGCTTAGCCCAGGCTATTCTGTTGCTGAGGACAAGCAGCTCTAACACTTCCTGACACATCTGGATTTGTGAATCTCTGATCATCAGCTTGGACTAATCTTTCTGGAACTCCCTTCACAGACTCTGCTCAGGACTATTTTTCCCATTCCAACCTTGGCCTCTCTGGACTATACTTCTCTTTCTATGGAAACCCTCTGCAAGCTCTGGGACTGGCCTGATTTTTCCCATCTGTTCCTGTGGATTGTGGGTGAACTCACTGAGACTTGCCAACCCTAAATGGGAAACCCACCAATTGGAGTCTACCTGTTGGCTGGCAGGTGGGACTGGTGGTGCTAAAGCAGAGACATCACTCCAGTCTGCATGCTGGCTAGAGGCCAGACTCCTGGACTCCCCTCGTTGGTCAGTGTGGAGCTCAAGGCACCTGTCAACTTACGGCTACTCCATGAATTTCATAAGATTTTCTTAGGCAACAAATATTCAGAGGTAGTTTTCCCAGTTCCTTCTTCTGAAATATAGCCTACAGTACTCGATATTTGTTCATGGTCTCCCATCCATGCATTAACAGGAGCTGACTCTGCTTAACTTCTAAGATCAGAGGGGGACAGGGTGTATTCCGGATATTTAACTTTCTGCTACAAACTCACAAAAGAGAGTATGACCTCACTACAAAACTGTGCTGTAGTGCTCTCTGGTGGTGATCTCAGAAGAATGTGAAAGTTCAAACCATGCCTTCTATTTATGGAACTAAAAGCTACATACAGTGAGTGGTAGTGAGCAGTATTACAGTTGTGCAGATAGCTTACAAACTGGTGTTACTTGATTATTGTTTGGAAACTCCCCACCAGAAGACCTCAAAAGTAAAAAGTCACATATTTAACATGTAACTGGGATGAAATTATTTCCCACTGGTAACAAGAGGGCATGCTATTACTTTTCAGGGGGAATAAGGCAGGACGTAATTAATTCCTTCTAAAGGAAAAAGTAGTTAAGGTTTCCCATGTCATCATTATGAATGGGTAGCAGCCAGGTGATGGAAAGAGGAAGTACATTGGAGCCTCATGACTTCCTGTGCTGTTGCTTTATGCTGTGTGTGTGTGAGAAAGAGGGATGGCAGAGCAGGATGGAGGACAAACTACGAGACAATGAATGGACTGAAACCTGTTTGCTTGCTTGAATTTTATTTTGCAAAATAGCAAGGAGGAGGAAGGAGACAAAAAAAAAATAGTGAAGAGATTATTTTAAAAATGAACAGAGACTGAGGGCCTTATCACACCATACCTTAATACCATGTTGTTCTGTTTGAGTCCCAGCATTGCCATTTCCATGATGGTATCGGGTTCTGAACACTCTCTACCACATCCTTTCAACTTCAGCAGATGAGTAGCGCTATTCACACAATTCTTCCCTCTGTATTACAGCATCACTGGAGAGTCTTTTTCCCCATTCCATACCTCATGATTGTTTTTTTTTTTTTAATGCTGTACTAGCACAGTAACATTGTAACACAATGACATTTTTCCTTTCAAGCAATGTCCCTTCAATGCAGCATTCCCACACTGCAGCACTGTTGTGTTTTTGTGCTATAACTTTTAAAAGCGTACTAAAAAATAAAAATTGAAATTCAAATAAAATTTTTTAAAAATGCAATGCTGTGTGATTCTCTCCTTGCTTCTCCTTCCTAGCTCACCCCTGGAGCACCAGAAATGATCTGGAGGTTATTGGGCAAAGATTGCCATGGGAGTAGCTGAGGGAGGGACAATCTGGGAACACCCACACCACGCCCACTACTGGATTGGCTACAGAAGGAAGCACAATCAAGCACTATCGAGAAACCGCACTGCCACAGCTAAGAGGATTATTGCTGGAAAGGGCGTCATTAACAAATTATTTTCAGTATGGAAAAATGGCTGATTTCAAATCAATTGCAACGTGATAGCGGCTTGTTAGCAATGGCATTGTGTGATAGGACTGATTTCAACCAACAATAATGCATTGCTCTGGCGGTATGACACCTTCATGAGATAAGGCCCTCAGAGACTCAGTAAGTAGCTAGCCTCTTTGCAAACCTGTGCCAGTTCTGATCTAACTGAAGAGAACAGAGAATGGAGACAAAGTGGCTATCTGGTTGTTCTCACATCCCAGTTGATTGAAGAGAAAACGAGTAAATGGAGTAATAACAGACAGAATTAAGTGAGTAAGTAGCAAAATTGAGAAGGGGAGGAACAGATCTAAGAAGCAGTCAACCCTGTTGCAGGCAAAAATATGCTCAGAGAAGGAAGGATGCTGCTGCTTGCTTCCCCAGTCAAACAACTCAGCAGGCAAGGGAGACCACTGGGCAAAATGAAGTTCCGGCAAGGCTAATGAAGCCAGCACATATGCTTGGGAAGTTGGGGGGTGCTGTTCAATTGAAGCTCAGAGATCTGGGGTATGCACCCAGTGAGAGGGGTGAAAGTCCAGCTGACTGTAATAGTGTTGACAGAGGAGAAAAAGAGAAAAGAAAGAATAAACCAGGGCAGCAAAAGAAGGGAAAATGGCATCAGGCAGTGAGGAAAGGCAAAGTGCCAGACATTTTTGCTTGCAGCCCTTTGATTAGCACAAGAAGAGGGAGGGGAGCAGAAGAGACAAAAACAGTCTGGTGCTTTGAGTGAATAAACAGCTACCTCAGAGATGACAAATATGTCAGAAGGTTACAAGTAATGTTTCTGTTGCTCTAGACCAGTTCTTAACCTGGGTCTGGGGACCCTTGGGAGTCTGCAGAGCCCTGACAGGGAGTCAACAAAGCCTTACTGTTGGACACCAACAGCAGTGGTAGCAACAGGGATGTGGCAGTGGATGTGTTCGCATGCTTGCTGCTGTGTCTTTTTTGTCAGGGATGCATCAATAGGGGGTGTGGAAGTCAAGGAATGCTGAGACAGGGAAGTGTTTTGACATCCATTGCCAAATCCTTGACAAAAAGAACATGGTGGCAGGCATGTGCAAGCACCCAAACTCTGACTCTGGAGACCAAGGTTTGAATTGCCAGTCGGCCATGGAAACCTACTGGATGGCCTCAGGCAAGTCACATTCTCTCAGCTTCAGAGACAGGCAAAGGCAAAATATCTTGTCAAGAAAACCTTCATGATAGGCTTGTCATAAGTCAGTTTTCAAAAGGGAGAGACATGATGGCTAAAAAATGTGGAAGAGCACTAGTGCAGAACCAAAGAATTGTTATGAATAGCCTCTTAAAAGAATGGAATGAGTGGACATGGAAGTAACAACAGCCAGCAAATTGCAAAGAGCTATAGTGTGAGAACTCATGCTTCAGATCAACGTGGACAAGCTCATAGATATAGTAGCTACAGCCCTGGAGTTAGAAAGCAAGAGAAGGAGAGATTTTTTTTCTCTCTTCCTAGATCATAGAAGTTATTTTCAAGGCACAATATCAACATTGGCCACTAAAGAGAATCAGCTAGTGCTTTTTAAAAAAATTAATGTTCTACGATATAATAGTATTAACCCCAATGCAATGCTCAAAGAATGCACAATGAGTTGCTTTACTATCAGAACAATGATTTCTGTTTCCTAATAGTCCAAAAACAATAAATAATGCAATAAACTCCTGGCTAAAAATAATGTTCCAAAGTTCTTCCTTACAGGCTTTCAGCACTACTAGTTTCCCAGCTAACTGGCTGACGATCAGCACGCCTCAAGATAACAGCAAACAGCAAACAGCCTTTAACTATAATCACTATGGCCCTTTCCACACGTGAAGGAAAAACCGTCCTGAGACGTCCTGAAACGGAGCTTACCTGAAACCCGGTAAGTCTGTCGCCATGTGGAGCAGCGTGTTTTCGCTGCTCCATACTCCTCGGCATTCCGCGGCGTCCTGTGGCACCCAAAATGGCGGCTTACAACTGGCGGAGGCTCTCCACCAACTGGAGAAGCTCGTCAGCCGGAAAGCTTGCCCCCGGCAGATCTGCAGGCATGCCCTTGCACATACCTGCAAATCCACACCGGGCACTGCGATGGGGCTGCACGCGGTTGCACACCCCATGCCTTTTAAAAACCGCGGTTTTTAAAAAGCACGCGGTGGCGCCACTTCTGGTCACCCTAGCGTGGAATTACATGAAAGTAGTCCGCCCCAATCCATTTTACGGTGTAGACGACCTCCATCAGAGGTCGCACTACACTGTTTTAATACCCCCGTGTGGAAAGGGCCTATCTGGGAGAACTGAAGAGCCAGTTGTGACACTTGAAGGTAATACACATTGTGATGATACCTCTATTAGACAGGTGAAAATGTGCAAAATTTATCATGCTAGCTTTTGAAAAAAGTATACTGTTGTTTTTAAGGAGCAATGATTCCATACAAAATTCTTTTTGCTGCAGGAAAAAAAGCTAATTTTTCTGTGTGAATGGGCGTGAAGTCTACGTCAGCCTATGAATGCAAGATCTCCAGGTCACCCTGTCATCAACTACCCTGCTCAGGTCTTGCAGATTCAGGGCTGTAGCTTCTTTGCATCTATCCATATGTAATATGGTCTTCCTCTTTTCCTACTGCCTTCTGTCTTTTCTAGTGAGTCATGTCTTCTCAAGATATGTCCAAATTACAACAATCTCAGTTTAGTCATCTTGGCTTCTAGGGAGAGTTCAGGCTTGATTTGCTCTAAAACCTATTTATTTGTCTTTTTTGAAGTCCACAGTATCTATAGAACTCTTCTCTAGTACCTTTCAAATAAGTTGATTTTTTTGTCCTATCAGCTTTCTTTACTGTTCAGCTCTCACAACCACACATAGTAATTGGAAATACAATAGCATCGACAATCCTAATGTTAGTGTTCAATGACAGATCTTTACACTGCAGGATCTTGTCTAATTCCTTCATAGCTGTCTTTCCAAGATCTTCTGATTGACTGGAGTCTCCCTTCTGATTAATGACTGAGCCAAGATATGGAAAATCTTAAGCTATTTCAATGTCTTCATCATTTGCTTTCAAGTTATGTAAATTATCTGTGGTCATTAATTTTGTTTTCTTAATGTTCAACTGTAATCCTTTCCTTTGCATTGTTTTCCTTGATTTTCTTCAATAATAATTCCAAGTCTTCACTATTTTCTGCTAGTAGTATGGTGTCACCTGCACATCTTAAATTGCTGATGTTCCTTCCTCCAGTTTGGAAACCCCATTTGTCCAAGTTTATGATATGTCCTGTGTACAATTAAACGGATAGAGTAATAAAATGCAGCCTTGCTTTATCCCCTTGCCAATTGGAAACTATTCTGTTTCTCCATATTCTGTCCTGATGGTAGCTTCTTGTCCTGAGTACAGGTTACATATCAGTCTTTCTTATCTACTACAAAGGGAGAAGTGACACATTGAAATTCTCCATTCCATACACATTTAAATGTGTATATCATGTACAGCAGGAATAGGGAATGTGTAGCCTCCATATGTTGTGAACTGAAACTACCATAATCTTTTAGTACTGTGCACGCTGGCTGAGGGTGCTGGGAACTACAGTCCAACATTACCTGGAGGCCACACATTTCTCATCTTTATTGTAGGTTGTAGGTCAAATATGTTTATTAATATTTCCTTGGTATTCATGACATTCAAATAAGTTAATAAAATGAACTATTTGTTTGAGTATCAGGGGAGGGGTGGTAAAAAAAGGCAGCCCCAAACCCTGAAGGCACAAGATTCCATCTGATCCTGAAAACTAAGCAGGGTCAGGCCTGGCTAGTATTTGAATGGGAACCACAAAGAAACACCAGGTAGTGTAAGCTATATTTCAGAGGAAGGCAAACTATCACTGAGCATTCTTTGCCTAAGAAAACCATATGAAATTAATTGGGTAACCATAAATCAACAATAACCATAAACTGGGTAACCATAAATCAACAGGCAAGCTGAAGGCATGGGTACACACACAAAGTAAAAACAGTTTCCTGAAGGCTGTATAAAATAAATAAAACATTCATCTTAGAAAAAGTTCTTTCAAAAGAGTCTCAAAAGGAGCAAGAGAGTTCCAGAAACTATGCAAAATCACAGACAAGATCTTCTCCCTATAACACAATGAACTTTTGAGAAGATCTAAGCTGATTATCTTACTACACAGGCAGGAACATAGGGAAAAAGTGGTCCTTCAGGTACCTGGAACATCCTGCTTTAAGGAGCATGACTAGCATATTGAACTGGACATGGAAACAAGCTGGAAACCAGGGAACATATTTAAAAAAGGGAGTCACATGCTTTGGATCAGTGCAAGTTTCTATGCACATGTGAAAGACAGTCCTACATATAGTTTGTTGTAACAGTGCAGACATATTCTTTGCCTCTACTCTGCACAGTTCCTTCTAACATTTCCATCCTTACATTTTAGGGAAAGTGCAATCCCCTGTATTGAAGCTTAACCTGAAGGTAGGACATACTTTCCACTAGATGAGTTTTTAACTTTCAGTTGGTCCACATCCTATTGTCATGACTCATTTGCTCAGTTCTCCAAACTAAGGAGTTCCCGTAGCTCATCTCTTCCATTCAACACCTTGCCCTTGCTCTTGTAGGATCAGAAGAATGTGGTGAGAAAAAAGAATTGCAATTGAAAGTCATAAAACAAAAGGATCAAAGTGGTAGAGAGAAAGATGTGACAAGGAAAACAGAGTGGTTAATTCACCGAATGGGATGGAAAGGAGAAAATAGTTGGGAAACATATGTGGAAGGAGCACTGGTGGAGGAAGAAGAGGAAGGACATAAAGAAGTCACAGTATGTTATTGATTTTATCACTGACTAGCGTATCTACCCGGCATTGTTTGGGATTTTATTTTCTCATTGGTAATACTTGTTAGAAAGATTTGAGGTCCTGTGTCTCTCATTCCCCAAACTTCTTGTCCAGTACCTGTAACTTTTCCCCATATTCCCCAATCCAATCTATATTCAGAGTTATTAACATGCAGAGGTTGTGTTCCCAAGGGAATACACTGCCTTCCTCCTTGCTGCTAGACCTCATCTCCATAGCAACCGGCCTATTCAAGAGACTGAAGCCCAAGAGCTCTCTGGCTGAGAATTCTAAAGGCCCCTCCCTAAACTGCAAACCTCAGGATTCCAAGAATCTTCTTAGGCAGCCAATCATACGAGGTCTTCATCTAACACAGCCAATCATATGAGGTCTTTGCCTGCAGCCAATCATATGAGGTGTTTGCCTGACACAGACAAACACACAAACTTTGACTTTTATATATTAGAAAGGGTATACATCTTGTCAGAAAGTGACAAGTGGGGGAGTGACCAATCTGTTTAAGTTTAGGACTTTTAGGCATGCCTTACATTTGTCAGCCTTAAGCTGGATGATAGCTGTGCTGTACCCCAAATCTTCCTGCAACTTAACACAAGTGCTGATAGCACCCAATGTCTACCACAGTATAGGGGTACAAAAAACAATTCTTTACTGTTCCTTTAAAAAATAACTTGCAGTACAAAATTAAAAGGGTAAAAATACAAATGTTCAGTACATAAGTGTGGTTATATAGAAAGAGACAAATCCTTTTAGAGAAAACCGTTTCCATCACTTTCTCAGCCTTATCAGACCCAACATTTTCCAGTTAGGGTGTCTGACATGTTTTCTGGTCAGGAGAAAATGTATCAAATTGCTGACTCAGGATCCAGTACATAGTCTTTTCAGTGATGAAGATAAGTGGCCAGTAAGATCTCTGGGACCTTGGCCTATTTGTATTGTCTCATGCCTATATATCAAGTTGTCTAAAGGATATGAGCTTTCATGGATAACTTTTAAGTCACCCAAGGTAGTATAATGGCTTGATTAAATGATAAGTTGCACTTATGGTAAGGATATGTTGCAGATTCTTGACTGACCAACCATTGACGATGGCCTCTTGCTTCCTTATACCTAAGATTATATCCAAGCTAAGAAGTCATGGAATGAAACAGGGACACATGGGAACTCCATGCCTTATACACAGTGACTCAGATCAACCCTGGGATTGGTGTTCAGTTATGATTGACAGACATAAGTGCCAAACACTCCAGAACAGACTCATACTGCTGGATATGTGCCTCATAAATAGAGAAGAGGTTTAATTGATTTGGTGGTTCACAGCAAGGAGGGAGTTTGCTTAACCAAGAAAATTGAAGAGAAAGAGCAAAAGAACAAACTTTCAATGAACAGAATCAATCAGATTTATGCCTCCTAGTCCTCCACCATTTTCTCCATTCCATAAAAAATTGTCCTGATTTCTGTAATAAAATTTGAAATTTTACCTGTCTGCCGTACACTTTGCCTAGCATCATAAATCATCATTTATGAGACACATTGCTTTATACCTAAGCATAGGATTTCATGCCCTGTAGGGTCTTTCCTGTTCCTGTATCCAGCCACAACCGAGATATACTGGAGTTTTGTCCACTTTTTTTTCCTGCTTGAGGTGTGGTTAACTGTGGGGAGAACAGGGTTTCCTTCCCTGCCTGTTATCCCCTCCATGAACTTAATATCAACAGTAACAAGGCACAGTAACATCTAAGAGCCAACATCAAATCCTGTAGTGCTGGGAATGGGGAAAAAAACCTGTTTTGCAATAAGCTAGATTGTCCAAGTTTTAGTATGTTGTTGTTGTTGTTGTTACTCTGATCCTTGTTTCAAGTTTTTTTTTCCCCTAAAGTGTTTATTTTTCACAATTTGTACTTAATATTCTGCCCAGACGGCATTGGGTAGATGGGTCCTTCCTGCAGTCTGAAAGTCTGCCCACATCTATTAAAAAATTTAGTTCAGCAAAAATCTTCAATTTCCCATTTGACTAAGCTTCTGGAAGATAGTTTATACCAGATAATTTGACAGCACAAATAACAATGAACTAAAGAGAGGAAACTCCCTGAGTTGCCAGCCTCAAGGAAATGCTGTTTCCTGGGGATTCCCCTGTGTTCCATCCCATCTATGTATCATACATGGCACTAAAGATAAGAGACTGCTAAACCACAAAAAAGTGTCTTGATTATTTATAGAATTATTATTAAGAATAGGAAAACCAGTAGGTAAACTCACTTGTGTGAGCAAAGCTGAAAAGTATTTCAGGACTAGTTTGTCTTCTCTGTTAGATAACAATATACTGTAATGAATAGAGCATTGGGGTCTTGATTGAAATCTTCACCCAGCTACAAAGCTTACCAGACTATCAGTCTTCACATCTTAACTTACTCTACCTCACAGAACCACTGTGGCGGAGAAGGGAACCTATACAGCCTCCCTTTCTTGAAGGAAGGGCCACGCTGAATATCTATTATCAGAGAAAAGAAAAAAGAATTCTGGCTCACATCACCTCCTAGGCATAAATCTGATGGATTCTGTCCTACACCCACTCTGAAGGGAGAGAGAAGTACGAGACTTCTCATATAGGAGAGACTTCTCATGCAGGAGAGTACGACATTACTCTTCCACTATTGTGAGAAGCACATCTTGAATCAATGGCTTCTTCTGTATTAACTGGAGAAAATAAAATTAAAGAAAGTGAGGCTAGGACAAAGCTGATGGTTGTCTGATCAGGGCAATAACCAAGAGGAAAATTTCTCCAGTTTGGGAGCTAGCTTTACTATGAATCCTCCGTTCTTCACCACTCTCCTACATTAAGCCCTTTTAAGTCAACATTGCCTTTTCAACACATGGTGTTGACATGGTGAACAGAAAATATACAATAAAATTTTACAACTACTATGCAAAAGCAATTTATTCAGTAAAACTTAAGGAAATTCTTCAGGCAAACATATATTAGATAATAATTAAGGGTATCAGATCAATATTTCATGGCCAAGTAATTCATTAAACAGTAACTTCCTGTCTAGATTATTGCAATGTGCTCTATGCAAACAGCATTAAAAAATAATATAGCAACAGCACAAGCTTTAAAGAAATCACTTCAGCGGCTAATACACTTCCAGTCCCAAGCGCAAGGTGTCAGTGACAAGTAAAGCTCTACGTGGCTTGGAGAATGAATTTCTGAAGAGCCCCTCTTGCTGTATACATCTGCCTGAGTATTAAGTTCTGCTCATATTTTTCCCCTTCTATGGTTTACTTGCTTGAAATTGTATGTTATGTGAATATGAGAGCCTTTTTGGGTCTGGCACTTTGGTTATGGAACACACTCCCCCATTTAGCTGTCTCCTATCTTAATGGCAATTTCTCCCTGGCTTTGGGGTCTTATGTCTCACAGCCCAGCTCTAATTTTGCTGATTGTGCATTTTATTGTGGATTGTTATTTTATGGTTATATACAGAAGTAGTTTATCACTTATTGTTTCTGTTCTAGTTCTGTTAATGCTGGCAAAGCTAGAAACAAAGAAACAAATTGGCAGCCTCAGCAGCTGCTACACTGACTATCCTTTATCATAAAATGACAGAATCACTTTCTCCAGTTATATGGCCCCCTTGTGTTCCACCATAGCACATTATTCTATTATTTATAGGCATAGCATTACAAAATACTATGAAAATTAACTTTTCCTTGTTTCTTTGTAACTCCAGTGAGCAAAACTCTCCATGGAACAGTTCCAACTAAAAGGGGCCGTTTTGCCGGAAAATGCAAATAGATTAGATGAAGAATTTATAGGTACAATGCTTTTATTTGAGCAAGATACCATTATGATAACAGTTTCATAAGGGAAACTTCCCTCAACGATTCCTAAATACTGAAAAATACCTGCAAATTATATATTTATCTTTTTTTTTCAGAACATCTTCCCTGCAGGGCTGTCATTTATATTTTAAAGGATAGACAAGATTAAGAATGCCCTACTTTTGTATAGAAACTAAAAAAATAAAGAGATAAGGAAATTATTGGGACTTCTTAAAAGAGAACCTTCTTTAGAAAACTAAATTATTTATGATTTTTAAACCAAATGACATGAATTCACAACATATTTGTGCCCTTCCTATATAAAAGCAGCTCTGCATTCTACTACACTGTAATATGGACAAGAAGCAAAGCCTATGGCAAGGCTATAGGGTTGGTTCTCATTGAACTCTACTGGAGACTGTAAACAAGCTACAAATAAAATCCTCCATAAACTGTCACATATAAGAAAATATCAAATGGCCCTTTCAGATGACACAGTTATAATACAGTCAGTCCTCCACATTTGCAGGTTTCACTTTTCTGGGTTTGATTATTCACGGATTATTTGCTGTCATTTCTGCTACCTCCCTATGCCATTTTTAATAGGAACTGCAAGCCTCATGAGACTGAGAAACTGCAAACGAGGCTTATAAGTCGCTATTAAAGATGGTGTGGAGCAGCCGTGGAGGTGGCAGTAAGCCCCACAAGCTACCCACTTCTGCGTTGGGAAGGAACTCTGATGCCTCAAAGGAATCATGATGGGTTGAATATGCTGATCATACTTTTTTATGTGTTAAATATGGTTTGGGAGGGCCATGGTTTTTCTACTTTGACAGGGGCCCTGTGCCCCTAACCCTAGTGAATGTGAAGGGATGACTGTACTTTGATTACCTTTTAGGTGCCGTAGCTACAACTTATGGAATCCTGGGCTTTGCAGTATAATGCAACAATATAGCTACATTTGCAGAGAGTTATAAGCACCTCTCATTAAACTACAAATCCTAGAACTCCATAGGATGGAATGATGGCAGTTAAAGTGGAATCATAGTGAAAGGGTCCATGAAGTGCTACCTTTAGAGCTGTTCTTCCATTGACAGCTACAGGTTTTTTTATATGCTAAATAATTTATGGAATGTGCTACCACAAATTATGACTGTTACTATCTTAGATGGCTTCAAAAGAGGAATGTATAAATTATTGGAAAAGTATAGATTGACTATGACATATTATGGTTGTCAGCAAGATACGATTTCAGAAGAGAATCTCACTATGTACGAGTGGATGGAGACATGGTAACTGGAGAAGCAATCACCATAATTCCTGGCCTGTGGACAACCCAGCAGCATCTGCTTAGCTCTTCTGGGAAAGAAAGAGACTAGACACAGTGGACCTTTGGTCTTATCCAAAAGTGAGCTCCCTATATTTTGACTAAGACCCTTTCTGCAAGATGTCGCTGTTGCATTTTTGCCACAGGATGGCAGCAATCAGCAGGTTGCACTTTCACATGACATCATTGCCATCCCGCTGCCATCCTGTCGCAGAGCGTTGTGCTTGCGGAGTTTTTGCAAAATGGAAAAAATCCATTTCTCATGGTGCTCCTGTCACTTCTGGCCATGCGGAAGATGCAGAAGCGCATTGGCGACACTTCCTTCCATAGCACAGCAATGGAAAAAGCCCAGCTGTGCTGCAGAAGGAAGACGTGGCGCCATTGCATTCTCTTCCGCATGGACCAAGCGGGTGCAGAGGGGAGTGTTGCTGACGCGCTACCTTCTAGACCCGGGACTGCAGCGAGACAATGCGGAAGAGCTTCGTTGTGCGGAAACAGCCTAACTCATATTAGATGCTTTCCACTATTGACAGTAATGCCACGATGACACATGTATACCTGTGCAGAGAGCATGGAGTTGCATTGCTCTAAGAAAATAAGATTCATTTGCTCAGACCGGAGATCTAACTAGTCACCATAATGTTTGCCAGACTGGTCAGCTAAATTCCCTTGAGAAACCCATGAGCAAATATAAAGGAAATACTTCTCTTTCACAGTTGTTCTTCAGCAACTTTTATCCAGAAAGATGCTCCAGAATCCCCTAGGGATATAAGCTCTCACTCATCAACACTTCATCCACACTTTCTGATCTTAATACAGCTGGGACTTCCACACTTGCAGATTTGATTATTCATGGATTGTTTGCTGCCACTTCCACTGCTGCCCTATGCCATTTTAATAGGGACTGCAAGCCTCATAAAACTGAGAGACTGAAAGCAAGGATTTAAGTCCCTCTTAAAAATGTCCTAGGGCAACAGTGAAGGCAGCAGCAAGCCCCACCAGCTGCCCACTTCTGCCTTGCAAAGGAACTCCAAATGCCTCAAAGAGGCTGAATACACAGATCATTAATTTAAGTGTGTTAAATATGGTTTGGGGTGGTTAGAATTATGTGTGGTTTTTCCACTTTTGTGGGGGTTCTGCACCTCTATCCCAGAGAATATAGAGGGATGACTGTACTTGACTTTTTGCTTAGTTGGTCACTTTGTAGAAATAGTCATCATATGTGAATTGCCAGCTTCCCTGTTGGCCTAAACCTGAACAAAAATATAGGTCTTTAAGAAGCAATTCTATTTTATCTGTAATGCTGGAAAGCCACAGAAATCCCCTCCTCTCTAAATGAGACCAGTTATACTTTAAGATTAGTGTGAAAATAAAGAACGAAGTGCATGGGACGATATGAAGTGGGTACTACAACATGGAGCAGGTAAATTTTGCTGGACTGCACAGCTTGGCTGGAATAAGATTGTAAAAATAACTTGATATTCAAAGACTTCATCTTTTGATTTCCTAGTAAAACACTTATCTAAGTAACTTTTTAAAAATCTTATAAAATGTATGTTCAAAACACATTTTTGTAACTTCAGCACTGCATAAACCTGATGTTTCTATCTGCGCTCTTTTATTCTAACATATTTTCTCCTTCACTATATGAGTGCATAGGAATATTTGTAACATTCACGTCAGTCTTTGTAGAGAGTATACCACCTATAAAGTATTATCAACATTTTCCCTTCAAAACTGACCTTAGTAAACTTAAAGGGACTAAAAGCTGAGTTAGACATGAGTGGTGAGTAATCTAGCTATATCCCCACAGGAGGGAGTGTCCCTTCACAGTGAAAGTGTATTGGTTTCCTGAAGCAAAACCAGATGAAGTTACAGGAAAAGAGAATGCCATCACCATATAAGACTCAAAGGGATTTTTCCCCTCCCAAGAAAGCCTCTAGGACAAAGGTTTCCAAATGTGTTCCAACTGAAGAGTGAATATTATTCAATAAATCTATAGTGTATTTCCTAATATTTTTGTTTTCATTTAAAGGCAGCTGGAAGTAAGAGGCTGAAATGGAATTGTGCAGTAGTAGTGGCAGAGTCTCTAGTTTGACCCAAACTTGTCATCAGCAAGTCCATCTGCCAAAACAGAGAGACAGCAAGATCTTTTCCTTTAGCCTGCATGGTCCAGCTCCACTCCAAACTCTATCCTGATTGATTTAGCCCAGCAAACAGCCATCTTCCTGGAAAAGAGCAAGTAGGAAGGAAGAACCAGCACTTTTCACTAGTCTCTTTTGACCTAGGAGGAAGCAGAGGAGAAACGATTCAAGTGGGACAAGCACTGTGGAGAAAAGAAGAGGTGAGTAAGGAGAGAGGATATGGAGGAGGCTGACAGCAACTCTGCTGTCATGGAAAATGAGGAATTCTGCAGAGTTGCCAGTTTGCGATTGTCCTGGGCCATGAAGCTTCTAGGCCAAAACCTAAGACCTAAGGAACGCCCCCTGATTATGCTGTTAGGTATTACTTATTAAGTATCAATTATAATTGCTCACAGCTTGCCATTCAAACTCACACATATACAAACACAAACACACACACACACAGAATATATTTTCCTGTTTGAAAATTAAGACAAAAATCTTAACAAAAGAGGCTGTTCCCTGCTCAAGGTGAAATGAGGATGGGAGAATTAACTCCTTCTAACTCACTTAGGGAAATTGGACAATGAATGTTTCATTTAGCCTACTTGCTTCCAGCCAGAAAGTGAATGCAGAGCCAAGTGGAGGATGAGCTCTGGCACTAAAACAACTGAGAGGGAAGGAGGAAGATTACTAAAGCAGATACACAGAACCACTGGAGAGTTTTTGCAAGTTGCAGTAACAAATCAATTAAGCACTGTAAATTGTAGCAAGTTGCTACTCTACCAGCTGAGCTGGAGATTTTCTCTTCCCTGGAGCCAAGTGTATGAAAACTGGAGAATCTGCATCCATTTCTGCTACCTCAAGAAGACTGATGAAAACTGAAGACTCAGGGCTAGGCCCTAACATCTGGCAAATGTAACTTCCAGGGGTGAGATGGGCTTCTCATAGCATATGATTTAACCATGAGAAATATAGAGAAGTAGGTTCAGGATAGACATGGAGTTTACATGCCAAGTTACTTGCCAGCTGCTAAAGTAGGTTTTTTGCTGCTGCTCATGGATTTGAAATTTTTTTGCCTGTATTTTACTATGCTTTGTCCCCACTTAGCCAACAAGGAGAGGTCTCTGCCTGCATTGATATCTCTGTAGAGTATCTTAAACGACAACAGAAGTAGTATCTGATACAGAATCTAGACCCGTGACATTGTCACTCTTCTTCTCCAGTATGATTAACATCTTTGCCTGAAGAAGCCAGGAAAGCTCTGAGAGTGCATGATGTATTTTGTGCATTTCAGTTGGCCCAATAAAGATATCACTGTTTTCTGGATTTTGGATTTTGTTGTATTAAGATAGGTGATGGCACATTTTGTCTAGACCAGTGGTTCTCAACCTTCCTAATGCCGCGACCCTTTAATACAGTTCCTCATGTTGTGGTGACCCCAACCATAAAATTATCTATTTATTATTTACAATGCCGCCCCCCAGCAAAGGCCACCTCGTCGGCCAGAAACGGGGGGGGGGCAAGCAGGGAGGGAAAGAGGAGCTGCGCGTCTCCCCCAGGAAAAAGCTCCGAGAACCCCCGGGCTCTGCTTCTGCTTCGCTCTCATTTCCTCTGGGGGGGCAGTGTGGGAAAAGTTTCCAGAGTGTCGACCCTGGCCGGGGGCGGGGAATCCCAGCGCCTTTGTCTTTTGCACTGGGTGCAGCTCGCCCCCACAAAAAAGCGCCACCTTGCGGCCCCCCCAGCCCTTCCGCGGTGCCCCCCTCCATGGCAAGTGGGGCAGGGGCTGTGGCGAGGAGGGGGCCTGCCCCCCCGTGCTGCCGCCACCTCCCCAAGCTGGCTCGTCAGATGGGAGGTTCTCCCGGTAGTGGAGAAGGGGAGCGATTTCAGTCCCTTCAGAACAGGGGGCAGGAGGACGCGAGCGTGTGGCTCACGCTTGCGCACCACCACCGAGGAGGGAATGGAGCCTAAAACCATCAGAAATACGTATTTTCCGATGGTCTTAGGCGACCCCTGTGAAAGGGTCATTTGACCCCCAAAGGGGTCGTGACCCACAGGTTGAGAACCGCTGGTTTAGACTTATTGATACATGGCAGTGGAGATGAGTTCCTGGTATCAGAGATATAAGGAGGAAGGGAGAGGGAGGGGGGAAAGAATGTAGCAGCACCTTTAACTGGTTTTCATTTCAGCATGAGCTTTCATGGATATAAACCTACTCTTCAGATTCAGTATAGAGTAATATTAAAGCCTCAGGTTATTTTTACAGTTGTGGGAGAGAGAGAGAACACAGTAAGATCCAGAAAGGTGCAAATCATGTCCTTTGTCCTAAATGTTCAAAGGGCTGGATGAGTTGATAAAGGTTTTTCAGATATTTACAGTGGTCAGTCAGTATCGATGTATGAAAGCAATACATATCTTTACAGAAAGTCAGTTTCCTTAGATTCAAAACTCTTTCTGAAGAGATTCCTTTTGTTATGTGTTCTGTAGCAGAGACTCTTTATATTAATACACACAGTGCACCATGAAGCTATTGTCCTTGCTCATATCTCTACTAATGGATTGGGATTTGTGAATATAATTCAATTCAGTGATACCAGTGACGTGGTGGAAATGTAATTATGTGATCCTCGAAGTAAAATTTGGGTTGCTATGTGGGAAACTGAAATTCAGGAACTCCAAGAAAGCTTTTTAGGAAGCGGTTCTTAATCCACCTGCAAAGGCAGCTAGACTAGTGAAGCATGCAGTTGGATTTACGTTCATTAAATACTGCACAATTTTTTGGGTCAAGCTGGCCCTGTACAAATATTTCTGTTTTCTGTGCAAAACAAGAACCAGATTGCTAGTATCAAACAGACTGCAAAGCAGTTTTAAAATGATGCTAGGGGAGAGCTAAGTAGATACTAGGGAGTATCTGGTTGGGGATCTATGATCGACAGAAGATGAGGGAGAAAATATCTAAGAGTCTAAATGGTAATGGGACAGAGATAGTGTACAGCATACAGTACAAGATAGCCAGAGTACAAGATAGCATACAGTACAAGAGAGTCATACAAGATAGCCAGAGTCATGCATTGTTTGAGATATAATTGATGCATTTTATTCCCCCTTTGATGCCCAGAGATATTGCATCCCCAATACACCCTTCTTTGTCTTTCCTATAGAGCAATGCTTCTTAGGCTGTCTGATGTGGGGACTGGCAATTATTATTTGCCAACGTGTGAGAACTGGCACAGGTCCAGGGACCACCACTGTGATTAGCCCTGCTATAGCTATAGAATATCCAACAATAATTGCATTCCTCCACTTCTTTCCATTTTACCAGCCCAGTGGCTAATTAAACTCAGTAGTAACAAGTGTTTCTGTTTTGTTTGCTACTTCCTTTGTCTGAGGGTGGGGCTGGACCAACATTGTGGTGGTGATGATGAGGTTAGAAGGTAAAATTGGCCAATGTGCAAGTTCTTGTATTCCCATGAGAAGAACACTATACATAGCTGCTCTGATGTAAATTCTGTGCTGTCCAGTGGAGCTTCCTCTGAGGTAAGTGTGCCTTAAAAAGGGGGAAATGGGCAAAGTTCACACAGCTGGTTAAAGATACAAAGCAGTGTTGTAACTTAAAACAGTAGGAACAGCACTATTCAGTCTGTGGATTAACACAGACCTGTGGTCAGATCTAAGTCGTACTAAAGGGAAACTAGTATATAAATTATTGATATCAGTCTTTTTCCCCCTTGCTGATATTTAAATCACTTTGATTTAGAATTGAATTTGCAAGGAAGTCCAACAATCACATTTACCTCCAAAGAAAATCTCTAAAATTGAGGTTAGCAATAAATAAATAAATAAGTAAGTAAGTAAGTAAGAATGAATGAATGAATGAATTAAAAAAAACACTGAATTTGAAGGTAACAGACAAGAGCAGCTGTGGGCAACTTCTTCAAGTTGAGGAGGCACACTGGTTGCCAACAAAACCTTTGGGACCTGTGTTGTGCCTCCGGCTCCTGAAATTCAATAACACCAGCAACAGTTCTATGATAAGGGAAGTTGTAAGAGGATTCTCCTCTATCCTGAAGACTTGTTGCAGGAAAGAACAGGTAGCAGCCGGGAAGTATGAGGAAGGAAGATCAGAAAAGGTATGGTTATAACCTTAAGCAGATCCCAGGGCAGGGAGAGCAAAAGAAGAGATTTGCTAGAGCAGTCAGGTTTTTGTTTGTTTTTGGTTATTTTGAGGGGAATTTTTGCAGAAGTTCTGCCATCATATTTGGCAGTACTATTTTGGCAACATTGCCAGCGCAAGAAAGTGGGGGCTGCAGGTAACCTACCTTTAATCAGGAGGATCAAATTGCTTCAAAAGCTTGGGACGGTCATTCAGAACTAGAATAAGAAAAGCTTAGCTTGACGTATGCAACAGATCAGAAAAGGTAGCACCAATTCTAAGAGGAAGCTGGCATGAATAACAAGCAGCGTCAAAGACATATCAACAGTAAGAAGGCTTCCTTCATAAAATAGACATTTTGTCCAAATGAACAGTTAGAAGACTATCCTTGCACACATAGATCTCATGCACACTCCAAGCCTTAGAGCAGGGGTGGGCAACTGTGGAAGGCTAGGGGGCCACATTAGCCCCCTAGAAAGTCTTAAAGAGTCACATTTGTACCCACACAAAAAAGTGCCCCTAAACATCTCTAGGGGATATGGGGGCATTTTTCACCATGTTTGGAGTTTCAAAAAAGGCCTCTACAAAGGGCCTGCAAAATGTGGTGGAAATGCACACCACACTTTTGCAAAAATTGTTTCTGAGGGGACCTAGGTGGCCTCCTGGTATAGTAGAAATGCCCTACATTTCCACAGAGTGCATTTGGGGGCACTCTGCAGCACAAAAACAGCTCTGAGGGGGGCTGCACTTTGCCCACCCCTGCCTTAGAGACAGACATTAAAAAAGAAATCTGAGGATTATGTTCCTAAAAATATCAAATTTAATAATAAATAGGTCTTTTAAATTATTAGCAGTGGGGGCAGTGAGATTATTAGACCCTTACAAGGTCACAGAAGACATGAATGAATTATCTGCATCTTCCTTCAGCTGCAGAAGACATAGCGCTGGCACTTGTGACCAAATTGACTTTTCCAAGAAAGATGTCCAGGAAACTGAAGCATATAGTGGCAATAAGAGATGAAGTTCTAATCCAATTAGCAAACTGAAAACAAATAAATTGCCTAATCCAGATGGAATTTTCTGAGGAACCATAGAAATTCAGAATGTGCAATTACTGAAGTTCTAGCAGAAATCTGGTAGCTGTTACTTCAATCAGCCTCTGTACCATTAGATTAGAAAACCGTCAACACAATAAGAATTTTAAAAAGGGAAAGAAAGAAGTTTCAAAAAATTGCATATTGGTTAAGGTAAATGTTCTTTGAGTAGACTGATATGGAAAATTATTAAAGATAAAATTATCAAACATATTAAAGTCTTGAGGGGAGAAGCATTCCTGTGGCTTTCACAAAAGTACATCCTGGCTCACTATCCTTTTACTCATTTCAGAGTATTAATAATCATATTGATAAGAATGAACAAACAAACATTTGTATACCTATGGACTTTTTAAAAGCTTTTAAGGAAAGGAGCTGAAGCAATTCTCTATGAGAAATGATAACATTCAAGGGTGTTTTACATTAGAAGAAGAAAAAAGGGCAAGGGGACAGAATAAAAGTATATAAAATTATAAATGGTTTAGAAAAAGTGGGTAGAGATAGGCTTTGTTCCCTATATATTTTATTGCACAGTTTTGGGAATTCCTTTAAAGACTTTTTTTGAAATTAACTTTATCAAAGAATTGGCTAAATATCACTCTCTCAAATAACCCAAGCACGGGTTATCTAGTAATGAGCTGAATTGCAGTTGAGCATGGGACTGTACTTCTATCCCATTACTGGAGACCTTTGTGGAGTATGTATGCCTGGTTCAGTTTTAGTGCAAGGCTATGTTGGATACGAAACAGATTTGGGAAGGGGGACTAGTCTCTAAATGGCCGGTCACATTCCCTTGAGGCTTCAGTTTGCCATTTTTAGCCTTTTTTCCCCCTCCAAGAATCCTTCCAATTCCGTATTTCACTAGAGAAGACAGGGTTGATCCACATCACAGCAGGAGAGATAAATCAAAGTCAGTCGAGACTGTGCCGCAGAGCAATTCATCTATGACAGTGGCTTCATATCCTACTCCATCTCTGGATCATTCCCTATTCATTCCATAGGAAAATCCAGTCCAGAGTGTTACCTAGACAATGAGTGTTGGGTCACTGATAAGCTGTGACTCTGTTTCAGTATTTCTCAAAAGCTGTTACAACCTTCCTTTGTATGCTGATGTAGATTAACATGGCTATGTCTTTGGATATCTCAGCAAGTCTTTCAAAAACTTGGACTTCTGGAATTATCCAAAAATCCCCTCTCCCCGCTCAGCAAGGAAACTTTTATTTAGTTAAATAGGAAGCCAACCAAAAACATCTCTGTTCTTCTTCTCTGACACAATATCTCACTTTCAGTTTTTTGGGGCACTGCTTTCCAGGTGAGAAAAAAATGAATTTGGTTAGATGATTGCAACACCCTTTGCTTCAGCTCTCTCACTATATTAAATATCTCAGTCAGGCATGGTCATATTTGGATCACCTAAATCTTAAAGGAAAACACAACATAAATGACAGCAAAAGGAATAAGGCCACATTAATTATTTTAAAGTCTAACTGCCATACATGGATCAAAGCAAAATTAGGAACAATGCCAATATGAAAAGCTAGGTGGCAACAGTCCAAGGGCCAGCAGCCATCCAAGGGCCATTAAAAAGAAACAGCTGCTGAAGCTTTCAAGGTGGGAAAGCCCAATAAGACCACGATGTTATCCCTCAGAGTCTTGGTCAATGAAGGCACTCACAGGCTCTTTAGGACTGCTAGTAGTCACTGGAACATTTCATTTATTAAAATAAACTTGCACTTTGCTTATTTTGAAGATGAAAGAAACAAAGAGAGTATTTCACAGGCGCAAAATTCCATTAATTCAGCAACACAGCTTGTGTATGCACAGGTACCACCAACACACTCCGCTCACAGAAACCATGATTTCACTTTTGTTGAGAAGACAGAAACCCACACAAATCTGTCTTTCTACTTTGATCCTCGCAGTAATCTGAGACCTCTTATCTTTGCATCATTCACTTAAAATGAAATCAATATCTGTATAACTCCCAGGTAAAACACACACACACACACCTTTACTTAGGAAGCAATGTTGCTTCCTGTTATTATGTTCTAACATTCTCACTGTAAAAAAAGCCTTTTGCTTTCATCATCTGACTATAGCCTATTAAATCATAATTAAAAATCCTTTTACAAAGAACATTAATGCTCTCAAGAAGTATACAAATGAACATATAGACCTATTTATCACTAAGGTATACCCCCTCCCCCCACCCACACATACCCACGATGATTAACATATGGATGCATCAGCGTTGGAGTGCTTGACCCAATCTTTACAAGTGAAGAAGGTGGGGGAAAAAGTTTTGAGGAAAGTATACATAGGTAATCCACAAAGTCTGTTCAGGTTTCTTTTACCAGAACACCTTTTAGCTACATCCCTTCACAAAGAAATTCCCAAGTGTCATCAGTGAAAGGAAAAAAGATTCAGAATATGAAAAAGTGTTAGAACTCTACAATGTCACTTTTTTTCCCCTTAAAAATTAAGGGTATATATACACCCCAGCTAGTTTTAGAGCTAACTAGACTCAAGCTTTTTGCCATCATGAACAAAGTTGCAAGCCTCTGTTTTACTGCACTAATCTTAACTACCATAGGAGGAATGCCTTTAACCAAACAGGACTATTTAGAAGCAATACTGATTGACATCAAAATACTTCAAAATATATTGCCAGTAAGTTAATATTTTCCTCTTGGTTGCACTAACTTTATTACATGTTAGGAAAGACAACAATATCTCCTTTATTTCTTTTACAGAACAGAGAAGGCACATTTTACACACCAAAGAATACAGGGGTAAGTAGAATATGAGTTTTATTTTAAATTCAATTGCCTTAATTTCTATGCTTTTCACATAAAATATTAAGGGTAAAATCTAGTCAAAGTTTTGAGTCCTTTAAAATCCTGCTGATGCCAATGTAAAGTTTCACATATGCATACATCTTTCCCATTGAATTTAATGGGACACAGAAATGCTTCACTTTGACTAGATTGTATTCCCATATGTATTGGATTTCTATATATTTATAAAAGCAAATATATGCATTATTTACTCAGTCCTTGCAAGAGGTCTGTCTTTATCAATAGAGGTGGGGAACTTAGCTGTGGTCCTTCAGAGAACTTTGTATTGTATTTTCCATAATCTCTCACCATACACTGGCTAGGTCTGATGGAAATTAGAAGAAAAAAAATATCTAGAGGGCCACAATTTTACACCCTGACTTAAAGCAATCTCACTTTTTGTTATTCTTGTTCTTATTTTTGAAGATTGTATTCTCTTGTTCTTATGTTTGAAGATTATGTTCTTGCATCTCCGCAAGCACTCTTTTCAGTAATGTACCACATATCTCATTCTCTTTTCTTTGAATAAAACTACCATAACTTTACTACCAGGCCTTTACTTTCCCACTTAGCTTATGCTATGAAGAATGTGTATAATATATGAAAGACATGACACAAAGGGGAAAATGCAGCTGTTGTGTACTTTGCAGAATTATGTACATACAAAGCATCACATCAAAGGAACAGACTAGAAAAGGATATGACCAACCAAAGCTATTACATGACTGTTTGAAAATCTTAATTTTGCCTTGGATGAAAGTTTACAGTTAGCAGCTGATGCTGATGGTGATGCTGATAGATATTGGTTCAGTACTCTGCACTGACAAAACAAATTGCATGTAAGAGGACATCCTTTGGTAACATGCGAAAATAACAACTCCCCAAAGGATGAAATTTATCTTCTATCAAAGTGACAGCTTTAAATATTATTTCCATTGTTATGTATTACCGTCTATATCAAGTCCTAGCCACTATGGCCAATGTTTAGGAATTCTGGGACCAGAGCTCCAAACATCTGGAGGACCAAAAGTTGAGAATTACTGTTAGACCAATGGTCTTCAACCTTTGATTTTCTAGATGTTTTAGACTTCATTTCCCTAAAGTCCCAGCCAGCAGCCAATGGATGGTGATTCTGGGAACTGGGAGTCAAGAGTATCTAGAAGACAAATATT
Organism: Ctenosaura bakeri; assembly: GCA_948474755.1. NCBI lineage: Eukaryota > Metazoa > Chordata > Lepidosauria > Squamata > Iguanidae > Ctenosaura > Ctenosaura bakeri. Next base: position 331,259 of record CAOLHI010001972.1, read on the forward strand.
TAAGAACCACTGTATTAGACAGCATTCCAGTATATTTTGTTGTACATTAAAGCTAATATTTTGTTAAATACTTTTGAGCCAGATGAATCCAGGTAATATTTGCAGCTCAGCAGTTACTAGCAGAACTTGGAAAAGTTGCTTTTTGGACCAAATTTCCCAGAATCCAGAGGCATGGTGGCTAGGAGATTTTAGTTTTAGGTTTTTTTTAAAAAAAAATAACTTACCCAAGCTCTGCTAGGAACAGGGCGATAACCAGTTCTCAGACCATGCTTGAAATTTTGGTTGTGCACCACATACACCATGTAATCTTTGCTACAACTCTCATTTTATACCCTGACTTAAGGCAACCCAGTCAAACGAACAGCCTGAAAAATCTTAATTTCCAACCAGTATTTTCTCATTTATTAGACTTGGTTTTTAACAACATGCTCTGAGCAACTACAGTTGTTCCTTAATGGCAAGGACCACTTCTATAATATTACAAGGAACTATCCTTAGTTCTCAGGGATTTGGTCTTGAAAGGCCAGGAACGTTACTGCCCTATTAACCCTACCTGCAGAGCTATAAAGCTCTGAATTTCTATCAGGCATGTGGTAATGAAAATTTTTCATAGTGCATTAAATCCTATAAGGGTACATTACAGAGACTTCTAGAATTTAATTCCTAGAAGTCAATATTTTCCAAGCTAGGTTTCAGGTGTACTAGATTCCAGCTCCTAGGACTAAACCTTTACACTAGAAAGCTGCAGAAAGTTGTATTTACTCAGGGTAATCTGTTGGGAGTGCATGCTAGGATACCAGAAGTAAACTTAGATAGGTTCACTACTTTTCTCTGTGCCATTTATTTTACTTTTTCTCCTCCACTTCCCAGGGCTTTTTATTACCCAGTTGTCTGGTAGGGAAGAAACGTCACTCTTGCCAGAGCCTTTGCTGGGTTGCAGAGAGTTTTTGAAATTAAACTAAAGGATACACCCCTATCCTGATACAAAGTGTGATGAAAACTTGATTTGTGATACTTTTTAATACTGTTACAAAATCTGACAGAAAAGGCTAGTTCCAATGTCAGTTCCAACTAGTGCCAACCCACGGAAATGAATGTGACTTATTAGTTGCTCATTTTTAAGTCCCACGATTTCGATGAGTACATTCTAAGATTAGTCTGAGTCTTATGTAATGCACAATTCACAATCATAGTCTATGATTTAATGTATTGTGAAGCATTTTATGTATTTAAATGTGACTCTTACCAACAGTGCTGCATGGCAAACTGCTTTCAGAAATGAGGGTCTCCAAAGGAATTTGTGACATGGCATTGAAGTATATCAGCTAGGTTAATACTAGCTTCCTTCTGGGTGCCTAAGTTACTCTATAGTCTTAGACATACAATTGTGAGTTTCTTTCCAGTAACTCTTTTATCATTTTTACAACAAAGCAGTATTTTCTAAATTGTTTGTCATTACTGTTAAGTGTCCAGTTTCTTTTCAAACAAGGGATTTATACTAGCCATGCAAATCATGTACCTGTTTTTCCACTCTTTAATAAGTTTTTTTTCTGCTTATTTAAGCTGAAATGTGCAAGGTCTGGCATTGAATGTTTTATGAAAGAAATAAGCATTCTAGAAGAAGAAAATGAAGACAACAGAAACATTACTAATATTATACAAAATATCAAGAGAAATCATTCCAGCTGGGTAAGCATACCAAAGAGGGATTTGTTTTTTAAAAAACTGAAACATATGACAAATATAATGTGCTCACATGTGGCCTAGCATAATAGGAATCTTTCTGACCAGATTCCACTTTGTCTCTCATTTTATCTAACCTAGACAGACTCACTGTCACAGAAATAACATTCATGCAGTACACAAAACAATAGTGTTTTCTATTTGCTCTCTAAAAATGGGAGCTCACTAAGATGACACTACACTCTACTGAATATATTATCATTTTGTATTAAGAAACCTTTCTCTAAAAGTGAACCAAAGTGAAACTTAGAAATAGAATACCTTCAAAACCACTATGCTGAACTAGCGCTTATTCTATTGGCTCAGTCCTTAACTATCCCTACCTACTCACCACCTGAGAATTCACAGAAAGGTATATGCAAGTTCTTTACCGGCCTCTTTGATTTCAGTTGTGTATGCAAACTCTGATTAAGACAAGAGGACAATATACATCATGTTGTGCAAATTGTTATATGAGACCACCATTCTGGAGATTGAATAAACTGGCAGCAACATGGCATTCATTATTCATTATTCACTATTTCTGTAGATGACTTATTAGAAATATAAATCATTCTTAGATTATGGGATGGCCCTCCTCTAAAAAACAGATGATTAATTCTAAGTTTTATAACTCTTTTCACTGCAGAAACAAGTTGCAGAAAGAGATGAGAAAGAAGAGAATGTATGTCCTCGATGTGAATCATATGAACACCAAGACTCTGTTGTTTTTTTAAATCACATGATTGAATTGGTGCAGTTTGCTTTTCATGTTGGACTTTGAAATACACTAGACACTTTTCTCAGGCATTATTTGCCTAATTATTTAAAATATGTATTTTGTTTATTTAAATCTAAACTGTTGTTTCTGCTTTGCTTAAATGTATTTATTTAAAGGATGTCATAATATAGAACATACCCATTCAAAGAAGTTATAATTTGGATATAGTTCTATTTTAAACAGATTTAAAACTTGTTTTTACAAACTACTATTTATGTTTCCTGTTAGCATATAATGTGTGAAAAAAGAGTTTAATTATTTTCATCTATAATTCATTTCATAATTAGTTCATACCCTGCTATGTGCCTTAGGCCATAAGCATTCTATCCTGCACACTGACTATTCAACTGCTTTGGCCAGAGATTATATTAAATAAACAATAAAAAGCAGATGTACAAAATCATAGTAATGCAGGGATCAAAAGGAGTTACCTCAAAGTCTATGTCATGACTGGTGGATTTTTACTTACTATGAAAAGTAGTTTGTTTTTGTAAGCTTGCTGCAGTTTCAAATGCACTATGAAGGTTGCTCTATAGTGGAATTCAGCTATACGCAGCTGTAAATGGTTTACAATGATGCAACTTCCTCATAGGATGCCAGCAATTTTTAAAAAAGACATACACACTTAAAAATATTGAGGGGGAAGAAGGAGACAGAAATAGCTCAAGTAACCTTTTCTCTCAATTGGATGAAGATATTTTTCTGAACACTGAGTGCACACCAAAAATTCATACAGTAGTTTACACCTTTTCTGTATGGAATGTAACTGAAGACAAATACTATTAAGATGTCTTTGACAGACCAGAGCATACCTGTGTTTCATAGTAAAAATGTTTCATATTCTCTTCTAACTCTTTATTTCCTTTCTTAATTATTCTCCCTTATTTTATTTTCCATTTACCTTTTCAATTCACATGTAGATCTTTGTTACATTACAACAGCATACACACCTAAGGAAGCCTTTTGCAGTTTCAACTCACTTTGTCCACGAGCCCCAACCCTAGTTCAGAGAATTTTCTCTTACGTACAGGCAACCTAAATTTATCTCTCACAATGTCTGAATTACCACATCTGTGTACTATCCCACAGTCTGCACACAGATTCGCCAGCTGTATTGGATTAGCTTCTTGGCTGGGGAATATAAGTGGGACTACTGAAAAGTGGATCTGCAACCAGCAGTTTCTGCTGAAGGGGACAACTCCAAAGAGGGGGAACACTTGGGGAGCCACTTCAATGGTGGTATGAGGGCAAGAGGCTGTCCTGCTCCTGCTTTGCAGAAAAGAACAGGTTGCCTGCTTACAAACACTGCCCTGTCTGGATAAACTATGGACCATTCTTTTGGGCAGGAGTTGTGTTGTCAACAAAAGGAAGGAGGTAATGGCAGTCAAGGAGCAGCCATCCAGTTACATATGATAGAAATAAGGAAATGGGAAACAGCTGCACAATCCTGGGGGTAAAGTTCACAATAGGATGTTGGTGACTCCCGAACTGTCTTCAACTAATCTGGATAGCCATAGTAGCAAACTCCTTAGGTTGAGAATGCTGCTGCTTAATGCCAGGTTGGTGAATGGTGAAACAGCTGACATTCAGGACTTGATCCTAGAAGAATGGGCAAACCTGGCATGTATTACAGCACCCTGATTGGATGTGGATGGGTGAGGATTAATCCTTCTGTTTTGCCCACCAGTATTCTCTGTACAGCAACAGATGAGACATTGTGGGCAGGAGGTGTAGCTGCAGTGGTCTATCACAATAGTATCCCCCTGAATAGATGTTCTATCCCCCAGTCTACAAGGTTTGAGTGTTTATTTGAAAGTGGGTGGCCAGAACAGATCAGGGATTCTGTTGGTGTATTGTTCAGCCTGCTGCTCAACAGTCTCCCTTCCTGAGTTAGTTTGGGTCGTTTCAGAGATGGTGTTGGAGTTCCAGTGGCTTGTGATGCTGTGGGACTTCAACATCCATACTGAGGCTACTCTGTCCAGTGTTGTCCAGGACTATGTCTGTCCTGACAACCACAGGTCTGCCTCAAGTAGTTTCTGGCTCCACTCATGCTGATGAGCACACTGTAGAACTTGTTTTATGTACAGGATGGGATGATGGTGATCTGAGAATCAAGGAGCTTGCTACTGTTCCACTGTCATGGACAGATCACTTCTTGGTCACTTTTAGACTTGCTGGGACTCAAGAGTATCTGCAGGAGTAGGAGACCCATTAAGACAGGCTGCACCAGGAGGCTTATGGATGGATCCAAATGGATTCTTAATGGATCTTAGGAATTTCCTGCTATTTTGGCAAGCCATCCTATTGAAGCCCTGGCTAATCTCTGGAATAGGGACATGACAAGGGCAATGGACATAATCACTCTCAAGTATCTCTTCTCATGGATCTAAACCAGACCCCTTGTTTTCTAAGGAGAAAGCAGCAATAAAATGAGATGGAAACTATTGCAACAATGGTAGAAAGTTCAGAGCGAGTCTAACTGAAAACAGACTAAAATTCATCTTAAGGCCTATGTTGGGGCAGTAACAGTAGCAAAAATACTTTTTTGGCTAATACCATTGCATCCTCATAGAACCATCCAATGGATCTGTTTTTAGTGGTCAGTGTGTGAGTGGCTGTACACCCCCCATGTTTGATATGGCTTAACTGATATAAATCATACACTGCTATGGCTGAAAGCCAGGCTGAATAAGAGGCAAGTTGGATTTATAAACAGATCAAAAGACGTCTCATAGGCTCAGCTAGGACATACCAGAAATTTTCAAATGTTAACAAACTTCCAGCTAGCCACTGAGACAAAGAGATGACACAAAAGAGTTGCCAATGTTCACATGGAAATGTTGATTGTTATGTTCCTGTTTCCTTTCCCCTTCAATACTATTCCTTTATACTCTTTCCTGCCCAAATTGTATAAGGCTATCAAACCAGCTGTTAATTCTTTGTTACCTACATACTAAGACCATAATCATTCAGGATTCCACTGTCTGCACTGCAAACTCCTTTCTTTGCTCCACCAAAAAACCATTTACACACATGCCCTTTGGATAGATTTTAGGTATAAAAATCCTTCATTTCCACCAGTTAGTTGCAGTATCTTTGCCTGCTGGACACCACTAGTTATTCGCCTCTTGCAGCCTTCTTAATTAGAGCTGATTAATTAGATTAATTAGATTGATTAATCCCCCATTTTTGCACTGAATCGCGGGTACTACTGGAGGACCTCAAGGGGTTGCCCACCTTTTGGGGTAACAAGTGATCTGTTACAATCTGGCCCAAAGGAAAATTTAAGCCATTCAAGAGCCTGCTGAAAAGAACTGGCCTACCATTTCACAGATAAAATTGCTTGGAGGCCTGGTGGACGTAACCCTGGCCCCTGCTTGTCCAGTGTTGATAGATACTTTTCAATTTGTGCAATCCAATGAATTGGACAGGATCCTTGGAGAGGTGAGACCTACCACATGTGTACTAGACGCTTGCTCCTCCTAGCTTATCAAACAGGCCAGAGGTGGAAGACGGAGTGACTACGGATGACTATCTCTTTACAACAAGGCAGGGTCCCAACATGCCCAAAGGAGGCTGTTGTAGAACCTCTTCTGGAAAAAAACAAACCCTTTCCAGGATCCTACTATACTGGATAACTATAGGCTAGTCTTCAACATCCCATTTTGGGGCAAGATATTAGAGGGCGTGGTAGCTTCTCAATCCAGAGATTCCTGGATGAGGCAAATTTATATAGATCCATTTCAATCTGGTTTCAGGTTATGAGATGAAGAGAGTTTTGTTTGCTTTGGCGTACCACCTATGCTGGGAAGCGGACAGGAGGGATGTGTCCTGGTCGGTTCTGCAGCACTTCTCAGCGGCTTTTGATACCACTGGGATGGGACTTGGAGGTACTGTTCTACAGCAGCTCCATTCTTTCATGGAGGAGTACATTCAGAGGATGATGCTGGGTTTCTTGCTCAACTCTCTGGCCACCAGCCTATGAAGTCCATCAGGGTTACGTCTTGTGCTTTTTTATACATGAAACTGCTACTAGGACTGGATACAGGACTGGATACAACCCTCTTGCTGCAACAGCTCCACTGGCTGCTGGTCTGTTTCTGGGTACAATTCAAAATGCTGGTGATGACCCATATGGCTCGGGGACATGCTATTTAAAGGATTGTATCTTCCTTTATGAGCTCAATTAGAGCTCTAAGATTATCTGTAAAGGCCCATCATCTTCTTTGATTTGTTTGGTGGGAATAAGAGAGATGGCCTTCTTGGTGGCTGCTCCCAAACAAAACTCCCTCTCTAGAAAAGCCAAGATGGTCCCATCCTTGCTTTCCTTCCATCAGCAAGTTAAAATATTTTTTTATGCCATCAGGCTTTTAGAAACTGAATAAGGTCAACTTTTAATGCTCTGCAATGCTGTTTTTAAGGTTTGGGTATAGTCTTTTAATTAATTGTAATGCTTTAATTTCATAAATTGTATAATTGCTATTAAATAGCTGTTATATATACACTTTTATTTATGCTTTTGTATAGTGTTTAATCTGTATTGTTTTTAAATAGGTTGTTAGCTGCTTTGAGTTCCATTATTGGAAGCAAAGTGGGATGATGATGATGATGATGATGATGATGATGATGATGATGATGATGATAGAGTAGATCATTATTTCAACTCAAATTATTTACACTGGAAACTTACTTCCATAATTCATTCTTTCAAACCACTTTGCTAAGTCATGTGAATTAGATCTTGAAAGAGTACAGGAAACACTGATTTATGTTAGAAGTTGGTTACATTATCCTAATTGTAAAGTAATTGACAAATCAGAAAACAGTGTACTTTTACACCACAACATTCAGATTCAATCTTGAAAAAAAAATACTGTGCAGAATAGATCATATAAACCCAAAACCAATATATAACAGACTAGAGGCAATGAAATGAAAAAATCTAGAACACAAAAAGCAACATTTCAGCATCCAGACAGATTTAAGTTAAAGAAAGTTATGTTGGTATAATTATCAGTTTATCAGTTATGGTTTGATGCTCGCTAGTGTGTGGGTGAAGAGCGAAGATACTCCTATACCTTGAACAGGAGACAGTACTTTTTCTTAGAAGAGGCAAACAGCAGACACATTTAAAAGCCAATTGGCTTTTTAAAAAGTACCTATTACTTATTTATTAAAATATTTATATCCCACTCTATATCTTAGGATCACATGGCAATGTAATTTATTTAAAATAATTTAGGCAGACTAAGAGCATATTAAATTAACAACTGAAAACATTATAAACAGTTAAGCATTTTATGACAATTTAAAATGCTGCACACATGCATATTTGAAGGAAATTGATGAGGCCTCAAACGCTTTACTAAAACGCCATATTTTTACTTAGCACTAGAACGATACCTGTGCCGGTATCAGTAAGTCCTATAATTGTGGAATTCTGCAACCAGGGTGCCACAACTGAGAAGGATCTCTCTCACAAAGTACTGTCCCCACAAGCAGGACAGAGGAAGACATCTACCTCAAGTCTTGTGACATACAATTGCTACAAAGCTTTGTCATATACTACTGAACATATCAACAAAAGCAACCTTAGTGGGACTTTTCATGTCTTAAAACTCAAAAATACTCAATTCATTTTTGCTAGTTTGTGCAAGTAAAAAGGTGTCTTCAAAAAAGTCACACATAGAAGCCAGTGAAAATCCCATTCCTAAGTTGGAACTTCACATACTGGCTATATTTATTCATATCATGCTGCTTGCATCCATTTTCCTAATTACAAATAGTGTCTGTGTATCAGTAACTGCACATCCTGCACGGCTGCTATAATGACTCCATCTACAATTGAAATAATACACAGGATGGGGTGAAAGAGAAGCCAGCATGGTCTAATGGTTTGAGCACTGGACTAAAACTCTAGAGACCAGGGTTCAAATTCCCACTCAGCTATGAAAACCCATTGGGTGACTGCAGGCAAGGTGGATCACAACTATCATTAAAGGAAGAGAAGAGATTGAATGGAAAAGTGAGGTATTAGTAATGAACTCTCTGGTACTCAAAATGAAGATATTTCCTATAGGCTGGATGAAAAATGTGTAAACAAGCCTCCTTCAACTCAGGAGAGGCAAGAAAACCCTTCTAGAATGTGGAAGGGTCTCCATTTGAAAACGCTTCTTCAGCACAAACTGATTTAACCTCTTTGGGTCTAGAATGCCCTTCAGGATTTGTTCTTTTTGAGAAGTATAGAGAAAGCTGAACAACAGCCTAAGAACTGGTCTGCAGTGGATCAGACTCTATAGTGCAAATCTGAAGATGCTGGCATTATTTTCCCTCAGTGATTGGGGGGAAAAAGACACTTCCCCCCACTGGAAGGTCATTGTAGTCACTGCAGCTGTCTGTGATCATTCTGGGAAGATCTGATACCCCACTGAAAATCTTGGCTGATGCTGTCTGTACTGGAATCCTGAACCATTCCCAGTGCCTCTGGATCCTCTTCCATCCCTGCTCCTGAAATGAGGACAAAAAGATTGCATATGGGCTTTGAAAAGACATTGGTCCTCTTTCCTGGAAATAGCAGAAGGAGGCAGCAGCGGGGAGTGTCCAAGATGAACAACAAGTGGAAATGCTGAGCCGAGCCAAGTCAAGGTCAAATCCAAAGGGTCCAGAAGACCAAAGGTCCATCCAGAGGGGTCAAGGGAGCTGGAACACAAGGGTCATGAGGGCTTACATAGTAATTTGCTACAAGCAAACAACAAGCCATGCTGAGAGACTTAAATAGCCACTGAAAACAGGTCTTACTCACCATTGTTCTGTTTCCTTAATCTAGGCAAAGTAGCTTCCCTCTGTTCATTTCAGTCTCCTCTGTGATTGAGAGCTAGGGACCACAGATGAATGCAATTCCTCTAAATCACTGCTGGTTCCTTCTCCTTCTGGAGCTGTCTGGAGCAACTCTGCCTCCGCTTGCCTTTCAACTGACGGGGACGTTTGCAAGCTGGTTTGTTCAATCACTGGCTCTGTTCCTGGCATAATCAGTTGCTCATCGACCTCAGAGCTGTCATCTATCACATTTAAGAACAAGCCTTCCACACAGAGATGAGTCATTACATCTGTTCAGGCTAGGGATGGAACAGAAGTCCATCAATTTCTTGGCTGGGGTCAAATTTGGAGTTCCTGACCCCCTGAGAAACTTAGGTGGGAAGAGGATAAAAACTCTTTGGTTGCTGACATAGGCCCTTTCCACACGTGGAGGAAGAAACAGGCGAAAACACGCTGGGACGGACCTTACCTGCAACTGGGTAAGTCTGTCGCCGCGTGGAGCAGCGCGTTTTCACTGCTCCACACCCATCGGCATCCTGCAGCATCCTAAATGGCAGCTTACGAATGGCGGAGGCTCTCCACCAACTGGAGCTCACCAGCCAGAAGCCTGTCCCCTGGTAGGTCTGTAGGCGCACCCTTGCGCGTGCCTGCAAATCTACACCGGGCGCTGCGATGCAGCTGCACCCCCCGTGCCTTTTAAAAACCTAATGAAAAGTGGTTTTTAAAAAGCATGCAGAGCCACCACTTCCGGTCGCCCTAGTGCAGATTGGGGTGTGGAATTACACTAAAGTAGTCCGCCCCAATCCATTTTACGGTGTAAACAACCTCCATCAGAGGTCACGCTACACCATTTTATTACCCCCATGTGGAAAGGGCCATAGTTGTTCATTTTATCCATGAGGAAAGTGCAGAAAATGCAAAACTAAACAGTACACTATACCCCTATACAAACAAGGTGAAGCATTCGTTGAGTCTGCAGCTTTTGCTGGTTTGAAAGATGCACAACCCAAATGTCACACAGCAGGAAAAGAAACTCCGGTCAATTGAAGCTGCAGCTACATATGGCTTTGTTGTGCAATATACAACATTGCTATTTATTACATTAAAAAAGCAATTGTACACAAAACACGTATGAGGCTGTCTGAAAGCAGTCCTTTCCATATTTGAATGCTTCACAGTTTTCAGCGTAGGCTTTGCAGTTCTCAGGAGCTGATCATTAGCTTCCAGAAAACTGTGGATTTCTAGGGAAGCTGCACAGCTTTTGTAGAAAAGCTTCACATTTTTCTGTCCTTGCAGGGAGAATAATTCCTGAGTATCTCGAAGCTGCAGGATGAAAAACTGCTGCATTGTTCTTGATACCTGTCGAGCTTTGGAAAAATTGAGATGATAATAATAATGATAATAATGGTAATAATATTTATTTGTATCCCGCCTCTCCACATGGATAAAGGCGGCGAACAGCATGAAATACATTATTCATTAAAAGACATTAAAAACATACCCAATCCTCCCCACCCACCAACCCAGCTAAAACCAACCCCCTAAAACACATAACAATTAACAATTAATTAACTATTAAGAGAACAGCAGGACAATTGGTGGGAGGCAGTGGAAGTACTAGTCTTGGAAGGCCTGTCAGATCTACTATCTTGAGCTCAAATCATGGTGAATACCTATAGAATGGATGTGAGGCTGAATACTATGAGTCCTCTGCTAGAAGTGTCTACTGTCGTAACAAAACTTCATATGCCATATTTGACATCCACATTCAAATTTGAATCACGGACACTAAAACATCCTGACTATTCATGGCTATTGCTATCAAGATCTCCGCTTTGAAGTACCTTTCGAAGTGTTTGTTCAGCTATTTGACATTTAGTACGTCTCTGGTCTTCTTTGGAACTAGGAAAATTATGGCATAAACTCTGGCTCTGACTTCCTTCACAGGATTTGCATTATTGCCATTACGGCCAAAAGATATTCAACTATATTATTAAAATTTTAGTGCTTTCTACGTTTTCCTACATGCAAGATGGCGAATGTCTTCTTTCTGCAAAAATGGATGATTTCCAGGGGTCTGCCTATGGACATGGTACCTTGTTCCCATCCCTCCCACACAGTTTGCAGCCAGATCGCCGACAGCCTGTGTTCAACAGTGTCAGCATGGTCAAACAAGGTTGTTAAACTTCCAAATCATTTGTGTTGGATGATTTTTCAGGAATGCAGAGTAAGTTTTATCTTGCTATGTATCAACCTAATATGCTCGACAAGTGCCAACTCTACAACAGAACTATTGTGTGTTATTCCACTTTCAGCTAAATGTTGGTGAACTATAACAGAACTGGTACTTTATTTTACATGTTGTGGGTATGTCCTTAAGTCAATGAGTTTCAGTATACAATCTTATGGAAATGACTATCATGACCAACTGGACTACAGTGGTTTCTCAATCTGTAGGTTTATTTTCATGGTTCATAAAAGATAACAAAGGTCTTGTAAGAAAGTTACCTTTTCTGTGCTTAGCAGCAGGATTTCTGACTGCACATAAATGGAAGAATATGTATTAGAAATTTGGAAGGAGTTTTGTCATGTGTCCATATCAGAAGGCCAGATTAGACACACAAAAATGAAAATAACAAAAGATACTTTTTAAACTAATGGGTTTCCATTTAGATTACATAAATCAAAATAAAGATACAGTAATATTTTGCAATCCTGTCTTTGGAATGACACCCTATCATATGGTGTCTCCTTTATCTGACTGGTAATTGTTTGGTTTTGTACTTTTTTTTTTACAGTGGTGATGATACACTGTTTATATTGTGTGGTTTTTTCCCTCCAATTTGAACAAAGAGAGAATACAAAAAGCCAGGAAGGGAAATTGGACCCTGTAGCAGGCTGCATGTTTAGTTTTTTGGACAAAAGTTGTTTTTTTTAATGGATCAGAAAGTCATTACAGTTTTTACTTTCAGGTTTTTCAGCCGAGACAAATTCAGAAAATAATAAAAATGACAGAAGAATTGCAGTGCCATATAGTATTTCCCTCATCAACAGAAAGACTCAAAGGTCATTAAAAAAGCCGTTGTGTGGAGGCAGTGTATCCAGCCTTTAACTCTAAAGAGCCCAATGTTCTGAAAAGGCTATATATGCTGAGCAAGTAACCAAACACACATTTCATTTATAATTTTTCTCACCGTGTTTTCGTTTCTTGCCATTCTCTTATAAACTCTATGAAAGGCAGAGCTACTTAACACCTTCTTTGCCTCCGTATTTTCCCAGAAGGATACAAGCACTCAACCTGGCAGTTGGGGAGCAGGGGAGGAAGCAGAGGAAATGAGGCACATAATAAGTAGAGAGGTGGTACAGGAATACCTGGCCGCATTGGATGAATTCAAGTCTCCAGGGCCAGATGAATTGCATCCTAGGATATTAAAAGAGCTGGCAGAGGTCATTTCAGAACCGCTTGCTATAATTTTTGAGAAATCTTGGAGGACAGGAGAAGTTCCAGCAGATTGGAAGAGAGCAAATGTTATCCCCATCTTCAAGAAGGGAGAAAAGAGGATCCAAATAATTATCGCCCAGTCAGCCTGACATCAGTACCCCGAAAGATCCTGGAGCAGATCATTAAGCAGTCAGTTTCTAATCATTTAGAAAGCAACGCGGTAATCACGAGAAGTCAACATGGATTTCTCAAAAATAAGTCACGCCAGACTAATCTTATCTCTTTTTATGATAGAGTTACTAGCTTGATAGATGAAGGGAATGCTGTGGATGTAGCATATCTCGATTTCAGTAAGGCCTTTGACAAAGTTCCCCATGACATTCTTGCAACGAAGCTAGTAAAATGTGGGCTGGACAGGGCTACTGTTAGTTGGATTTGTCATTGGTTGACCGACCGAACCCAAAGGGTGATCACGAATGGCTGCTTTTCATCCTGGAGAGAAGTGACTAGTGGGGTGCCACAGGGTTCTGTCCTAGGCCCAGTGCTGTTCAATATTTTTATCAATGACTTGGATGAAGGAATAGAGGGCATGCTGATCAAATTTGCAGATGACACCAAATTGGGAGGGGTTGCTAATACGTCAGAGGACAGGATCAAAATTCAAAATGACCTGGATAGATTGGAGAGCTGGGCCAGGGCGAACAAAATGAAATTCAACAGAGAGAAATGTAAGGTCCTACACTTAGGCAGAAATAATGGAATCCACAAATATAGGATGGGGGACACGTGGCTGGATAGCAGTACGTGTGAAAGGGATCTAGGAGTCTTCATAGACCACAAGCTGAACATGAGTCAGCAGTGTGATGCGGCAGCCAAGAAAGCCAATGCAATTCTCGGCTGCATCAATAGGAGTATGGTGTCTAGATCGAGGGAGGTACTGGTACCACTCTACTCTGCTTTGGTTAGACCCCATCTTGAATACTGTGTCCAGTTCTGGGCACCCCAATTCAAGAAGGATATTGACAAGCTGGAGCAAGTCCAGAGGAGGGCAACCAAAATGGTGAGAGGCCTGGAAGCCATGCCCTATGAGGATAGACTTAGAGAGCTGGGTATGTTTAGTCTGCAGAAGAGGAGGTTAAGAGGGGACATGATAGCCATGTTTAAATATTTGAAGGGATGCCACGTAGAGGAAGGAGGGGACTTGTTTTCTGTTGCTCCAGAGACCAGGACAAGGAGCAATGGATTCAAGCTGCAGGAAAGGAGATTCCACCTGAACCTCAGGAAGAACTTCCTGACAGTCAGGGCTGTCCGGCAGTGGAATCTGCTGCCTCGGAGTGTAGTGGAGTCTCCTTCCTTGGAGGTTTTTAAGCAGAGGCTTGATGGCCATCTGTCGGGATTGATTTGAGGGTGTTCCTGCATGGCAGGGTGTTGGACTGGATGGCCTGTGTGGTCTCTTCCAACTCTGAATTTCTATGATTCTATGATTCTATACAGCAGGTAAATTAGAAGCAAGGCAGCACACAACTCTGTGATGCAATTTCTCCAATCCTAAACCTTCTCTGGAAGTCCTCTTTTACTGAACCTGGTGTAGAAGGAGCATGTCACCCTCAAACAATTCAAACAACCTAAAACAATGTTGAATTAGAAAACCAATGAGCTAATAATCTAATAAATTAATGTTTTTGCAAGGTTCATTTTAGAAGAGAATATTTTTGCTCCTTCTTCCCTTTTCTTTTATTCTTTCTCCTTCAGTATTTGAGATTGGAGGATTTTCTTGCTAAGCAGGGATGTGGAGTTGACACTCTGGCAATAAACAGGCCTCCCCACAGCCATGCTTAGTAAAAGGGCTTGATCATTAATTAAAACCTCAGACACCTAGCAAGTGCAGCATGCTGTAGAGGACCAAGGAAATTATCAACTGTGAATTAGTCCCTTCTGGACAAGATTGTACAGCTTCTGTAGTTCCTCTCTGTGCCTCTACTTTTTGTGGGAAGCAGGGAGATTATAAGAGCTGGCCACTGACATGAAAGAGGCTGCTGTCATTTACACCTTCTATCAACCCCTGAGGGAAAGGGGACTGAGGAATCCCTGATGCAAAAGGATTGATGTAGCCCTTTACATGGTATTTGAATCTTCAACAGCTCTGCAGAATTTCAGTTATAAATTCTGCTTTTGCCCAAATGATATTTTTTGTGCGTGGAAGTCTTGGCAGAGCTTGCATAAGCCACCTTAATTAATCTGAGTTCCTTTAAGTCTAAGGGCAAAAGACATGAGGGCAAACACAGTGGAAAGACTGTGGGGAGAAACTGGGGCAGCCACCCCTGTTCTGAAGAACAGGTTGCCTACCTGTAACTGTGGTTCTTCGAGTGGTCATCTGTGCCCTCACACACTGAGAGTTTTTGCGCATGCACAGGAACGTTCTGAAGATTCTAGAGCTAAGCAGTTTGGCGGGAACCCCTCCCCCATGCTGGTACTGAGCATGCTCAGCCCAGCAAGCCAACAGTCTCTCTTCAGTTCTGGAGTCCGCCAATTAGGGACCTGAAAGAGGGGATGGCCAGGCGGGTGTGTGTGAGGGCATAGACGACCACTGGAAGAACCACAGTTACAGGTAAGCAACCTGTTCTTCTTCTTCGTGGTCTCTGTGCCTCACACACTGGGAGATTTTGTAGCTTACCAGTTGGACGGTGGGTCAGGTCCTAGAAAATGGAAGACAACACCACACGTCCAAACCGGGGATCTCTCCGGGACCGGCAGTCCAGTCTGTAGTGGTGCACGAAGGTTGAGGGTTGAGACCAGGTCGCCACACAGCACAGTTCCTGCAGGTCCACTCCTTGAAGGAGAGCTGCTGAAGAAGCCACAGCTCTGGTTGAATGAGCACGCAACAAAGCTGGCGGAGGCTGCTTGGCCAGTTTGTACGCCAGCAGAATGGTCTGGGCCACCGATTTGGAAAACCTCTGGGTGGACACCTTGTGGCCTTTTTGACGCCCACCGTAGCACACGAACAGGGGGGTGTCTGACGGAAGGGTGCAGTCTCGTGCATGTAGAAAGCCAAGGCCCAACGAACATCAAGGGAGTGAAGGGAGCGCTCCAGAGGTGTAGTTGGGTCTGGGTAAAAAGCAGGTAAGATGATGTCCTGGCTAAGGTGGAAGTGTGATACCACTTTGGGCAGGAAAGAAATGTCAGGGCAAAGGACTACCTTGTCTCGGTGGAAGACGAGGAAAGGCTCATCGGATCGCAGTGCTGCCAGCTCACTCGCCCACCTGGCTGAGGTGACAGCTACCAGGAAAGCAGTCTTGATGGTCAGAAGCCTGTCATCAGCAGTCACCATGGACTCGAAGGGTGGTCATGCCAACTGCAATAGCACCAGGGATAGTGACCAAGGCGGTAGCAGAGGTGACACTGGTGGATAAAGGTGTTGCAGGCCCTTCATAAACTGCTTGAGGGTAGCGTCCCTGAAGAGAGCTGCCAACGGGGACCCTCGTGGCTGATAGGCCACGATTGTGGCGAGGCAGACCTTCAGGGATGGAAGCGTGAGCCCTTGCTGCTGAAGGTGGAGGAGAAAATGGAGCACGGTGGCAGGTTAACAGGTGATACTAGCTCATGACGTGCCTCCGCGAAGGTGATGAATTTCTGCCACTTATAGTGGTAGTTGAGGTGTGTCGACTTCTTCCTGGATGCAGTAAGGACATCCTGGATGGTTGGGTCCTCTAAGGCGTTATCCTCACATGTGGAGGGCCAGGAGCAGCAGGTCCGGGTGAAGAACGAGACCGTTGGAGTGCGACAGGAGATCTGATGTTGTTGGGAACTTGAGGAGTCGACCGCGGGCAGCCTGGAACAGGGGCCTGAACCAGTGCTGCCTCAGCCAATAAGGGGCTATGAGGACAACGTTGGCTCAGTCTGCGAGGATCTTGGTGACCACTTGACCCAGGAGAGGGAACGGTGGGAATGTGCAGAGGAGCCCATCAGTCCACTCCAACTAGAAGGCTTCGCCAAGAGAGCCCCAGCCCAGGTCGGATCTCGAGCAGTACCAGGAACACTTCCTGTTCAGGCTGCTGGCAAAGAGATTGATCATCGGTTTGCCCCATCGGTCTGGTATCAGCTGGGAAGTCGCATCGGAGAGGAACCACTCGTGATAGCACGAGGTGTCCTGCTCAGGGCGTCTGCCCTGGTGTTCTCCTGGCCAGCCAGGTGCACCGCGACTGGGTGGACTCGGAGCGGCACGCACCAGTTCCAGAGCTGTAGGGCTATGTCAAAGAGGGCAGTCGACCGGGTCCCTCCCTGCCTGTTGACGTAGCAGACCGCTGTCGTGTTGTCTGACAAGATGTGCACCGTGCGGCCAATGATCAAGTTGCGAAATGCCCTCAGAGCCTTCCAGATGGTGAGGAGCTCGAGGGCGTTGATGTGCAAGTGGGTCTTGTCGTCAATCCAGCGCCCTTGCACTCTGAGGTCGCTGCAGTGTGCTCCCCATCCAAACAGGGAGGCGTCTGTCGTCACCATGAGCCGAGGAGTCAGTTCCCAGAACAGCATCCTTGACATCAGATGACAGTAGGATAGCCACCAGAGCAGGGCGCGATGCACCTGTCGAGGCATTCGGAGGAGGTGCCTCTGGTTGTCCAGGAGCGGGTCGAAGGCCCTGACAAACCAGTGCTGGAGGGGGTGGGCACGGAGGTGAGAGAGGTAAGTGACCGCCATGGTCGAAGCCATGCACCCAAAAAGCTGTTGGATTCTTCTCACCGACATCACCAGGGCATCGAGAGCGGCGAATGCGGTCCGGTGGAGAGTGCGTGCCAGCTCCAATGGAAGGTATGCCCTGGCGGATACCGAGTCCAACGTCGCTCCGATGAAGTAGAGAACCCTCGCCGGCTCGAGGTGCAACTTCTTCGGGTTGACCTGGAAGCCAAGGCGAAGAGTGAGAGAGTGATGAATGTCCATGTATAGCTTCCGCCTGCAGGACGCCACTAACAGCCAGTTGTCCAAGTAAGGATAGATCATAACGCCCTTCGTCCACAGGTACGATATCACAGGGGCCATGCATTTGGTAAAGGCCCTGGGAGTGGTGGAGAGGCCGAACAGTAGCACCCTGTATTGGTAACAGGTACCCTCGACCGCGAACCATAGATACCGTCTGTGCTGCTGGTGAATGGTGATGTGGAAATAGGCGTCTCGAAGATCGATAGAGGCGAACCAGTCCCATCGTCGAAGGAAGGGCAGGATCGAAGATAGTGTGACCATCTTGGACCGGATGTAAGAGTTTACCCCTCTGAGGTCCAGGATTGGTCACAGGGTACTGTCTGATTTCGGTACCGTGAAGTACCAGGAGAAGAAGCTGGTGGTACTGGCCGAGGACGGCAGTTCTTCGATGGCGTCCTTGTGCAGTAGGGACTGGATCTCTTCTAGCAGAGCTGAGCTGGCTGGGGTGGAATAGTAGACGCCTCGCGGTGGAATATTTTGAAACTCAATGGTGTAGCCAAGATGGACAATGGAGAGAACCCAAGAGTCCGTCGTGATGTGGCACCACTCGGTGAGATGTCGAGCCAGGCTCGGTTGATCTTTGAAGGCGGCAGGCAGACTGAAGAATGGCTGTGGTGGTGACCCGCAAAGGTGGTCAAAACCAGGACTTCGCCCGGACGAAGACTTCATTAAAGAAGAACCACGTCCCCGAAGAGGTCTCCGTACCGATGACGAAGTCAACGGCTGTGATGGTGCCGAGCAGGGCTGGTACGTGGACGAGGATCGGCACCATGACGAGCGGGAGCCAAAGCTACGACGAGGTTGAGTTGGCTGATGGATCCCCATCTTCGCTGTTAAGCGGGCCTTGACCAGGTGATCCATAGCCTCGTCGGTAGTGGCGTGGAACAGCTCCTGGCCGTCAAAGGGAAGATCCTCAATTCGCTTGCGGCTGTCTTCCTGCAAGCTCGCAGACCTGATCCACGTAAAACGTCAGAGGGGCACGGCACCTACCATTACTCGAGCCGCCACCTCCGTCGAGTGCCTAGACGATGAGATCTGTTGGTTGGCGAGTGCCACTGATTCATTAAAGAATTGCATAGCACTCGCTCGGTGATCTTCAGGGAGGTGTGCCAGGAGGAGATAGAACCTGTCGAGGAGGTTCCTCTGGTAGGCGGCGTGGCAGGCTTGCATGTTGGACATCCTGGCAATGAGTGATGAAGTGGAGTAGAACTGCCTGCCAAAGGAGTCCAAACGGCGGCCCTCTCGGTCCGGCAGGGTGGAGTGCGGTCTTCTACCACCCTTAGTCTGGGAGGACTCCACGACAATGGAGTTTGGCACCAGGTGGTTAAACAGATACTCGACATCCTTCCATTGCATTCGATATAGGTGTTCCAAGTGAGGCGGGATGGGCTGTGCTGATGCCAGCTGGGCCCAAGGGTGCTTCATGACCTGCTGCAATGCTGGTAAAAATGGCAGCGGTGCTGTAGATGGTGGGCAAGTGTCAACGTACGAGAACACCAGGTCCGGAAGAGATGGAGCCGGGTCCGACACCTCTAGCCCAAGCACAGTCGCCATCCGGAGGAGGATGTCCAAGAACTGTTTTATATCTTCCGGTGCCGAATCCAGTGTGGGGTCTCCAAAAGCCAAGGACGGAGATTCATGGGAACCTGGCGTCCATTCCTCAGACTCAGACTCCGTCTTGTACGATTGAGAGGAATGAGAAGAAAACCTCTCTGCTGACGGTTGCTGAGCCGGCAACAACAAGGTAACCATAGGCGCAGTTACTGTTGTTGGTACAGCAGGCGGTACGAGCAGAGCGGCCGGCGGCTGGGAAACTGTGGCAGAGAAGATCGGCAGCACCGCAGGAACTGGATGTTGGATGTCCTGGGTGGAGGTTAAAGCCGGAGCCGAGGGCCGCGTCAGTAGGGCCTCTGAAGTCGGGCGAGACACTGTCACGGTGACTCTGGGCGGCGGTGACACAACCCGGTAACGTAGGGAACCTTCTTGTGACCTCTCAGAATACGGAGACCTGGAAGGCGAGTGTGAGCGCCGGTGTCGTGGATGGTACCTGCCGCGGGATGGAGACTGCGATCTATGATACAGCAACCAGTGCCTCATGTCCAGGTGGTACTGGTCCCTATATGCTGGAGAATAGGACCGATACGAACCCGGATATTCATGCCAGAGGTGTTCGCAGGTGTACCTCCCTATATGAGAGGCAGACGAGAAGGGCGAGTCAAAAGGGGGCCGAGACAAGGCCCGCTCCAGATAGGTCTCCTGCCATCACAGAGATCGACGCCTCTCCTGACGGTCTGGGGAGCGAGACTCACTCCTCCTGGCACAGTCCCATGAAGGGGCCCGATGATGAGACGGGACCCGAGGTGTAGTCGGAATAGGCTCCAGGCAGTCCATCCCCTCCGGGTGACCGAGCAGAGCTACCGCAGCAGATAGAACAGGCAGGCCCAAAAGCGCCGTAGAGCCAGCGGTCGGGGCCTTGTCAGACACATCAATTATCTCCGGCAGCCCAATCTCCTTGATGACCTCCTCAAGATGTTGAGTTGGAGGAGGTTCGGAGAGCAGACCCTCTTAGATGGCGAACCCCACTTCTCCTTCTTCCTCTTCTTCTTTTCCTTCTCTTTAGATGTATCCGGAGAAGGAGGCCACTTGCGCTGAGCGGCAGTTAGCAGCTTCAACTTCACAGGAGCTTCCTTAGAATCATAGAATCATAGAAATGTAGAGTTGGAAGAGACCACAGGGGTCATCCAGTCCAACCCCCTGCCATGCAGGAACACCCTCAAAGCACTCCCGACAGATGACCATCAAGCCTCTGCTTAAAAGCCTCCAAGGAAGGAGACTCCACTACACTCCGAGGCAGCATATTCCACTGCCGGACAGCCCTGACTGTCAGGAAGTTCTTCCTGAGGTTCAGGTGGAATCTTCTTTCCTGCAGTTTGAATCCATTGCTCCTTGTCCTGGTCTTTGGAGCGGCAGAAAACAAGCCCTCTCCTTCCTCTACGTGGCATCCCTTCAAATATTTAAACATGGCTATCATGTCCCCTCTTAACCTCCTCTTCTGCAGACTAAACATACCCAGCTCTCTAAGTCTATCCCCATAGGGCATGGTTTCCAGGCCTCTGATGCACCTGAGGAGAGTTTTGGGATGCGCGGCAGGGCTGATATTGGAGGCTGAGAGGACTGAGCCAGGTACCATCGTCAGTACGGTAGCTGCCGGTACCGACGAGGGCGTGGTCACAGGTAGTGCCGATCAGGAGGGGCGTGAAGACATGGTGGATCCTTCTTCAACTTGCTCCCTTGCCCTCAGAGACTCCTCCCAACAATGGGACTTCAGGCGAGCGACCTGTTTCGCAATGTTTGGGCCATGAACTCCTGGCAGATAGAGCAGGCCCTCACGCTGTGGGTCTCTCCAAGGCAACAAAAACCACTCCAAGTGTCCGTCGGAGAAAGCAACCTTATGCCCACAAGAAACACAACGCTTGAAGAGCGCAGACATAGAAAGAAGCCGAGAAGAAGAGTGAAAGTCCAGAGAGGGAACACTCATGGAGAAGATGGACGAGAAGATCAAAGGATGAAGAAAGCACGAAGGAAGGGGGGTTTGAAGAAGCCGAAAATACCAAATCCAATCCGAAATTGAAAATCCAATAACCAATGTCCGAAAATCCAAGTCCAAGCTGAAAATCAAGCCAAAGTACAAGCCAAAGACGCTGTGAAGCAAAGGACCTTCCGTTCGCTAGGGCGGATGAAAAAGAACTGAGGAGAGACCGTTGGCTTGGCGGGCTGAGCATGCTCAGTACAGGCATGGGGGAGGGGTTCCCGCCAAGCTGCTTAGCTCTAGAATCTTCCGAACGTTACCGCGCATGCGCGAAAATTCCCAGTGTGTGAGGCACAGTGACTACGAAGAAGAAGTAGCATTTACAAATTCTGATTTTCACAGTCACAGCCTTTCGGGCATCTCTGGATTTGGGGCTGTTCAAAGAAAGGAAAATTGTTTTGCCTATGCTTCCAAGTTTCAAGTAGGCACTATACCAACAAAATATGGGTTTCAGACTACTCAGTTTTATCTCAGAAGAAACTGATTTGAAAGGTGAGGAGCCCCATAAAGACTACTGCTGTTTGTTCTCACTATCAAAGCAAAGGTCCTTCCCTGAGACTGCTATTGGCAGTGCAGAATCGTTCAGTCTGCTTGCCAGCCATTTTCCTATGTAGGGGAAGGGAAGGAATGGATCACGTCTCAGTCTTTTCGAGGCACCATGACTAGTGGGAGAAGATTGGTTCATTCCTTTCAGTTCCCCTGCCACCACAAAGGAACTCTGCTGAAGTCATGTACTCTGATCAAAAAAAGGAATAGGCATAGGAAAAGGCATAGGCACTGTCTCAGGCATGGTACTCCCTTACTCAAAATGGCTGGCATCTGTAACATGAGTTTCAAAAAGGCCACTGCAAGAGTTGAACACAATTTCAGTGGAAAAGAACTTGCTTATTTTCCACAACGGTGATCCTGAAACTAGACCCTTCCCTTCATCTCCAAGATTACCACAGCCTTTCAGAAGTTCCAAGAGTAAATTGTGATTTGCTTTGCTATAGCTCCTGCACACCACTGCAGAGCAAGTGGCATACTATAGACACTCACATTTTACTTGGACAGAATTAAACTCACCTGTTCATTTAATATTCTCCCCTGTGCAGTCTTCATGAAGATGCTTGTTTTAGAAGAGCTTCTAGAATGGTACTATATGGAGCTAAGGCATTTTACTGAAGTGTCATCTCAGATCTGCTGGGAAGCAGACCCCTCCTATACCACTGTCCCCCAGAACCTTCTACCAGTTAGCTATCTCTCCAAACAGCTAAAAGCTATATACAAAATCAAGCTGCTGAGTGAAGATGAATACAACTTTTACTGCCACCTGGCCCAGGCTGTATGTAAAATCTGGGGGAAAAGGTACATTCAAGGTGGTCTTTGCATCTACACATTTCTATCAGCTACTGAAAGCCATCAGAATGTTTAGCCGCTACTTACTTGCTTATGCTCTGCCTGAACAATCTCATTCAAATCTGTCATGGGTCATTCAAGTATGATCAAAAGTTTTCAAAATCTCTTGAAACACTTCCATCCTGTTTTTGTTTTGTTTTTTGGCCAGCATTTAAAAAAAAAATCAAAGAAATGAAGTACGCCTCTAGTCCAGAGCTTTCCAAACTTTTCATGTTGGTGACACATTTTTTAGACATGCATCATTTTGCGACACAGTAACTCAGTCTTATTAGCAAACCGGAGGTTAAACTAACCCCTTATAAGAGGCACAGACAGACATAAATTGTAATAACAATGTATGAGAACACAACATCTCATGAAAATCTTTCATATATTTTTAAAAATTCACATATTTTTGAAAATATATGATTTATAAATAGTAACATACATTTCCAAGATTGTAGGAAACACACCTACACACTTCAGGCGATACACTAATGTGTCATGGCACACTGTTTGGAAAGCCCTGCTCTAGTCTATTCCATTTCATGTCTCCTTCTAGTGGCTTTCTAGTAACTGCTGATTATTAGAATATTTAAAAACTATCTGGGTAAAATTCAACTCTAAGTTTAGACAAATAAAATTTTGTCTGTAAAAACTAGTATCCACTATCTTGCCCATACGGCTTTCCACATGATCTGCTATTTCTTCTTAAATTTATTTACAGTAGCCCTTCCATATTTATGAGGGTTTAGGGTAGAGAACCCCTGCAAAACTGGAAAAATAACAGATAACGTCCACCCCCTTCCTTTCCCGGGCTCTGGCGCAGG